>JAEAOA010000737.1:645000-1077500 GCA_016746295.1 Potamilus streckersoni | reverse complement strand
CGTTATGCAAAGTCTCTTGTGTACTACGAGTCTGTCATATCAATAAATATATTTTACTTACTTCTGAGAGAGTGAGAGGTGTAAGGTGAAGCTGTCTGCATTTGGAATATTCACACTTGAGGGAATGTTGATATAGGTCAATTTCACTTCAAAGTACGTTGGTTAACATGTTTTTAGAGATTGCACTTGTAGAAATTGCTTGTGATCTAAGCATACAATTACCAAACTATGTCTGCTTCAATGTGCTCGAAATATCATCCTGAATTAGTCTGCGATAGTCAGATTCTAACCCTACCCAAAATATGCAACTGTAAAGAAACTCTGTAATGTACATGAAGTCAGAACAAGAACCTTCAAATGTTCTTCTGAATCTGAACATCACGTCTTTGTTGGTTGCGCTGTACAATTTCATATTTATCAAAGGGTTAGATTTTAAAGAAAAGGAATTGTCCATGCTTTCCAAACTAGTTGTCCTGCCTATTTAAACTATATATTGTATATCTCAAATATATGTGGAAGAAATAATTAATTTTCTTGTTTTCGACGTATGGTTCATAGGTGTAATCTTGGTTATACAGTTTACAGCTTGGTCTTACTTTATATACGCTCCTATAAAAAACTGCTTGGTCCTCTTGGTCATATTTACTTCCTAGAATTCCAAGGTAAATTTTATTTTAAAAAACGAGCCGATAACTTTCTTAACTTTTTATATATATATATATATATATATATATATATATATATATATATATATATATATATATATATATATATATTATGTAATTCGTTCGTTGCACTGTCAGAAGCTTGTTTTGCATACTCTCTCAAAATCAGCTACCCTTTTCTTAATAACCGCTAAAGACAGTGTATTTTAGACCAACTCAGTCTGATTTTCGAGCTGACTGGGGGGTGGGTGGCCATTTGAGTTAGCTTTGTTCTTAGATCATCTTCAGTTTCCACAAGAAGAATCTGTAAAGTTAGCAATTGCTATAATCTAACCCTAAGAAAAAATACGAAATTAAAGAGCGACACCTATGGTGTAGTCTGAGCTACAACAACAAGCCTATAGTGTACTGTGAGAATGAATAACAATCTCCTACTGCACTTTGAGTGAGAACAACAAGGCCGTGGTGTATTTTGGACCTGTAAAACAAACATCACGTGAGCTTTGAGTAAACTCAACGAGCCTCAAGTATGCTTTGAATCAGAGCAATCAACCTGAAACTACGTTCAGTCAAAACAATACATTGCACTGTATTATAAATATCCTGACGTTTTAGACAGGAATTTTATGTCAGTTGGAACTGTTCCTTCCTATTGCTTCTTTTGTTTAATCACAAGTTTCGTGTTTGTCTCACAGGCTTTTATATCTGTTGATCTTGATGTCCGCCAAGACACAAAGTCGTAGAACTTGCACTGAAATTTTTTATTATGACGGGGCTTTTGTTTAGGGTATCTTTAACTTCATCTTAAAGAAAACACTTCATGTTTCCAACAGACGTTTCACTGAAAATTATTAAAGCGGAAGCAGAAAAATAAATTATTTCTCTCTTTGTTTTATTTCAGAAACATCTATTTACATCTATGTATATGGAATATTTCTTAAAAAATAAGTATGTGTTAGAGATGGAAGAATAATGTCGAAAGGCTTTTAAAATACGAAGTCGTTACCACGATTACATCCTGCTAATTATGTGTCTTTGTCATTACAGTTATTTCTGTGAATTAACTACTTTTAAAAGATTTCTTTATCATCAGAAAGTGAAATGTTTCTTTTTGGATCGATTACAAGTAATGTAAAACCGCTGCTCCAGTATCGACAGCCAACAGCTTGATTGATGTCGCCATGGCTAATAGTGCAGAAACAGGAAGCAGTAAAAGTCGTATGCAATGCCATGGAAGAGGCGCCATTTGCCTGTAAAGTAGAATATCAACTGACAAAATAATGAGCTGTGACACCTGGATTGATGATTACAGTTATGTACAACGGTTTAGAATTCCTATTAAAGATCTGCTAAGTGGGTTTCTTTATCTAAACTTCTCTAGAAGTGGTCTCAATGCAAGAAAGCGGTCACCAATTGCAGGCCCTACCGTCAAGAAAAGTGTTGTTCTTCGTTATTGTACAATATACCTTTGTAGAAAAGCAGGAATTCACGTACAAGTTCGTACCATCATGAGCTTGTACTTTATGCACTGGATGACCCTTTAAAAGCACTGTTGTCTAGTGTTTATTGGGGAAGAAATTAGGATGTTATTTATGTATGTCTTGAAACTACTAGCAACTTAGAAAATAAAGCTCATTTAAATCCTTTTTATGATTATTATATTTGATGTATTTTTAGTGTAAAGCTTAACTTTTTGTATATCCCTATATGCTGGTTCTCATGTACTGATCAAGTACCGATAAACTAAATTAAGTGTATAGACCTGATGTGCCTCACCTAAGTAGTAAGGAAGCAGGTTTTCTATGTCAAAGATGTTCATTGATTTTCTTGTTAAACATGAGCATTTTTTTTCACGCACACGAAAAAATAAATGACTGCACTTTACACAATGGTGAAATAGCTGGTTTCGGCATATGGACTCGTGATAGCCAAATGTAATCAGTTTGTCTTCCCAAATGTAAATAAGTAAAAAGTCAACATCAATATTTTTCCGCAGCGAAAATAGTGGCTCGTGTATTTACAGTTGCTAAGCTTGGAACGCCTTAGTACGCGAGCTAGCAAAGATGTTATAAATTTTTTAAACACGATTTCAGACCGGAAGCCTTTATTCGTCCTAGTCTAAACCCTTCATCCAAGAAATGTATTAATTTTGAATTTCACTTGCAGCTGCCAAATGTGGACCGATGTTTCTGACAACAAACTTACTATGGACCATTTTTGACCATATCATGACTTCTATCTGCCCTAAAATCTTTAATATAAAAATCTAAAAATGTTCTCATTTTAGTCAGAAACAACTGAAATTGATAATAAAAGAGCAGAATTCATAAACATATATGATCTTTATACAAAATACGCATATATCACGTTAATACAAAGTACGCATACCTCACTTTTATGCAATGCACTGATATCTCACCTTTATACAAACATGTCATGAATGGAACATAAGTGTAATGACTGACAAATCATTATTGAACAGAAAAGAAATCAAGTCTTCCCAAGAAGTTAAAAAGTGTGTATTACGAAAACACACACACACGCGCGCGCTATTACAGCTTCCACGTAGATAAATCCTACAACTAATCGTGTATTAATTGTAGGCATCGACAGTTAAGTTGGAGCGATGAAAAGTTGTGACAAGAATCATATAGACAAATGTTCCAACCTTGAAAGAAAACACGAACCGGAAAGCGAAGAAGTATTGAGGAATTGATAATCCTTTCTCAGAGAACCCCCTCCTCCCAAAACGTTGTAGGCTAACATTTTTGTCAGCAACCTTTGTTAGCTCAAAATGAAAACTCATTTTCTGACAAAAATATGTTTTGAGGCCGAGGTGTCTCTGAGCTAGGATACATCAATCCTCACTACTACTAAGCACTTATTGGTCGAAAATGTCATATTAAACAAATGAAATATTATATATAATGTACAATACTTCAATCAGACATGTCGGATATGATCTAACAAATAGATTTTGTAAAAGATTTAATTCGATCAAAGTAGTGTCAGCATATACTGGTATAAAATCTATAATAAGCGAACTTCCAGAATAGCTTTGTGAGGCAGTAGAAATACGTCCTCGTCTCGTGTATTAAACGTTCTAACACCAACCTTGTTAGGTGCGTTAGAATTTTCATCGAGATATTCAACATACTCAAATTTCGTTACTGCGTCGTCTTTGTCACAAATTTCTGCAAATCGAGATAATTTTTTACAGACATTTTTTTTATTTTATTAGGTTATACAAATTTATTGCGGCGTTGTAACTTTAGATATTAAATTTTAAATAATCTGCTCGCCTTTTGGTAATAAAAGTTTTTTGTTGTTGTTATCATCGCTCGTTGGGTTTCTTTTGTTATTGCGATTTCTGAAATAACTTGTTTGACTGACGGTTCTGCTTTAGGATCGCCTTTTATTTTATCAGGTATTTTTGTCCACTGCAGTTCCAGCAGCAGATGCATCTCCAGTTGCAAAAGCTTTACCAGCATCAAGTGCAATTGACGCAACTTTACGAGCTAATCCTGGAAAATTTTCAACAATTATGTAAATATATTTCCGAAAAATCCTCCTACTATTTTTCGTCGATAAACCTTTTTCTGCTTCATCATATATCTGAGGTTGTATAATTTTGTAGTTTAATCTTTCAAAAAATATATGTTTCCTGTTGTTCGCGTAGGTGCATGTAATAAATAACAACTTTATTATTCAAATCCAACTGTCCTCCAGATTGGTCTGTCAGTTGCATATTTACTTATGTTATTTGATTTTCAACGTTCAGCGGATAATATATAATATGTAGCGGATTGATCTGCATGAGAGAACCTGGTGTAAGTTCTGGTGAAACACTATATATCGTTTGGCCTTTGCTGCCCTTATCAGAATAAGAACCAGAGGCTATCGATCAATTTACCAATATTGTGTTAACTTCAGTTATAATTACTGGAAATTCCCTATCAAATGTTGTGTTAGTTTCTATTAGCTTAACAGCATAATTTTGTGTAGAAAATCCTATTAGTGGCGATATACTTCTTGGTGATGTAAAATCAAATCCTGTTCCAGGGTTTAATTTTATTCTTGCTCGTAAGGTATTATAATTTGGTGATAACTCAAATCTGTATTTGATTTTTTTTTCTTCTTTTAGCAGAGATCTTTATTTATTTAAGATACGTTCTTTTATCGATTTATTTAAGTCTGTTATGTTATAAGCACCTTGTGGAACCCTAAGTGTGCTAATTTGATATTAGTCATTAGCATAAATAAATTCAAACTCATCAATAATGCCAGTTTTAACATCGCCATAGCATTCCAACAAGTGCAGGAAATCATTCCAATTTCATATTGTTTATCTTGATCTAGCTCTATTGATGGATTATATTTTACTGAAAAGTTCGCGCTATCTTTGTCGGATTGTTCTGCGTTGAGCAACAATGTTGCTGACATTTATTATTATATTTTTATAAAATTAAGTCGAGGTGCAAAGTATCGTATTCGTCAGATGTTAATAAATTTCTCGATCTTAGGTTATCAAGTATATCGATGATTTAATTATCAATTTCAGCACCAACATTTCCTGCTTAATTTGATGATATCAATAACATTAATCTGCCGATCATTTCAGTAACTGATGCGAATATTCTGACGCCTGTTCCTGTTGTTTTTTCAGCTAACCTTCTTTCAAGTTCTTTATTATCATCGATCAATCGACATAATTCTATTTGTCCTTCAATAGGTTTCATATCCTTTGGGACAACTTCATCAGCTTTTATTCTTCTTTTATCTAGAAATATTGCTTCACTACTTAAATTACTGGTGACGTATATTAAGCATATACCCATTTTTATTCTATTAATAACTTTGATATAAAGATCAGCAATAATCCAATGTCGATATTTTTTAATACTGCTTATGTACTTTTCATTTCCAGTTTTACATCGTCAATATGTACCTTCCTTTCTTCTCTTATTTTTTCTAGTGCTTTAATTTTCTCTTTAGGTTTATAATCATCATTTTTAACATCTCGTTTTCTTACACCATATTTTTCATCAAAACGTTTATATTCATTATCTCCTATGTTGTTATTTATATTTTCTAAATTAGTTTCAAATCGTTCTTTCTTCTGAACATCTAATTCATGTTCTTTTTTCACGCTTCTCTTTTAGCTTTTTCTTTCTGTCTCTCTCTTTACTACGTTCTTCTTCTTATTTTATTTTTCTCGCTCTCTTTATTCTAAGCTTTTCTTCACGTTCTAAACTTTTCTCAATCGGTCCAACTACTGCTGCTTCGGCTAATCTTTGTTAAAGTTCCAACGGATTATTTATAGGTCTATCTATTTCAGCATGCCTCGCAGCAGGGTCAGCTAAATTTGCTACAAGTGCCTCAGCTAATCTTTTTTCTGCATCAGATCTTTCAATAATTATTTCAGCAGCCGCCTCTTGTTGTTTTCTAACTAAACCGAGTAAACCTTTCTCTTGTAATTGTTTAGCTTCTTCTTCTGATAGTGGTTTAGTTTTGGGTTGTTTTCCAAGTAAAGCCTCATTAGATGGTTTGAGAATTGTAGCTGTTGTTTCTGCTGCAACAACTTGACCGCGTCGTGCTTGTTGTACTAGCTGTTTAAATTTTGCCTGAGATTGCGCAAGTTTTTTTAAAATCTGCAATATGTTTTCTGTACTTTGCTTGTTTTTCCAATAATTATATACTATTTTCTATAAAAATTATTGTAGTTAGTTTTCAATACAACATCGAAACATTTTGTTCTTATCATTTGTTAACTTATCAAACAAGAAAAAGTCGTATATATTTGCCGTTGCTTGACGATATAGTTCAATAAATTTATCTTTTGTTACGTCGCTGCATTTTTCGTTCGCTATATTTCTAACGTCAATATTGTAAAGTCCTGGAAATAATATAAAACAACCAGTATTTCGCCTAATAAATCTGTCGACATTATAATATCCTTGAGCGAGATAAATATAATTACATTTCTTATTTCGGGACAGTGAAAAATACGATTTGATTTTATTCATTTCCTCTTTGTTTAGCGGAATATCATCCATAAAAAAATATTTTATGTTCGGACGAATCGAGTTGATTAACTGGAATAAGTTCTTCCGGTTGTTTGATAATAAAGAAATCCTCGCCAGATTCAAGATCGTCACAAAGTTTGTCATTATAATTGTTAAGTTGCTCGTACTTATCTTGTTGCGGATTAATTGTGTAAATATAAACTCGATCGTAGTTAAAATTATCTCTTAAAAGTAAATCAAATTTGTTTTGCCAGATCCAGTTCTACCAACAAAAGGATAATGACAATCTGGAAGCTCATTGTTATCTTTATGTTTCATCAAACGTTTTGTATCAAAGTTTAATATCACCGATTTTGCCATTACTATTATGGTATATATTTTTATCAAGCAGTAAATAAATAATGAGTTTTTACTCAAAATTTGGAACAACAGTAGGATATTCAGGGTCTGCTCATCAAGGTGACTTATCTAAATACGCAACTCTCTATCAGTTCAAAAATGAAATTACTAATTTGTTAAATATCAAAGAGTGTCGATGAAAACGAAGATGTTATTTTTCAAGATAAAGAAGGACGATTAAAACCGAGTAATATACAACTATCAGATGTACTTGTACGAATTCCCACCGCGGTTGTTAGTAATATCAAGATATCAATTCTAAAAGAAAGAAACGAAAATATTAATTTGTGTACAACATATTGAAATCTCTAGTTATTGGAAGATAAAAACATCCAAATTTAAGATAGTGCTTTGATATTGATTGGAGTGTAGGAGAAGCGTGCTCCAATCAATAATTCATATCCTGAATATAATAAGGACATTGAAATGAATTTAGATTAAGCATTTATTATTGTTCAGCTTTCACTTGGTAATGGAAAAAGCCTAATTAATAAGCCAGTTCAATCGGATAGAAGCCAAATAATGTTTTATCGCACCATTCAATCAATAAAACCTTATTAAATTTCGTTGTGAAGTTGGGAACAAAGTAATTGATAATCACCATAGGGAATAATTAAATTAATTAGGTTTACAATGTGAATGACCACTGGAAGGTTATGGACATGATCCAAAAGGTCGTTACTTGGAAAAATACCGTCCACACTCACACTCTACCCCCCCCTAAAACTTGATATAAAGTTAAAGCTGTCCTTGGAAAGCACGCAAGAAGCACGCATCATTTTTAGACAAACATCTTTTGAGACTGGATGTAGCACTTGTGATCAGGCAGCTTCCAGAATATAAAAAAGGCTTTGAGCTGTTTTATTCTCAGTGCGGTTCCATGCTCAAAAGAGTGTCATGTCTATTTCTTACAGCGATCCTTACAGTTATTGAATTTGAGTGGTGGAAAATGACATTCCATACAGTTATTGAATTGAAGTGGTGGAAAATTACGTTCCTTACAGTTACCAATTTTTCTATCATAATAGTGGTGGACGAATGACAAGAATAAGTGTCATGAATTATTATCTAAGAAATAGACTTTTGCCGAAACTCTTAACACCGTCAGACTTTCCTTCGCCTGGCTCTGCGAGACTGACAACATCCGCAACCGCACCTCTCTTAACACCATTAGACTTCACTCCGCCTGGCTATGCTACCTCAACTCCAGAAGCGACAGCGCCGCCATATTCCAAAGAGAAAACCCAGCTTCGAACAACTTCTCACTCATTTTAGAAACTACAGCAATCAGAAATATCACAGCGGAACGAATTTGATTACAACTATGAGAGGATCGCAACAGAAAATGCATACATCGCCTATGATAATTCTTTTTCCAGTAACACCTGAGACTACGAGATTTCGAATGCATACAGTGCTAAGTCCAGCTCCACATTTGACCTAACTACAACCCCAAAATGAATTGCAGCGACATCTTCGCTCTCACAGATCAGCGACTACAGCATTAACAGTCTCCTTCCCAGTGAAAGTGACTTTAACATTTTGAACTCTTTCGGTATTAGAGACAATAGATGTATTGTTTGCTATTAGTTCATATCAAGAATATTTCTTCATTGTGGTACATCTCACAAAGGTATGATTTTTCTATCTCTTATTTTGATTTTTTTTTTTAAATGACAAATTGAAAGTTAGTGCGTAAATTTCAAACGATTAACAACACTAATCTAACTTATGCTATATTTCATTTTTCATTGAGTAAATAACATTGTTATACTTACTGTCATTAACATACATCAGAGTTGCTAAGATTTCTATTACAGAGAGTGTGAATGAACCTTTAAGTTTAATTCCGTGCCCTAAGCATTTATATCAAACATCAAACCTACTCGTCTTGACACTTCAAATTACATTATACATGTTTCGCTACTCTCACAAATATCGATCGTACCGTATTTACCTATCTTAAGGAGCATTGTACTTTCCGCTATGCCGTTTCAAACATTGATGCAGAAGTTGTTTGTTTTGTTAGCTCAATGGTGTTCGATAATGTTATTGAGAATTTCTCTTACGTGTTTCATATGAAATCATATGAATGTATGCCATAATGTATAATATATGGTATTGTCTTGGCAAAACGCCAAATGTATGGTTCTAATGTCTTCAAACCAGTCAGAAGAGAGTTTCCTTCTATGGTTTTGCAGCATCAAATGATGTTGTAGTGTTATTATGTACGTTTTTCTATAGCTAAAGTGTCTGAACGATTGTTCATCAGAGTTTTGTAGCAGCTAACGGCCTGCATATTGAATTTTTGACGCAGAGAGATTTAATCTGCATATTGAATTTTTGAATGCATAATGCATTTTGAGCAGCTATTGCCTGCATATGATCAACTTCTGAGTAAAGTTTGTTTGAAGGATAACGGTCATACACTCTCTTTTCTTACGTCATAGGTAATGTTAGTAATACACGCTCAGTTTTACAATTTTAATAATGCACTAAATCATGTCGATTCAGTTTTACGATTTTCATGATATTTTCATTTACAGCTCATTGGATCGATTAAATGCAATTTCATACACACACAGGTCAAGGTTTGATTGCAAATGAACATACGTTATGGTTATTATAGTAGAATTAACATAACACTAACATTTTCATCTTCATTACTCATGATTAATACCAAATTCTTGCAAGGTTCTCTAAGCAAACATTCTTACCTCAATGTCGCTTGTATTTAATGATATTATGTATGCACTAGGAAGATAAATTCAATATTGGTTTACAAGTACTATCCATAATAATGAGAGTTCTTTTTACAACACTTCGCTGAAGCAAAATAATAACCGTAGTCACTGATAAATATGTTATCCTGATGTTATGCAAAATAAAAAAAAATAATAAATAAAAAAATAACAAAAAAGAGTAAAATAACATTTAAAATAAATAAAGAAACCAAGAACTACAAGCTGATATTAACTTTTTATACTCGTCTTACAGGACTAGTATTAGCATAGATTATGTACACCTACAAATCGCACACAATCGAATACACGTCGTACACGACTAGGTCGAATATTTCGTAATTGAATTAAATACGAAATTCAGAAGAAAATTTGTTTGTAAATGGGAGAAATGATTATAGTCCTATACTCCATTCCATTCTTTCTTCATACCTTCTATCTCGTTTTCTTCTTTCTGGGTGATCAAACCTCTCAACCTCTTTCTTTTTCTTTAAGTTATGGATGGAATATGGATTTGGTTCGTAGGATTGTATTCTTTTTTTTTAACTCTGAATTCAGTATCAGCAGAAACAGACCAAAATCAATTTACGCTAAAGGCTATATCTAGCCACTCCCACTATTTTATGATTCAGCCGATAAGTGGATTCACACTTTCAAATCAAGCTCTTCAGGAATTATTCAGTCGAATGTGTCGAACATTGACACAGAGATGTCAACAGTAGCTACATACATGATATTCTTTTACACTTCAAGTCAATACGAATTACAATGAATATGCAGTTTAATATACCAATCTCATTAATGAATTCGTTAATTCAGAAACGTGTTTTGCATTCTTCAAATGTATCATGAGAGAAGTTTTGCCTTCATTGATAAAATAGGTAAATATCTATTTGGAATGCTGACAATGAAAACATCACGACATTTAGCGAGTTATACAAATATGCTAAAGCAACAGAATAATGAAATTTAAATTTTCGGTAATATTGCTCGATAGGGAGATGATTTCTTCTCCTATACCTGACAAATTGATAATAGAATTAGAACATGTTAATGGCTATTGGTCCACACTCAAAAACGCTTATACTATTAGACCAAGCGATGCTTGCTATTGTCGAAATAATCGTGCAGAATATTAGAAAAAAAGAAGAAAGGATTGCAGCTCAAACGGTTGAGACTCAACAAATTAGTCATACAGCGAAATTTTCAGCAGGCGAGTTCACTTGCTATACTGATTTCACAGCATGTTTAAATGGAATTTATCAATCAAATTGAATGATCGTATCTATATTACGCTACATACCCCAGTTGTCCAGATGACATTCAAGACGTATCAATTATTCTAGTTTAATGAAAGCATCACTAATAAACATTATACAGTTACTTGGTTTACAAGAGATCATACTGCATTATGCATAACATTTTAGATATCTACTAAATTAAAATATTAGTTGTCTCATATATGAAATAATATATTGGGAAGTCATAATTCACATCCTATTCATAAGGAGTATCACTTCGATATTATGAATACGCCGTTCTATTGATCACATGATCCTAGATCAATGACATATGATGGAAATAACCTAGCGCTTACACAGCAATTTTAGTTATGTTCTGCTGAAATTATTTACGATAAAATAGAAATAATAATAAAATAATAACAAAAAGAGTAAACTAACGTATAAAAAACCCAACATAATATATAAAAAACCAACATAATCATAAATAATAATAATATAAAAGGAACATATTTTTTTTTCATTGCAGATTCCCACTATTGTACTTGAATTTCATTGAATGTGTCAATTGTGTTTTCGTAAGATTGCCTTGAATAAACTCTTTCTTGACCATACAGATGTCACATTACGTATTATCCTGTCACATTGCATATTTTAATGTTTTCTTAGTATATTGTTTTTCTTCATTCCTCATCGAGGTACTTCACGGTAAATTGTTTTCCCTATTTCTTAACTTTTGTCAGTGCATTGTATTTTGGTCTTTTTCATATTTTTACTTCCTTGTGTAATTGTCATCACTTTTTCAATTTGTATTGGCTCCTTATTACACATTTTATGGTACATTTTTCTATGCATCTTTTATCATATCTATTTTGGTGCATTGTCAACGTATCTTACAGTTTATTGATAATTATACATTTTACTGTATTCTTTTTTGAATTTCACAATATGTACTGCAATGAACATTGTTCTCATTGCCTTTTTGCAATTTATCAACTTACCAATGCATTGTAATTTTTTAATCTACCTAAGCATTGTAATTTTTGAATTTCAATAATTCTTTCTTTATTCTTCCTCGTATACTTATCAATTTTTTTACTAGCCTCGAGGTCTCGGCTAATTTAACCAAGTGGTATTTATCAAGATATCAATTCTAAAAGAAAGAAACGAAAATATTAATTTGTGTACAACGTATTGAAATCTCTAGTTATTGGAAGATAAAAACATCCAAATTTAAGATAGTGCTTTGATATTGATTGGAGTGTAGGAGAAGCGTGCTCCAATTAATAATTCATATCCTGAATATAATAAGGACATTAAAATGAATTTAGATTAAGCATTTATTATTGTTCAGCTTTCACTTGGTAATGGAAAAAGCCTAATTAATAAGCCAGTTCAATCGGATAGAAGCCAAATAATGTTTTATCGCACCATTCAATCAATAAAACCTTATTAAATTTCGTTTTGAAGTTGGGAACAAAGTAATTGATAATCACCATAGGGAATAATTAAATTAATTAGGTTTACAATGTGAATGACCACTGGAAGGTTATGGACATGATCCAAAAGGTCGTTTCTTGGAAAAATACCGTCCACACTCACACTCTACCCCCCACTAAAACTTGATATAAAGTTAAAGCTGTCCTTGGAAAGCACGCAAGAAGCACGCGTCATTTTTAGACAAACATCTTTTGAGACTGGATGTAGCACTTGTGATCAGGCAGCTTCCAGAATATAAAAAAGGTTTTGAGCTGTTTTATTCTCAGTGCGGTTCCATGCTCAAAAGAGTGTCATGTCTATTTCTTACAGCGATCCCACCTCTTCGCAGCCAAGCATTCCCCACAAAGAATGTAATCTACACCATCATATGTGACACCTTATTCTTATGAATGCTGAACTTCCTGCCTTCTCGTAATTAGACACGAGAAGAAGGTTATGATAGAAACGTCTAAAAACAACTTCAGACAATTCTCATCATAATAGTAATATAGTTACTTTTGCTGACCAAGATAAAATACAAGATTCGGGCATGTCCGTTAACGATTATGTTAAGAAAGCTGGCGATGTATTTACTAGCGACATAATAATGTAAGGAATTTGTTTTTACAAATCTTGGAAACCCAACCGCAGATACATATGCAACAACAACAAACAAATACATCGACGATCAAGAATCTAAGTAAGTGTCAGTGCGCGGTGGTATTATGTTTACATTTCTTAATATGACAACAATGGAATTACTAATCTTAGAAAACCAGAAACGGATTTCGACGCTGCAACTAAAAAATACGTCGACTATAAGGAAATTCTAATAACGACTTCATTAACGACAATCAGTGATGGAATTGACGCATTTAGAACTGAGTTTTCTAATCACATACAAACGTTTCTAAATTTTCGTAGAAACATAAACAGAACTAATAATGATTTTTTTTTTGGAACTCCACCAACTGTTATCATTAATCTCGCTGACATTAAATCAAGACTTAACGATAGTATGAGTGGCATTCCTAATATTGTTCAGAAAACGTATCTCATTAGAATTCCACACGGACGAACTAACAATATTGTATACACAGTTGCATCAGGTAAAGCAACAAAATAACACTATTAAACATATCGCAGAGGTCACTAGTGTACAAAGATTGTCTTTGTTTAGTAGTGCAAAGTTTATTATATTTACACATTTCCATGGCGTTTATTCGACCGATGGTTTTTCTGGATCTGTGTCTATTGTGTTAAACAAAGATGTTGAGGAAACGTTTATCCTGATAGCGGATAATAAAAAGTTAACCGCAGCTACTTATTGGTGGTGTATTGAATTTGTAGCTGAAACTCCAGAATTAGTTACTTAAAATATGTAAACAAATATTATTTAATGAAAACAAATATAGTCGATTTCAATCATATTTCAGAAAATATTCCGAAACAAGATGTTGAAGCTCTAATGCAATATTACAGATACTATCATAAAAATCTTTGGTGCGTTAAAAAATGTTACAAAATACTATACCAAAATACTGCGAGTAATATCATATCTACCGCTGCTAATGACCGGCTCTGGTATAATTTCAAGTGGCGCATCATTAAATCCGTTCTTGTTAATAATATCTGGTGTCAGTGTTTCTCTTCCAGCAGCGTTTATAAAAGTTCAACCTCGATTTACGACTAAAAGAAATCCTTGCAAAACATCGAGTATACCTTATAAAAGAATTATTTGATCAAATTCGATCTTACTTGCGTGGCAAAAATATGATATGGACGATTTAATACGTAAGTTTCGCATTATTGGTAGTATGTTAACAGATATTCTGTCAATGTCAGTTAGCAAATACGAAAAAGATTATAATAAAAAGTAAATGTTTAATTAATTTTATGTGGCTTTAGTAATATCGTTATCGAATAATATATCGACAATATTATCAATAAATGTCATCTGCCCATCCCTCTATCCTCATATGATTTTCAACTGCGAATAACCACATTCATCCATATTTAGGCGATATATGATAACCCAATTTTTTAATACAATCGCTTATTATATTAGATCTTATACCAGTATATGTTGACGCTGCTTTAATCGAATTAAATCTTTTACAAAATTTATTTGTTAGATCGAATCTAGTAGGTCTGATTGAATATTTAAAATAGATTCAATAAACTGACGACGAACAACACGAAACTAGTAACTAACTAGCCTAAACGCTTTCGACTCTTAATGAATCTTTTTCAAAGGCAAATACAAAACATATATACGACAAAAAATAAACACAAAAACATTGTGTTTGTAAACCTCTACATGGCTGTCTTCACATGTGCTAAAACTATAAATACAAACAGCTTGTATAGACTAGTTGCGGAAACTGAAAATGTTGTATAATTCCCTAAAAGTCTACAAGCCAAAGCGACATCCATGTTTACTTTTTGTATATTTATGTAACGCAGATTATATCCCGGATATTTGATTCTATATCGGTTATTCTTATAGTAAAAATTGAAGGATAATAAGAAGATTTAGAAAATGTTAAATTCTACTTGTGCATAGTTTTCATTTTCTAGTCGTCTTGGTTTAGACCGCTTGGTTTCAATGTTCTAAGGCGGCGTATCCAGTACGATTCCTTTTCCTTCCTGTTTTCGGAACTCCAGATGTGGTTGTTAACAATAGCAATAAATATTATATCACTGAAAGTGTGACCAGGGGAGGAGAAGTGTTCTGCGACCGGGCTTCTGTACAGCTTTTTTTGTCATCCAATCAGATCTATGACGGTTTATCCTTTTGTGTAACTTTTCAGTTTCTCCGACGTACTGAACGCCACAGATCTTAAATGTGATGAGATAAATCACATTCTCTGTTTTGCACGTTTTGTTTGGACCATGTATGTTTAGTTTTTCTTTAGTCACTGTGCTAGTGAATGTCTTTGTCTCTATCATATGTTGACAGATTTTGCATCTTTTATCGCCACAGGGTCCAGATTGACTAGGTTGGTTTTGACTAGCGATTGGCGTTAGCTTTGCCCTGACTAGAATGTCCTTTAGGTTTTTTGTCTCCAGTAAGCTACTACAGGTTTGTTCGGAAGTATTAGGTTTAGTATGTCTGACGATTGCACGGTTGGCCAGTGGTTTGCGATGATTTCACCTACTTTGGGATTGTCTGGGTGATAGGTCAGAATAAATGGTATCCTATCAACCTTTTCTTTCTGTCCATATCTGAGTAGGTCATCACGGTTTGTTTGTTTGGCCCTTTGGATTGCCTCCGCAATCAGGTCTTTGTCGTAGCTTCGGTAAATTAAATGATTAGCTAGCTCTTCAGACCTTTCTAGGAATCTTTCATCGTCGGAGCAAATTCTGCATATCCTCAATGCCTGGCTATATGGAATGTTCTTAATGCAGTGTTTTGGATGACAGCTGGTTGGTAGGAGATACTGGTGTTTGTCGGTTGGTTTCGAGTAGATGTCTGTGTGTAATTTGTTTTCCACCAGTCTGGTTGTTGTGTCCAGGAAAACATGGTTTGAGTTGGAAATTTCTTCCGTGAATTTTATTGAAGGATGGAAGTTGTCTGCCTTTGATATGAAATCATCCAGACTTTCTCTTCCATACTGCCACTTCATTTCTATATCATCAATAAAGCGTACCCACTGGTATGGTACGCTCAACCGATGCTAAGAGCTGACCCTCAAGTTTTCCCATAAAAATGTTAGCATACGAATGGGCCATTTTAATACCCATTGCAGTTCCATTGATTTGTAGGTAGTTTTCTTCATTAAATTCAAAGTTGTTAGGCTTATTACTAAAGCTACAGTCTTTTTCTTAAAACAACATTTTGATTAAAAACCTTTGATTAGTAGCATTTTATGTTTCAGTTATTAAACCACTGCTTCGTTATTTATTCGCTGTAGAATGTGGATTCTGGAAAAGCCCCATGAGCAGACCTTCGCTGAACATCCGGTTTCATTATTAATCTGTTTTAAAAATCATGCGCTTAACAATAGGCATGTTATCACAATTGAAAGGATGTTTTACTAAAACTATAAGATATATTAAACAAAGACTTGTCTTAGATACAGAATCCTACCAAATATATAAAACAAATATATGACTTACAAAATATCAGATATATGAAACAAAGAGATAACTTAGAGAAATCAAATCCTCGCATAAAAAGAGTTAAAAGGCGAACATAACATAAAGCAAATATCAGCTGAGAGAGGTACCGCATGCACGTTATAACGAAACGTTCTTTTTTTTCGTTTCTATTAAGGGCTATTGGTAATGCACAAGTCGGTAAATGTGTTTGGGAGATTGTACTCTAATATGGTAGAATGTATGGTAAGAGTGTTGTCCTATTTCCTTCAATTGCTGCAATAATTAACAGTGAGTGTTGTGAAAAATAATTTCTAATAAATCAGATATCCATTCCTTTGTGCCCACAGATTTTTACAAGGTGAACAGCAATATGGAGTCTGTATCTAATAAAAAGTCAATGACACATACCATAATTCATTTAGTGGCAATGAGAAGTGGATGTTGTTTACAACTTGGAGATGTAGGACATATTCTCAGTCTTTTGGGGTCTCTGTTTTGGTAGGTAGTGTTTGCAAACAAAATGGATTCTAGTCAGCCCAAAACAATCCCATAAAAGGTAGGAAAATCTGTATTTGCCATACTCAGTAACGCAATTATCCATGTATTTTGTTGATGATGATGATGATGATGATGATGATGATGATGATAATAATAATAATAATAATAATAATAATAATAATAATAATAATAATAATAATAATAATAATAATAATAATAATAATAATAGCAAATTTTGTTTTAGCAAAATTATTACCAATATTGCTCCAAATATTATGACGATCTTCAAAATGAACAGTCTGAGATATTTTCATAATATATATTATCTGCTCACATGCAGGGCCGTAGAGGACGATCACGAACCCTGATATAAGAAATATCCTGGCCTCTACTAGTTCTTGTACAAACAAATTTTTTCTTTTTTAAAATTAAAAGTGTTGTTCGGCCGTGCCATTTAACGGGCCCGGGTTCCGGAGATATATCTCCGATTGTTTTCCCCACCATTTTGTCGGCCCTGCTCACATGCCTTTCAGTATGTACTGTACAGTTATATATTCTATTTTTCCACAATTGATAATTAGATTTTCCATAATTTATTAATTAAAGAATCGTGAGTTTAAATCTCTAACCACTTTCTGGCAATGTGTTAAAAAGCAAACTATGCAAATACTGTGGTCTAATGTTTTCCATTTATTGATAACAGTTACATTACCATGCCTTCTTCAACCCTGCTTTCTAATGGATCCTATGTTTTTTTTACAAATGACTACACTATGCAACGATAAAACTAATTTACCCTGCATTCAATTATCATACAAAACAAGCTAAATAAATATTTATCACAAAAACTGAAAAAATGTGTATAACTAATTGAAAAAAAAATCTGTCCACTCTGTCCCTATACGTGTCTTATTCGATACACCAAAAAATCCACTGCAGAAAACCAACTGGATATATACTTGTATACATGTCATATTCGTCGTCACTAAGCAAGTTGCCATAGACGCAATTAAAGATTTACGATTAGTGACAAGCGAATCATCCAGCAGAACTGAACATACATAACTTTTCAGCAAATCAGATTGTCCCTGCACATTGAAACTAAATTTTTTTTAAAGGTAATAATTTTTAACTATAATTATAACTTGTGGCTAATAACGCACTATACATGATTTTTAGATATACCACACCTACCCACTCTATGAAGCATAACGTCAATGTTCCATAAACTGTGTTAAAGTGTGGGATCAACATGAAATTGTTTGTGTTTATACAGCGAATTCACGTCGATGACAAAAACTAACGCCAAACCGAAAGATTCAAAGAAAAATGGAATATGTACATGCGTTTGAGTGTATATGTGCACCTTCTAATCATTGAGGTCCAGGTGGCCTTTTTGGTCATTAATTTGACCACACGACATCACATATCCTAGTCCTAGTGTTAACCTCTTAATGCTGAGCTGCTGGTACCATTTTTATAAGTCTATGACTCGGCAGGGGTTCGAATCCGCGACGGGCGCTATAACCATTAAGACACGGAAGCTGTCTCACATTGATTTAATATATTGCAACCGATAGGAAAATATATACTAAATTTTTGTAATAGATTCTTTCTGATAGGAGGTCCTATATTACTTCACTGTAACAAATTCTTATATGAATGCCTATAATACTTTATTGTACTAAATTCTAACTGATATGAATTCATATAGTACCTTTCTTTAATAAATTCTAACTGATACGAATACATGTCGTACCTTACTGTAATTATTCTAACTGATATGAATACATGTAGTACGTTACTGTAATAAATTCTAACTGATATGGATACATGTAGCACATTACTGTAATCAATTCTAACTGATATGAATAACTATAGTACCTTACCTATACTATCTTATTGTAATAAATTCATATATGAATAAATTCATTCTAACTAATAAAAATACCTATGCTATATTATTATAAAACGGTATAAATAGTTGATCATCTGCCATTAGAAGAAGCAATTTATTCTTTTAATTTTCCAAACTTAACTAAGAATGATCAAATCCTAATATGTAATCTGGATTTTTAACGCACGATTTTTCCAGTCTTATCGCTACAATGTTTCCAGTAGCTTACGGTGATGTCTAGCACTGGGACATCATCTCGCAGACATGTAACATCATGTCCCATATAGTAACATTATCCTGACAGCAGGCTGACCATTCTTAACACTAACCTCTAAATGATGAGCGCTAAGCGAAGCAGTTGCTGGTACCATTTTTTAAATCTTTGTTATGACTCGGCCAGGTAAAGAATCCTAAGGTTTCACGTCTCTAATTGAATGTACTCTAAATATTTATGCGGAAAATTGTGATATTTCATCCGCAATATTAATTAGCGACCACTATAGCTTGAATAGGTATCACTATATTATGAGGATCGTTATGCATATGTTCTTTAATTATTTGTTTATTAGCTTTAATTTTTTTTCCATTCCATTATATGTTATTGAAATGATAACTTTGTCTACTGGATATTGATATTTATTTTAATTACAAATTCAGTTCAGTTCTATTTGACCTAATAAACAACCAGTAGTGGAAACATTGTATCTAGTTGCATAGTTGGTTCAGAACCATTGCCAGTTTTGGGTAAACAGCATTTTTTATTTTCTTTTATATTTATTCTAGAGTAAGATTCATTCAGTGGCATTAAGGCAATACATGGAAAACGTGATAATTATTGTGTAACAAATTTATACCCTTTTCTGGAAGATGACCACGTGACCCTCATAAGTGAATTTGTTTTGCGTTTAAGTTAGTCTTAAGATATTTTTGTAAGAAAAAATAGCCAGTTGGCTATTAAACCTTTGACACTCAAAGGTGTTTTGTTGTGACTATTATGAGTTGAATTTTAAATGATTGGAATTTGTTATTCATTGTCCTAAAAATATATACAAGTGCCCCTTACTAAATTCTTTGGCAAAGACATTTATTGAAAAAATTTTCCGAATTCCAAACAGAAATCTCATTTTCTGTGATTCAACAAAGAACTGTTGACACATCCGTACAACGCTTACTATTGAAAACGTCATCGCTTTCGTTCTTGAATTTCATCGAAATTTATACTATGATTCCTTTATAACTTTTCATTGAGAGGACTTTTATTTTTTAACTTTTGGATGAATTTTACATTTGATCCGTAAATCGTAAGTCTTTTTCATATTTTTACCTCCATGTTTTCTAGCGAAATAAATTTATTTGTTAAATGTTACAAAAGCTTGTTGTCTTCTGTCTTTTCATGTTACTTTTTGTACGATCCTCGACAAGTAACAGCATACACGAACATATGCTCTCGTTTACATGTATTCCGGTTGTGTCGTGACAGGTATAAAATCTTCTGGACTGTCACTTTCTATAAATGTTAAATGAGTTAAAACATTTAACTGTTTGTTTTGAGTGAAGCTAGTCGATTTTTCCCCTCTTTTTAATTACAATATTATAGTCTAGGAGCAGCAGAAAGTCTGTACCCACCAAATTAGATCGGTCCGCCACCCCCCTCCATCCCAAAAAAGTCAGCTACAAGCCTCCATTCCGTAATCCAAGACTAAAAAAAGCTGCCATGTTGGTCCATGACAGGTGGACCTGGCCGGGGGTGACCTTGAAATGCACAACGTGGTGGAGATTTTTAGCAGAAAAGTTTACAAATAATAGATACAATAATTTTATATTATGGAAGTTGGAGAAGCACCATCGAATAGATTTGCCAGAGAAAAGCTTGAAGCGATTAATAAATTTTTACCTGTTCATAATCGCATAAAGGAAAAACTACAGGAGCGCCAGCAGATAAAGGCTGATTTGCTTGCTGGACGACAGGAAATGTTTGCACCGATTACTACAGGTGTAGAAACTACGTTATATGGAGACAGCGACGACGCATTTCGACCCGCTGATGAAAAACCTATGGCTGATTTACTCAAAGAAATATCTACAAGTGTTAAACCAGCAGAACCAATAAAAAAAGGAAGAAAAAAGGAAGAAGAAAAGAAAGAAGAACTATTAGAAAGTTGGGAAGAGATGACAATTAAAAAACAGCGCGAGCGATTTACCGAAGAGGGATTAGCGGAAATTGAAAAAATTGAAATAGAAGATCTTCCTAGTTTTGCTGCAGATACATTTAGTGATAAAAAAAATATTTAAAAGAAGATGAAAAAAAAAATACGCAAATGATATAGATGCATGGGCTGATGCATTATATAGGGTAAAGACTGGATCTGCCCGGGTCAGGCAACATGATCCAGGTTATATGTTGTATTCCCTTAAGTTAAGTGATATAATTAAAAAATATAAAGAAATAGTAAGTATAGCAATTGCACAAAAAAAAGAAACAAGACAAGGAAAGGGGAAAGAAAAAGAAGAAACAACAGTTAGTTCCAGGATTTTTAGGAAGTGGAATAACTCCAGGAGCTAAACTAGCTAATTACCATGACTTGCAGATATGTCCCGATAGTATCGTCAGAGATGTTTTCCGATTAGAGGTTCTTATTGGGGGAAGACTAGCAGGAAATAATTCCATTGAAGTAATTAATGAAGCTGCTGATATAGCTCAAAGATTATTCTAAGGTAGAATAATTGATCTTCATACATACAGAGAATTTATTGATGACCTAATGGAAAATAGCCGATATTCGGGATATTATAGTGACTAATACTAATTAGAAATCTAATGATTTTACAATAAGAATGATAATACACTACAATCATGATAAACCTACCCAGGTATTTGTGGTAAATTATAGATTACCTGTTTATAAAACATTTTACGGTGAAGGACTTGGAGATACTATTTTAGGTTTTTTTACAAGAATGGCACCGAAAGTTGCTCCCTTTGCTAAACATGTAGGACTGAAAGCTATTGGGGTAATTGGTGATAAAACTCTTGGAGCCGTTGGATGGACAAAGCATCGTCGCTGATGAGGTCAATATTTGGGCGAAAACAAAAGATTCAGCCACTTTCCTCAACGGAAAATATGCCCGCAAAGCTAAGTAGAGCTATAAATAATGCAGCACAAGAAAAGATTGAATCATTAATAATGAACTCACCAGAGTTGCTAATAACTCCAATGGAAAATGTTAATCTCTCAAATATTATATCCGGAAGTGGACTTCGAAGAAAACGATAATATTCGCATTAATTGAAAATAAAAATACTTTAGTATAAAAATGTCACTAAAAAAATAATTGATACTGCATTTGATATGGACGCACCTGTACCTAAAGATGATTCTGTGGGAAATTATCAATATTTTGCGTACAAGGCGATTGACCCAAACGCAAGTGGAAGAATTGACCTTAAGGTTCAAGATAAAAGTAAATATTTCTTGCCATGCGAGGAATATATCGAAGTTAAGGAAGAAATTTTGCTAAAAAATGGAAATCCCTATCCAGCAGCAACTAAAGTTGGATTTGTAAATAATGGAATTATGGCATTATTTGAGGGTGCAAAATATATAATTGACGGAAATGATATAGAATCTATAAACAATGGTATAGATATTGCGACAACAATGATTGGAATTGCTAGATATTCGGATGATTATACAAGATCAGCTGGTCCATCTATGATGTTTGCTAAAGATAATTCAGATTTCGCTGATACAACTCAATATCCGATTGTAAAGTTTGCACATAATGCATCACAAGACAATCCTGGCGATGGATATGTGAGGCCGGCGGCGTCTTTTGATGTGATGACATCACCTAATAATAATTATAATTTAGGACATGCAATTAGAAATGGAATGTTGAAGGGTGTAAGAAGAAAATTTTCATGCGCTCTTCCACTTTCTCATATATCTGAATTTTGCAGAAATGTCAGAAAAGTTATATATGGCGCTAAACATACTTTGGTACTATCTAGAAGAAGTGATGATAATAATGCTATTTGGAGTTCCTGCTAACCTCGCCGCAGACCATATAGCTGATGATGACGGTAAGGTTGTTTTATCTAAATTGATTCTATGGATGTCAGTATTAACACCTTCATTAGCCGTTAATCAACGTCTGCTTTCTTGGATGGAAACCGGTGGAAGTAGTTTAATAAGCTGGTTAAATACTTCGACGGATACCCTTGAGAGCAATCAATCGGAATTCACCTGGAATCTATCCGGAAAAAGAGGTGTTTCAGCACCGAGACATATATTTATAGCGCTGCAAGATAAAATTAGAACGCAAGTCAGAGGTCAGCAAACTCGCTCGCATATGATCTTTGATAAACTAGGTGTAACGCAAGTTTCATTGAGAATAAATGGACAACAGGAACCAGCCGAACCTATAATGTTAAATTTTACCGATATCGATAATATCGTTGCCCTGGTGTATCATCAATTATGGTCATTTATGGGTCGTGATCAAAATGTTGACACTGGTCTACAAATATCTCAGTACGATTTTCAGACATTATATCCTATTTATTACTTTTCGTTGAAGCATCTAGATTTGACAAAAGAATCCGTTGTTGACATAACCTTTAACGCAGTAGTAGGAGATCGTCCACCTGGTGGATATAGACCATTTGCAGTTATTCTTAATGATAAATCTATGTTGATCGAGGGAATTGGCGGACAGATGAGATTAATTGATGCACCCGTAGAAAAATGTGAAATTAAAAAATTTAACACAATGAGCTCAATTGAAAATATAATACATCTACAATAAAGATGACGTATAACACTGTTAATGTTCAGCTGACCGATGGTCAGATAAAAAAATTACAATCAAAATCCGCTAAAGAATGTGGAGTTTCGATAACGTTAAAACCAGCTCAAATGTCAGGCGGATCGCATAAATTATCGCTGACAGCTACTCAGGTAAAACATTACAATGATGCAGTATTGGCTCATCGAGGAGTTCGACTTGATTTTTCAAAAGCTGCCGTTAATGATATGATTAAAAACGCAGGAATATTTCCACTGCTAGCCGCTATTCTAGGACTAATTGCCGCCGCTGCTCCAGCTGTTGGAAAAGCTATCGCGCTAGGTGCTATTGGTTCCGCCGCTGGAGTAGGTTTAAAGAAAGCTCTTGGACAAGGATACAGAAAAAAGAAAGGAGGATTTTTACCAGCATCATTGATGGTTCCTGGGGTATTAGCCGCAGCTGCTCCGGCTATCCTTAGAGCTGCTATGGCAGCTAACAACAAGACTACCGGACAAGGATATAAAAAATGGGAAGAGGTCTAAGACTAGGAAGACCGCCAATGTATTAACGCCAATGTCCAATTTTGATCTCATCGAAGCAGTAAAAAAATTATCTATAAAAAATTTCAGAGGAGTTTTCATGAGAGATAAATTACCGTTGACGCCGTTGAAAAACGCTGGTGTTTTTAAAGAAACTGGAATTATTAATTTAGATAATAGTACAGGACCTGGAACGCATTGGGTCGCATACGCGATTGGTCCGCGAAGTATTATTTATTTTGACTCATATGGACTAGCTGCGCCGAAAGAATTTATAAAATACATATCTAAAATAAAAAGTCCACTTTATTATTCTACACTGCCTACCCAGCAATTAACCGATCCGCCAATATGTGGCCGAGAAGTATTAAACGTTCTTTCAGAAATATCTAAAACTCCTGATAAATCTCCACATGTAGTTGTTCATGAATATACCAGCGGGAAGAATCGTTAACAATTAAAATCTGAAAAATCTTTTATAATAATGGTTGATATTTAGGAACGATCATCGAACAGTTAAAGAAAAAGAAGGAAAAATCGATGTTGACATCAAAGATATAACAAAAAAAAAATTAAAGATGAAATCGCCAAAACATTAAACTTGACAAATGTTGACTCCGGTGAAATAGTCGTGTTTGAAAATGATCATTGTAAACTGAAGACAAGCAACGTTTTTCTGAGTGATGTATTAGTAAAATATCCTACCGCTGCTGATAATTCCATAGCGGTATTTAAACAAGGAAAATTAGAACCTAGCTTAATTATGTCTAGAATTACTGAAAAATTTTATGAACTTGATCAATTTTTAAATAATTTTTCAGGTTCTCCACGTCAACAATTTGATATACAGCTAATACATATTGATACTGCAATTAATAATTTAGCGAGGCTTAGAACTGATTATGATACGCATGTAAATCAATTTGGTACATTAAGGAGAAATTTCAACGTGGCTGATAAAGTTATTGAAAATTTTTTTGATAAAAAACATATAAAGGAAGAAGATGTTACCACAACGTTAACCAATATTATTAATGCTCAACAAAAAAATACAAATGATATCAGTAGTGTTACAGCTACTGTAAATAAGTTCGGTGTAAGTTTAATGACTTTGTCAAATGATTTTAATTCAAAAATCCAAAATATTCCTAAAATGACTGAAATTGAAAAAAAATACAGGATATCGAAGGTGGTATTCCTAAAATAAATGAAATAGTTGAAAAAATAAAAGTTACACATCCAGCGGAACAAGTTAAACAAATTTCTTATGTCGTAGATACCGGAATTATCGATTGGATTAGTGGAGGTATACAAAATGATGATGATTTTTTTTGGTGCGAACCGATTTATACCAGAACATTTTAGAGTGAAAGATAATAAAAGTGGTATTTATCGATTTACATTGATAAATAATGAGCGGTTTAATATAAGATGCTATGATGTTTATCCTAATATTATAGGAACAGGTATTAACACGGTAATATTTAATTTTATAGATCCACCAAATGGACAATATAAAACAATAATATCATTTAAAATACTTACAGATAATGCCAGCCTAGTTAGATTAAAAATTCCATATGTGTTAGAATTTCTAGCACCTGAAATAGTTTAAATAATTTTAAGATGTAAAACTATTTAAAAATCTAAAGATTTTAGAATAAAACATGAATAAATCGTCAGAATCATTTACCGCATGCAATTTCAGATCCGATACCGTCAAAGAATATTCCGCTAAACTTAAATCACTTGCCGATGAATACCAAATAAAAATAAAAAAATACCGCCGTAGAATTACCGCCATTGACGTTACAGTTTATTCAGTTTCTGGATTATTAGCCAGCGCTGGTATTATACTATTGTCGGTAACTATGATAGCGCCAATTGCAGTTCCAATTGCTATATCAGCAATAACTACAGTTGCTGAAATTTCTACAGCGATTACTAAGAAACTATCATCATGCGCACAGGCTAAACTTATCGATTATTCAAATAATATACAATTGTAGAAAGTGCTTATTCGCGTATTTCATCGATGATTTCAACTTCGTTGGACGATTCGGTGATCACCGCCGATGAATTTTACACGATAACTGAATTATATAATTCCACTATGACGAAGATTGTTGGCGCAGAAACGCTAGCGTTAGAATCGTTAACGATTCCACCAATTGAAAATCCAAAATGATTTAAATAAATGTCAGAGATTCAAATACTCCAAAAAATATCAGATAATACATCTCCGAGACAAACGAGTATGATTTCAATATCGTCAAAAGCATCTGATTTTGTAGCTAAATTTCCGCCTCCGATTTCTGTCTACGAGATCGCGCTAGCTAAATTAAGAGTATATCATAGTTGGCCTAATATCAGATCTAAACAGTTTGGTAATCAGCAACCTAATAATTCTTTAGTTTTTCCATATAAGAATAAACCTGATGGTACGCCAGATTGGAATGTCGTCAGCATACCTACTGGTTCATACTAAATTGAAGCTATTAATGAGGAATGTAACCGCAGAATAAAGTCGATTGTCGGAGAACCTGCTAGCAGTTCTGATAAAAAAACTGAAGAAAAACCAAAAGTAGATATCCAGGTCAATCAACCCGCGTTATCATCCATAATTGAAATCGCTGAGGGATATTCCGTCGATATATATAACAGCTCAATAAGAACAGTATTAGGATGGCCTGAAGATCCACCCAGAGATACTAGAGTTTCCACGCCAGAGCCTGTAAAATCTGATTACCTCACTGATAAAATCGGACCAGAAAATCCACCAAGAAGTTATGATAAATTTGAGGAAATGAATTTATCAAAAATTTATTGTAAGTGGGTGGGGGGAAATAAAAGACATTGTGTCATACCGAGCTTTCTCACTAAACATAATTTAGAAAAGGAGGGTTATACTCTTGAAAGATTAAATCCGGATTTACATTTCTTTCCATTTTATTATAATTTCTTTAAAATATATGAAGACCTCAAATTGTTATTACCGTCGCTAAAATCTGGTCTCCTTACCAAGGATGAATTTATCAGCGTTGTAGCAGCGGGTAATAAGATCATCGATGAAGCAGAAAAATATTATTCAAGAGTAATTAGCGTTTTTACTGATGAAAATTCTCCAATTTTTAGATCGTTTGATGCATTAAGTTATAGGAGTGAATTAAAGAAAGATCCAACCTATAAAGACCCACGATACAACGTAGAAGAATTAAAAATAAGTCTCACCATAGCTATCGAAGAAGGATTTAATAAAATTTATCAATCGTGGAAAGATAGCCAACAAAAACCGATCTTCTTAACTCATAATAATTCTCCCGAAGGCGATGGCAGACATAAAGCCGCCGGTAACGTAAATATATCGGAGGTTATATCACTTAATCTAACATGTAGTGCGGTCCAAGGAAGTTATCAGATCAATATGGAACAATCAGACCGAGCTCATCCCGCTGATTTACTTTATTCAACTGCGCCATCCGTTAGCCCTGGATATTTAATCATTGATGATCCGCCTAATCCAGTATATATGAGATGTCATAGCGACTCAATTAACGAGCTTAAATTTAGGCTCACCGACCAAGATGGCAATTTAATCGACTTACGCGGCGAGACTTTAACAATTAGCCTATTTGTAAGGTCCTGATTGGCTTTTAATCATATTGTTAAAATATTGTTGTTAAACATTGTTGTTAAACATTACAAAAAAAAATAATTATTTAATTTTTTTTTACATACTTGATGAAAAAGTATTATAAAAACAATGAAGAGTAATTATAACCAGATATTAAATCTGGATACAGTGATGAGTAATTTTGATCAGATCATATAAACGAAAATTATACCATCGCGGGAGTGTAAAAAGCCTGCATTTTTTCAATGTTGCAGTAATTATGGATAAATTTTGAACAATTCTCCGTTAATCTCACTTATTGTTACTCTTCATTATATCCGATCAAAATTACTCATCATGGAAATGTTTCACATTTTTCGATCATAATTATTTTATAAAAATATATTTAAAATTTATATATGCCGAACGGCGCTTAATATTTGTCAAGTGAGCAACAACAACAAATTGTTAAACTACGTGGAAAGTATAAACCGTCAGAGATAGCTATCAAATACAAGATTGGACTGACCAGGTTGTATAAGATATGGACGGATGCATCCGCAAATCAACATTTTCCGGGAGGGCTGGCAAGTACTCAAGCTGGTCAAAATTTAACCAAAAAAAATAAATACCATCAACGAGGAGATTTAAAAAAAAAACGTGAAATGTATAAAAAGCAGCGGGTTGAACTTGATAAAATAAATAACGCTATCGCCGCTGATAAAAAAAGCAGAGGAAAGTCAGAAACATCTTAATCAATTGACTAATACGTTACAGGAAAATATTCGTCTTAGAAATCAATAGCGTGAAGAATTAAATAGCATGCCAGATTATGAAAAGGAAATTAACGAGCTCGATAAAGCTAAAGCCGCTAATGAAGCTATAATAAATGATCTAAAATTTAAAATAGCTGAACAGGAAAAGGAAATGCAAGCGTTAAAAGTAAAAGAAAAGCCAAAGAAATGCGTCGAACAAATCCTTACGGAGAGTCTGTTAAAGGAGGAGATGAAACGCTAGCGTTTTCAGATTCATCGTCAGACATTTCCGCTATCAGTTTTTCCATTTCATCTGAGACAATCTTTGCAGATTTTTCAGCTTCAAATATGTCCTTGATGGCATCTTCGATTTTTTTAATAATTCGACAAACCGGTACAAATAGTTTAGCTTATCTTGATTCTTCGTTAGCACCATAGTACGAGCATCAATGAGCAACTGGATTATTCTATATTCATTTCGATGAGATTGTCTTCCACGATCTTTCATGTCGACGACACCCTTGTATTCATCAGCGACCCATTTTGAATTAAAATTACTGGTTTTAGGAACATATTGAGAAACTTTATCAATTTCGTTGCAAAGCTGAGCAATGTTTTCATCGTTCATTATATAATATAGGAAAATTTTTTATATCTCTAATTAATATATATTTTTTAGAGGTATGTAATAGAATATCAAAAAAAAATTAATAACATTGAATTTCACTGATATACAAAGGAAATCCAGCATTTTAGCTGCTTCAAATATGCTGAATTATAAACATCATCTGCAACATATTTTATGGATTGTCTATTAATATCATAATATCTTCCCGCAGAATATATAAAAGGAAAGTATTTCTCTGATTCTTGTAAAGTTTTTCCATCGGATACTCCTATTACCGGCCGGCGATGTGCTAATTTAATTTTTGGAGCGCTATTAAGATTATTTTCTCTTGGAGTAAGAAGACGGAGATTTACCAATCTATTGTCAAGACGATTTCGGTTAATATGATCTATAAATAAACCTGGTGGAATTAATCCGTTATAACACTCCCAGATAAACATAGATACTAAATAGCATTTTTGTTTTCCATTGTGATGAATATTGATTTCCTTATAACCCATTTTGCTTTTTATACCAAGATTTTTTTATTTACTCGATGTCGAGGAATACCATCCTGGGAGCCTTCATAATTTAGATAAATCGGATGAGAAGTAAATATTTGTTCCATATATATTATAGTGAGATTATTTAACGTCTAATTTATTTTTATAATTTCCTGTTATAAAATCATCCTCGCTGAATATCATATTATGATGCTGCCGATAATATCTAGCAAAAGTTCGATATCTCATTCCACCGCAATCAAAACATAATCGAGTTTTTCCTTTAATGGCAAATCCACATCGTATACATAATACTTTTCCTGGAGATCCATTTTCTATCTGCTGATTGTGTGTTGCGCAATATTCTCCAACACATTTTTTGTTACATAGTCCACGATCATTTTTTCCATAGCCATTTGCACTTATTTGACATCTTGCATCTTATATATATATATATATATATATATATATATATATATATATATATATATATATATATATATATATATATATATATATATATATATATATATATATATATATATATATATATATATTAATGGAAGATAATTATAATGTAACTCAATCAAAGGAGAAAGAAAATATTCAGAATCTGACAATAAAACCTTCTAGTAAATTAATATATAAAAAATGAAAAGATATTTATCAAAAATAGATGTCGTAGAACCTGGACGAACAAGGTCAACGTTTGATCTAGATGGTTTAATAAACCCACGTAAACATAGATCGCAAATCATTAACGGAATTAGGGAAGCAAAGCGAATATATAGGGAAAATGGTGCCGCTTATGTATATTCGACGTATTTGACAAATCGCGACAATAATATGTTGACAATAGAACGAGCAAGGGAAACATTATCTTTTATAGATTTTGGAACAGCGCCAGCACAAAAATGATACACAATGGACTCGTCGTATTTGACGTTTTATAAAGTTCCAACTGAGCAACAGCGTATGCGGCGTCAGCAGGATGAAATATTAGCGTTACTGTTTGGAATGGAACCGGTGGAAGTTAGCACTGAACCTAATAAATCCTGGAGAATATTCCATCATCGAAATAGAGTAACCGATGGTCGTAAAGGATTATTTGTACTAGATCGAAATACAAAACTAGGAGCGTTAGTTAGTATTGATGGTAGATACTATAACATAGCATATCCGTATAACGTTACAATATACGGTTTATATTTAGTGCCAACGCCAAATGAAAGCGAAGTTGGTGGAATGCGTTTATCGTCAACGTTAAATTGTGTAGCAGAGCAGGTTATAGAACATTTTAAAAATAGCAAACGAGGAAACGGATTTACCGAACGAAGGATGCAGATTATTAATAAATGGAATGATCGTGTTAAGAAAGGAAACGCCGGGGCTACCAAAAAGGATATAATCGAGTTGGAAAAAAGTTAAAATTTCCGATTATAGTTAAAATGTTTCCCGATAGAGAATTTTATACTTCGGACTGCTATTAAAAGGGAGGAACACCTATTGAAATTATAGATCATAATTTTCACGCATGGGGAATAAATGATAGTGATTTTTCCGAGAAAAAAAACTGTAAAGTATTACACCGGTAACATGTTTGACTGGATTAAAACAAATATGCAAAATATTCCGGTCAACGTGTGGTTATTTAAGGACAGCGATGGGGAGTATAATCAATTTGTTACTATTTATGGAATAATTTACCGGGAGAAGGAATTACAGGAAAGAATGGAAGAATTAGCTGGCCGGTATGTTAATGATAATCTTACCATCGAGAAATTAACTCAAATAAGCTTTTCAGTTGAGTCAGTCGCGTATCAAATAACTAAAGAAAGAAATTCTTGGAAATCAACTAAGAAGAAATTTATCAACGATGTCAGAGACAGCTGTATTGAATTTTCACATGGAGGATTATGGAATACTAAATATGTGTTAAACGACGATATTAGATCCGTCGATATGATCGCGTGTTATCCAGGAAGTTTTCTTGGTGGTGGCGAATGTCATGAATATTTTTTGCGTTTTGGTATTCCTGATCATAACATGATGAGGAGATCAATTAATGGACCATAAGCTGATTATGATTTAACCGGAATTGCTAAAGTAACCCGATTTAAACTCGCCGATGGACTTCATCCAGTGATCTATTTATGGTTTGGTCAGCATTTAAGTAAAAAGAAATGGACACTAACTGTAGCATTAAGATACGCGCTAGATAATTTTTTTTAACTGATCTAATAGTATCAGAGATAATATTCAGTAAAGAACAAACTAATGTTTGGTTACCGACTCCGGATAAAGATAAACACTGGCATATAGAATTTCTTCGCAATGTGATCAACAACGAAAGCAAAAGAATTAATAGGATTATAATCGGAAAATTTACGCAGGGAGAATACAGATATGATGACATTCGTCGACGCAAGACGGCTAAATTAATATTAGATCCTGAAGAATTAAAATTTGTCGTCGACGATGCTGTATATAAAGGTGTATTATATAATCAGCAAAAAACTGCTAAATTATCATCTGGAGAAGATTTTGGAACCATCGTGGAGTATCTCGGCGGTGAAATGTCGCAATACGCTCATTTACGCTCATATATGTTAGCCTATGTAACGATAAATCTACTTTCCATGGTAAATAGATTTCCAGATATTGCAGTTATGGTTGCAACTGACTAATTTTATTACCACAAAGAACATCAATGTACCGTCGATAAGTATCTCGGAGACGGTGAAACTTGGGGAACCTGGCGAATCAACGATGAAGAACTACATAACTATAATGAATCAAATGACTACGAAGATAAACCAGAATATCATTCTGGTTTTGTTGAAGAATATTTAACCGCGCCGAGTATTCATGATCCTATAGGCCGGCATAGAATTATATATCTGAATGGACCAGGTGGATGCGGTAAAACAACTCGAGTCATAGAGCATTTTAAGAATGAACTAATCGCGCTATCACCAACACACATACTTGTCAGAGATTTTAAAGAAAAGGGAGTATACTCAGATACTTATCATAACTCTTTCAGGTATAGTGGTGGAGATTGGTCACCATCGCGGATGGGAACTAAAAAATTTCCTTCTGTGATAATGTTAGATGAAGCTTGTAACATGCTTATGTCGACCATAAAGATGTTCCTCGACTGGCTTAAAACACAAAACGTGGTAGTTATATTTTGCGGTGACCACGGTCAACCACCACCATTTGGGGGAATATTTCCGCATTGCTGGCTAAAATTGCAAGTTGATTATTACGAAGAAATGAACATAGATCGTAGATCGCTTGATGAAGAATTAACTAGCTTGAAAACGTTGGTAAGATGTACAAGTAATGGTAATCAGGCCGCTGTATTTCGCAGAATGGTTTTAGGTAATACATTTGATGAATTTTTAGATCGATGGAAGCCATCCGACTTGGTCGTAGCCAGTAGAATAAACACCAGAGATAATATCCTAAAGAGATTATTCTCGATTCATGAAAATAAATTCCCTAATGAACTTGTACCACTGCTGTACCGCCCAAAAGATACTAGATTACAAAATTTTTTTGTTGATATACCGGGAAATACTGATATTCAAGAGCAAAAAAGAATTAGTTTTAAACGACATCGTTGAAGTAAAACTGTCAGACGTCAAAGATGCATTAAACATGGAAAATTCACCATGGCGGTTAGGATATGCATCAACGATACATTCGACTCAAGGACTAACTATTTCGGATACAATTGTTTGGATTATCGACGATTTCATCGAGTGGGATAATTTGGTATATCTAGCTATTATTCGAGTTCGTCGAATAAACCAGATTAAACGCGTAGAATTAGATCCCCCGGAAAATGCATAACATATTAATTTAAATTTTTCGACTGAAGTTGAGTATCATCTGGAATAACTAACAGCTGTTCATGGGTGAAATTTCTTTGCGGTGCATTAAAATCTAATGTATAATACGTTGGTCTATATATCGAGGAATGAATTTCGTATATTTTATGCGTTGAAGTACTCCATGTAGGGTCAGTAGATCGTCTAACACCGCCTTATAATTCACTGGGTTCATATAAATATCTCACTGTAGAATCCCACGGTATCCTTTTTTTCCGGAGAATTAAAAATATTCACGGGTTTTATTTTTTTTTTTGCCTGATATTCATCATTAATTGTTTTTATCACAGCCGGAAGTCGTTTAACCCATTCTGTCGATCTATCCTGCTGAATAAATTCCTTTGCATATTGATAACTAAATAATTTATCAGCAAGGGTTTTATTAAACCGCTCAACAATAGCCTGATCACGATGGATTTCCGTATGTCCACGCCGGATAGTAACATTTTTTTTTGTCATCATTGAGGAAACTTCACCACGAAATTCATTACCAGGATCAACTTGAAGTAGAATTGGCCATGTGAGCGGACCGCGTTTGTAAATCTTATCAAATGCTTGTGCAACTTCTGTAGATTTTTTTTGTCATGAGTGGTTCAGCGTCCTTATATCGGGTAGCTATATCAACTAATGTTAACGCATATTTATAGCCGCTGTCATGCGGTAGATATAAAATATCGGCCTGATGAACTTCATTTGGAGTATAAACGTCAAATGATCCGTATTGGATAGACTTTGGCCGCGGTAAGTAAATCTGCCATATAGCCTGTTTAGATAACCACTCTTTCGCGGTATCATATGGAACTCTAGCCGCGGCGGTTAATTTATCTATAGCGGATTTTCCTTTCCAATATCCCTGCGGAGAATAATAAATTTTTTTCATCCTTTTTTCAGCCATTATTATACACTTGCACCAATTAACAATTTTCCTTTCATCGCGGATTTAATAATCCATGCGGCAACTTTTACTCTGAAATTTTTATTAGGTATTAAATTTAATGTATGAATTAAGTTGACGTCAGCGATGTGTCTTTGCCGCAGATCATTACTTTTATACGCGATATCATGTATTCGACAAGCTTCGTCAATGGCATTAACAGGAAATTCACCCGGGTTAGGTTGATCATTTTCGTTGAGGCGGATATCTAACCTGGTACCTGGCCCACAGTAGCTATATCCGGGGAGTTGTTTTTCTCCGGGGTATTTAGTCCAAGGGAGTCCTGGGAGTTTAGTAAGTCTTGCGGCGATATCTCCACCTGTTTTTTTTTTATAAATCTAAATTTTTTTGTACCACATGTAGCACATATACCGGTTGCAGCATGTCTATTATTTTTAGTTACAATCGTTGTTAGATCATTTGTTCCTGTACGTGTCTTGCATTTAACACAATATAAATCCATAATATTATTAAAATATAATCAAATGGAAGTTTTAGACTTTTCAGCAAAAAAAGGAAAACCGCCTATCAAACATCATGTAATGCTTCCAAATTCAATCCGTGGTATTATTATAGGACCATCAGGGTCAGGCAAAACGCAGCTTTTACTCACATTGATAATGAAGTACACCAACTGGGATAAATTATATCTGATAGCACCTAGCGCAGATGATCAAGATTGTTATACAGTACTGAAAGATTTTAGGTTTTGATCCAGTTGAGTTTATATATGATATAACCGAATGTCCTCACGTAGATGATCTAGATGTATCTCTAACTAATATGATAGTATTTGATGATGTCATGTTGGATTATCAAAAAAGTCCAGCTTTGCTATTCTCTCGCGGCCGGCATAAACACGCTGACATGTTTTATTTAACTCAGCGATACACCCAAACACCTAAAGTTATTCGCGATAATTGTAATTTTTTATGTGTGTTTAATGGCGTAGATACACATACATTGCGAAATATTTGGCAAACATGGTGTTCAGATATGGATTTTAATAAATTTAAAAATTTCTTTAGTCATGCTCAGCAGACCCCTCATGGGTTTATTACAACAAATTTGCATGATCCTCGAACAAGATATCGTGTCGGGTTGGATAAAATTTTCTGCTAAAAATCTCCACCACGTTGTGCATTTCAAGGTCACCCCCGGCCAGGTCCACCTGTCATGGACCAACATGGCAGCTTTTTTTTTCGTCTTGGATTACGGAATGGAGGCTTGTAGCTGACTTTTTTGGGATAGAGGGGGTGGCGGACCGATCTAATTTGGTGGGTACAGACTTTCTGCTGCTCTAGATATTGTTGTCATTAAAATGAAAATTCAATGTGCATTGGACAATGTATACATTTGAAGCCACATTGCCAACGCACAATGTAATGTATAAAGACCTAGAAAGACATATAATCATTAATTGTACTCAAGAGAATTGAATGCTTTTAGATTTCGAGCCTCTACTCCATTTACTCAATACCTCCGAGTGACACCCATGCCTGCACGTGCACGTGTATATAGACGTATTAACATATGACATACCCCTCATTTATTCTCGTAAGCTGCTGACGTATACGATGAGTTCTGTCGAAGGCGACGTGCCCTCCGTTATATCTGGTTTCGAAATGAAGAAGAGTGGTTCGAAATTTGTTGACGAGATAACCTCATTACCAGTTATTCAGTCTGCAACAACTCTGTATTGTACTGTGAAGGCTAAAAACAGAATTTTTAAGCTGACTCTTAAACCGTTCGAACTTTCCTGTACAAAGGCCCTTGGAATGTTTCACAAAGCACTACCATCAAATCTGGGTGAGTTCTGAATTGCTTTGTGCTCGAATGTGCACCGTGCATTAATAAATCCGGTTTAATCGACTTAAAAATAATAGTAAACAATCGCAATTTAATTTTCTATAACCAGCATTTTTGTTTAAAATTTGTCTACTTATTGTAACTTGTTTCTTCGTAGTATCTGACGTGTCGATAAAAGTAAGCAAAACATCTTAAAATGTTCAAAATTTCTTGTTTTAGAAGTGGTTTTGGATAATTTGATATTTTGATATGACAGGTATGTGATGGCATTCTATGTGTTCTAACTTCAATAGACTGATCAGTAAACTTGAACAATATTATGATCACCAAAGTGCATGTCACTCTCCCTAACTCCCTTTTATTGTTTTAAAATGATTCTTAATTATCCATTAAGAATGACACTGTGACCTATATTTAAGTGTTCATCAAATTGTAGCTTTTCATTTGAAGATCATAGAAGAGATCATTTATATCGGAATAATTTTTATGGCAATGAATGATGAATGATAGAAATCCAAAAAACGCGACATAAAGAAAGATGGCGTTCTCTAAATATTAAGTGCGCTGAGAGAGAGAGAGAGAGAGAGAGAGAGAGAGAGAGAGAGAGAGAGAGAGAGAGAGAGAGAGAGAGAGAGAGAGAGAGAGAGAGAACACACACAAACATGCAAAACAACTGAGTATAAAAATTTAAAATCTGGACCACTTGTCTACACTATATTAAGATATTTTCTTCCATATTCATAAACAATCATTATTATTGTGTATGTAATATTTAGTCAAATAGTTCAGATTTAATGGCGGTGGGACCACCCAGTTTGATAAGAAGTGGAAGAACTGGATTGTAGCATTGATAGATTATGTAAAGAAACCGGTTCTCCAGAAATATTGCATTTCTTGCAGAATGTGGGATAAAAACTACTAGAGAATAAGTTTCATTTATAAGCCTGGTACAATAATCTAATTCGATGTAAGTGGCAGAACGGATTGCAGGCATCTGTCAAATTCTATTTTACTTTTTTATTGCATGTTGCATTTATTTTACAATGGCATGCTCAATATCTAAAACGACGAGGAAAACAGTATCGAAAAATAAAAACTAATGTAAAATGTTTTCATGGCTTGAATATTATTTCCTTATTGTACACAAATTTTAAAACCCTAATGCTGCCATGCACACAAATGCCAAATCTGAATAATAAATCTTGAAAAATATTTGTCCTAAACATCTTGAGGTGTAATTAAAAACTAGATAATATCAACATTTCATCGCATTACAAGCCATGTAAATTCTGCTTCAAACTGAAAAATCCGGTCATATATTTTGTTCACGTATACAAATTAATCTGATGTTGATCGGCAACATCCGTGGATTATACCATCTTGATCAAAAGCCTGAACACAAGAGGTGATGAAATGTGATGACGTCACCATTGTAAACATAAGCAACACCACTCAGTCGCATACGGAAGCTGGTCCTTATATGATACGAACTTTTTGATTTGAGGGAGTAATTGGCCTTGCATTTACGAGTAATTTTTTTTGTAAAGGCATAACTGACGTACATTTTTGTTTACAAGTCTCATATTCTTCCTAGTTTGCCCAAGTTTGCCCTTCAATATATCCCAGCTCCCAGATCACAATATTCCCGCTAATTTTTGTCTTGCTTCGACCTCTCAAATCCGCTTAAAAAGTATACTTTTTTCATTCAGTCCCAATCCAACTTGTCCGCCACGTTCTAATGTTAGTTCCAAACGGAATGTGTCGGTTGTATGAATCACTATATTTGGACTACTCCGAAAACAGGGAATCGTGAGCGACTTGGGTAACTGAATTAAAATGTGACAATTCTTAACTCTAATAGGAATATTTGAACGAACTTTCAGTTTAACATTTTTTCTATTTCAAAGAAGGGTTAATATCAGACCTTAAGATTTCCTTTCCTCTAAACTTTTGGAGAAAAGCAGTGTGAGAATTGCTTCCAGTTCTTGTATTTCTACTCGCCTATTGTATCCTTTCTCTTATTTATCCAATTCCTACACCACACCGGGGGCTTAGTGGTTAGAGCGTTAGTCTCAAATGCGGAAGATCGTGGGTATGATCTCCGGTCTATCATACCAAAGACTTATAAAAAATGGACTAACGGCCGCCTGGCTTGGCGCTCAGAATTAAGTGGTTAGTGTTAGGACTGGTCGGTCTGGTATCAAGATAATGTGACTGGGTGGGACATCATGCTCGCTACATGTCTGCAGATAGATGCCCCAGTACTAGACATCACTATAAACTACCACACTGCAGACATCTTAACGATATGACAATTTTTCAAAATTATTAAACCTAATTCAAAAATCCAACACAACAACACATGCACACACACGCACATACATACGCACACACACACTTCCTAATACTCATACTTTCCGACCTTTCTCCAAATTCCTTCTCTTACTCAACTTTATGTAGATTCATTCTCCCCTTGTCTATGACTACACTTCTGTTGACTTCAATTCCGTCTCCAACTCTTGAAAACTTTGAACCCAATGGATCCCAAAGTTTTGTCCCCTGAAAAGCTAAATGTGAAAACACAACGATGGTTCAATCTTTTTCCTTATCCCTCTTATTTCGCACTACACAGTCTGTCATATAACGGCTATGAAATTTCTTTCATGCATTCGTTCATATCGAGATACCCATACGTTCTTGCATGGTAAACTAAACATCATAATTCAGCAGGGTATAAATTATTATAGACATCAATAAATTCCATCCCATCAGTACATATTCCTGATCCTGTTATACTAAATATGACAAACAGACGCATTTCTTTATCTTATAACTCGCACGAAGTACGCAAATATTCAAATATCAATGTTCGGATATATGCATACATCCAGAGTAAATAATCTCACATACTTAAACCATCTTTACAAATTTCACAATTTAGGCATGTGTAAATTCTAACATATTATTAAATGCACTGGTTTACTGCTAAGTAACCTAATAATTACAAAATTTGCTACCACGAGTTAATAATATACATACTTCGCTTCGCATCTAATAATTCTCTACACAAGGCTCAAGCACATTTCTCATACGCATGTAATTGAAACCATACAAAGGTAATTTTACATGCTAAACGATCCTAGTAATTAAGTGTACATACTACAAATAATTACAATTATGATGACGTCATTTTCTGCAAAAACAGTATATAACTTACTGATTTTTCGAAGCTTCGTTTTTCCTTCGAATCTAACTCTTTTAACTTCTGCCACCAGACTAAACCCTATTGATCTTCAATCCTTCCAGGCGAATACTAAATTACTCGTGTGATTTCGAAAGATATATTTCGGGTCTGAATTGTAAGCACGCTCTCTATCTCAATTTTTTTTTTTGGGATAATGCTGTGGACAGATCCAAACAAACGTAGAGGACAATGTTACTCTCGCTGTCTGCCAGCGTGGGAGGATAACACGCCACATTCACCCCGTGGATTTGTCCTTTTGATTCTTGAACTAACCTTTAACATATAGCTGTGATAACGGTAAGACTTTATTAAATGACGCGATCAGTAGCCTTTGCTGATTCAAGTTTCCTATTTCAGGCTGGTCAAAGTAAAATTACGTAACAGTTCAACACTAACTCCGCGGATATTTTTAGAAATAAACACAAGGCCGCGTTATCATTCCGAAGACGGGTAGATTATAGCTTAAAGATGACTTTATAGCCGGGGCTTAGCAAATGTAGCAGTCACGTTAACCTTTTATCAATGTATTCTTTTCCGTCCGTTTTCTCAGCGGGCAAACACATTTTTGATCAAATTTGTCTAGGATCATTGCAAGTATCCATGGTTTTATTTCCTTGGCCTAAGCATTATTAGTGGGGCCCCAAGTTGCTTAGTGGTCTAAAGCGCTTACCATTACCGATCACTGCCATCTCACTTGTTTGCGTGGGTTTGAATCTCTGGCTCGGCCAGTGTGGGTCTTTGAGAAAGCTTGCCAGTATCTTCTCGTGGGTATGTTCTTTTCGAGGTTTTTCTGGTTTCTTCCTTCATCACTTATACTGGCTACCATCTATCTTGTGCTGAAAAATGACGTTTAGCCTTACAACAACAAAAGATTCTAGGCATAATTTCTTTACATACATTTGTAAACAAAGAATAAATGAGACCTCTTGCATAGAAACTAGGTCACATTGCCTTATGTTCATGTATATAGATAAAACCAAACACTGTCTACCTGACAAATCTCTGGGGAAAGCATGGATTGTTCACGGAATTTGTTCAGGGACCTTATCAAATAATTGGGTACTCTGGCATAGGAAACTCATTTTGCATGCCTTTACCTTTTTCATGAATGACCGTATTCGATCAGTATTTTCCGCATTTTTTTGCCCCTCGCCAATGGAAGATACTCAAATGACTGCTTGTTTTAGGTTATGATTATATTTACAGATTAAAACCAGGGGTCAAACGTCAGTAGTAGAAAAAACATTTAAGCAGCTTGGTCAGTGGAACAATTTTGTTACAGGTATAAAGTAACAGTGCAATTATTCCTAAACTCTTAAAATGGCGCGTGGATATTATTACGAATAATGTACGTTTGTAATGTCCATGAATTGCTCCTCGTACTCCCACAGCGCTAAAACAATGAAACCCGGGTAACTGACAGTCTGAAGGAAGCAGACTGTCAAAAATAAATTTTATTATGCATGCGGATTAACTGAGATGGTGCATTTAATTAACTGGAGTTTCCAGTCTCCTGTGGCTTGTGGGATTAACGACTAGGATAGCGTCAAACCAGATAAGACTGGGTCTACCAAGTTGATTCTCTGGAATCTGTCCCGTCCCCCCCCCATACGCTCAGAACCTGGGTCATTACTATAGGGATTGATTTCAGGACTACCCGGGTCATAGCAGAGTCGGTCCATTAACATTCACCACCTGTTAACTAAATCTGACTACCAAAAACTGGTCCGTTAACATATTCGTCCTATCAGTCTACGATGTATATAGTAGTAATGACGATGTAATATCCTTTAAACGGTCATTTTATACATTTAAAACAAATTTGTATGTTTCTTTATAATCATATAGGTCATGCAAACGTTCATTAACTGATATTTACCAGAAGTTGATACCCACACCTTAAAATGACGATTATCCACTACTTGAATTCAGGCGTAAAAAGACATCATCATTTGAAAATACACATACACACTTCCCAAGGAATACAATAAAAAAAGCAAAATCACGGGGCGCCGAGTGGCTGAGTGGTCTAAATCGCTGACAGTTACGGACCACTGCCATCTCATCTCTGCATGAGTTTAGTCCTAAATTGGGTAAGTGAGAAAGCCTGCCAGTAGCTTCTCGTGGGTCGGTGGTTCTTCCCGGGGTTTTCTAGGGTTCTCCCTCCACCATTAATACTAGCCGCCATGTATAGCCTATCTTGTGTTGAAAAATAGTGTTAATCCTACAATAACATAAAAGCAAAATCAATGTTAAAGTACGTGGACATTTTCGGACGAGGTCAACATAAAGATGTAATTAAGTAGGAAATGGACTGAATGTCGTGCGCTGCGATGTTGCAAAGAGATTTGTACTTGTACCATGAAATAAAATTCAAAGTATCTGACATTAGTATGATGGGTTCTTTTTTGCAATAGCTCTAAATGGTTTTCATTTAGGAGTTTAATTTTGTATTTAAAACGCAGAGCAGTCAATCACTCAACATAAAGGTCTGAACTGATTTTGGTTCAACAATATTAGTATTAAGTTAGAACAATTAATATTTAATCCAAGTAAATGGGGCAACATGATAACGCTGACATTCACTTTAATTATGGATTTGTCGTAAAATGGAATACATAAAGCATATGGAGCCATTTGCGTTCATATTGAAGACGTTGATTAAATTTCCTATATTTTATACAAATAACTGAATAAACGGGACGGTTATGTTTTGGGAAAGGGGTTATAGTTTTTAAAAATTCGCAGTAGATAAAAAACGTGCCCATGTTTCGAATGCTTTATTTCGAACCTACTGAAGTTGAAAGGAAAAGGGTACTTACTGTGTATAATTACTTTATTAGTCCTGTACAAGGTAACAATTCCAGAACGTGCTGATTAATGTTTTATATAATGAATATAATCGGCCTTGTTTGATTAACGAATTTTACATAATTTTAATAAGTTTGTTTTCGTATTAAGTTTCTAAAAATAATTTATCATTGAATGAAAGATACCATGACTGTAAAATTTCGAGTTAAATGCGGGTACCATAACATGACTGTAACATATTTGTATTACATACTCTTGTTGCCACAAGTTATAAGATTCGCAAGACCGCGCTGATTCGCGGTTACAATTCGAAAACAATTGAAAAAAGTAAGAAAAAAAAACTTTTGCCGAAACCGACATTATTTGAAGGTATGTGCCAAACGTGCCAGTCAATGATTTCTTAATTAAGTTTGTATGGTAAGATCTGTGATGGGTCGACTGTGTTATGGACCGACCCCGGAATGGACCGACAATGTTATGGGCTAAGAACGCCAGCCGACTAGATCACCGTCGTGTAATCTTATATACACCTACGTGGAATGAAAATACAAATGTAAACAAAGAGCTGATATTGACGCCAGAGTTTATTACTACCCGAAGGAGTTTAGGGCACGGGTCATAACATGAAAGACAGTGTGACCTATTTATATGCACACACCTACATCTATTGTGTTGGTCAAGAAAAATGTTTTACATGAACATGAGATTGAACCTGGGTTATCGTATCATCTTGAGAGATATGGCCCTTGTGTCAGTTTGAAATATATTAAAATACTTGATGATCATGTACTCCTTGCCTCTGTGAAACTGCCCAGGCGGCTTGATTTCGAGGTGAAGGTCAAATGCTTTCCTCTCGTGTTTAACAAATATTTAGCTCCACTCCCCATGCAAATATGTTTCCATCATTAAGATTCGCTCCCATCAATAGGAATCAAATTATAAAACCGCTTTGGTCAAGTAGATTTAACATGAATATTTCAAGTTTTCTAGTCTCTGCCTTAAGCGGTTGTGAGAGACATCGCACACAAAAGCATGCACAGACGGCCATGATCACAAAAATCTCATCCTTTCGAGAAGTGTCTCGTTATAAATGACAAAAAAATGACGGACGGATCATACAAAAGTTCTCTTCGAGAATCAGAATAACAAGTGTAACGTAAATTATCTGGTGTACAGGTTAGCTTGTACGTCTTTATTAACTTGAGTTTGTATTTTCCCGTGTCCAAAGTAGGTCCACGACAACCAAATGTTGTTGTTGTTGGCTGAAAGCTGCGATCGTCCAATTTTTAGATGTTATACAGAGCAACGCCTTAACAATAAAAAAATATTACTGAACGAAAGGTATGTACTGCAATGGTGCTTTTATGCTTTGTAATTCCAAGTTCTTTCTCACAGAATCTTCCATGGATGAGAAAGCGGCTGCATGCGTCAGCTATGCAAAGGAAAGATGCCCAAAGATCACGAAAACTCCTAGAGAGGTAAGAAGCACATGTACGTACTATTCTTTCTCCTTTTTCTTCTTCTCTTCTTTTCATGATGATGATGCCGATGTGTATGATAAAGTTCATATCGACGATGATAATAGATGATGACGATTACATTTTGAAGGCGTGGTAATAGCTTCAGTGACTGTAGGGTTTTTGAGTTCCAAAATAGTATCGTGAAGAACTAATTATTATACCAGCTACAGAACCAACGTACGTGTGGTGGAATATTTAGTTCTGCATTTTAAGGGAATGCAGGTCGCCCATCGACAGAAATGGACCAGAAAGACTACATAGAAGTCAGCCGTACACAATAGAAGGCGTGAACATTGAACCAGTTTCATTTTATCGCTACTGCTCCATGTAAATACAGATATAAGATTTGGTCATATTTTAATTGGGAGCACATAAAAATATTCTTTTTTTTAAAAAATTATCTGCAAAACATTATTTTCAGTTTTCTACGTTTACTCGTATACAGATAATCATAAATGCAAGCTTTTATCATGATTTAACAAGAAAATGTATTAAATTTTGAAAACTAATTTTGGCATGGTTCATGAGAATTAAATTATCGTTCGTTCCGTACAGCATCGCAAATAGTACCCGTGTCTGTTTCATGCTTAATTTACACGTTAGCAGTTCTAATGCAACCAGATGAGCAGAAGTAACTACAATGAATGAAGCAGAGCAATATCCCGAAAAGCACGATGTGTGTTGTTTTGACTAGTTGCATACGCAACGATACCATATTGCCTCCATTTGTTAGAGACCTGTTGTAAGACAAGTCCTACTTCACTGACTAGGATATACACTTCACATCCACATTGGAACCTATTCCATCTCTTAGTATATATATATATATATATATATATATATATATATATATATATATATATATATATATATATATATATATATATATATATATATATATATATATATATATATATATATATAATGTGTATGTATATGTGTATGTATGTAACGCATGGAAAAGCTCGGAGGGCTCACAGATCGAAACATGGAGAAATACATTTGGCTCGTCTAATCACGATTGTTTCATAGGACGCTGATATTTCCTTGGACTAACTTGGAAGGCTGGACGTAGTTTTTAAAAGCTATAGACAATTAAGCACAACGTTCGTCATTTAATCAATGCACTTAATTGGCTTTCTGTAGCATATACATTGAAATAACTGATCAGAACGAGAGTTAATATACAATTAGACAAAATAAGGAAAACAAAAACTGGTTTGATTTCTTTTTACAGGCACTACATTTGAAACCTTGTGCGTCCATTTGGAAATTGGTCCTTGAATTCAAATAGTAAAGAAAACAATTAACACCCTCGTTTTTTTTTTCTGGAAGATGAGACACTTGTTTGCTTTCAGTCATCTGCTTAGGAAAAATGTGAAGTTAATTAGGAACTTGCATGTACCGGAAGTATAATATCCTTAAGACTCAACACTTGCCTACAGTGTGCCGATCCTGTCGTTCCGCATTCTGCATGTCTATTGCTCGCTGTGTTGACGTTTATGTTGAGCTGTTCAGTTTTAGTAGGCATCCCTCTCCACTGTACTATATATGAAGCCTAGACATTTGCTGGTCAAATCGCCGTTAAAAGTACTAGCTTCATCACTGACACGAGTATTTTGCTTGGCATTTGTATGATGAATATAAATGTGATGTGAATAGTCTCCACGGGAAGTGGGTCTATTTCCTAGTCACCTATAGAACACCAGCAGCAAATAGCTCGCGCCATTAAGTTCGATCGATGGGTATAGTGGATCGTGTCATGACGTTTATTGGCCTAAATGGCATAGATACAGCTTGAACTGACTCCTAAAACAATTCTAAATAAAATGAGATTGTTTTGTATAAGTCACTCGAGGTCTGTTATTTCACAAAAAAATAAGCAAGAATTGAGAGGTAGCAACATTTTACAATTTGCATTCTGTAATGCAGTCGGTAACTTCTTTTTGACCACAGATCTACAGTGACGGAATGCGAAAGGTAGTGACCACGATGATAAATGCAACTGAAGCATTTGCCAAGAGTAAGCCAGGTCAAGCTGTCATCAGGGGACTAGATTGGTCGATTGTAAAGGGTGAAAATCTGATCGAATATCTCGAAGACCATGGTCCACATAAAGGGCAAAAGCGTCGTCGTACGAGAACCAAAGCTGATTTAGAAAAGCATCCGGATAAACCCCATGCCTCGTCAGACAGTGGAGTCAAAAGTGAAATGAAAGAAAGTTCATCCGACCTCGTGCGTCAAGTGTCTAGCGAAACGAGCAATTCGGAGAAAAAAGTATCTATTTGACATATATATCGAGATATCTTTTCTTGTGTTGTGCATATAAAGCATAGTGATAAACGTGTTATGAACTGGCTAAAAAGTACCATATCATTTCTTGAAAACATTTCTTCAAATCAATGAAATCACATTATTTTACTTTTCGTTTTCTCTAAAACAGTTTTAGATTTCAAACCAGTGGACTATTGTTTCGTTTTGACAATTTATTGATGATGTTGTAATGGTGTTTAAATCGAGGGTTAAAAACCTTAAAGGCTAGATATCAGAATAGTTGGTTGTTGGAATAGTAAACGAATGGAACAATCTTGTTTTTGAAGTTGCGTGTGCATCAACACTAAATAAGTTTTATTCAAACTATGTCGAGGACAAATTTATACCTGACTGCTTTCGGTAAATGTATTGAAAACATGCTTAACCCAGCTGTATATTTTCGAACTCGGCAAAAAGACAATAGAAATATGACAAATCTTCACGGTGTGATCAAGACTAATTCAGTATGAAGAATCGATTCAGATTAAGGTAAAGACTAGTTCAATATTTAGAATGGATTAAGACCAAGACTACTAGTTCAATATTAGGAATGGATTAAGATCAATATTAAGAATGGATTAAGATCAAGACTAGTTCAATAATAGGAATGGATTAAGATTGGGACTAGTTCAATATTAAGAATGGATTATAATCAGAACTAGTTCAATATTAAGAATTAAGATCAATACTATTTCAAAAATTAGGAATGGATTAAGATCAGGACTAGTTCAATATTAAGAATGGATTAAGATCAAGACTTAAGTATTAAGAATGAATTAAAATTAGGACTAGATCAATATTAAGAATTAAGATCAATATTTCGAAAATTAAGAATTAAGATCAGTATTAGGAATGGATTAAGATCAAGACTATTTCAATATTAGGAATGGATTAAGACCAATATTAATATTAAAAATATTAATATTAAAAATATTAAATAGTTTAAGATCTAGTTAGTTCAATATTAAGAATAGATTAAGATCAAGACTAGTTCAATATTAAGAATGGATTAAGATCAAGACTAGTTCAATGTTAGGAATGGATTAAAATCATGACTAGTTCAATATTAGGAATGGATTAAGATCAAGACTAGTTCAATATTAGGAATGGATTTAGATCAAGACTAGTTCAGTATTAAGAATGGATTAAGATCGGGACTAGTTGAATATTAGGAATGGTTTATAATCAGGACTAGTTCAATATTAAGAATTAAGAGTAATACTATTTCAAAAATTAGGAATGGATTAAGATCAGGACTAGTTAAATATTAAGAAGAATGGATTAAGATCAAGACTTAAGAATCAAGAATGAATTAAAATCAGGACTAGTTCAATATTAAGAATTAAGATCAATATTTAAAAAATTAAGAATTGATTAAGATCAATATTAAGAATAGATTAAGATTAAGACTAGTTCAATATTAAGAATTAGGATCAGGACTAGTTCAATATTAAGAATTAGGATCAGGACTAGTTCAATATTAAGAATAGATTAAGATCAAAACTATTTCAAAATTAAGAATAGATTAAGATCAAGACTAGTTCTATATTAAGAATGAATTCAGGTTAAGATAAAGACCAATTCAATATAAGAATGGATTATGATAGATCAAGACAAGTTCAATATTAAAAATCGATTAAAGTCTAGATTAGTACAAATTCAATATTAAAAATCCATTAAGAGAAAGACCAGTTTAACATTAAGAACGGGTTCAGATTAAAATCAAGACCGATTCAATATTAAAGATCGATTAAGAACAATTTAGATTAATGATATTCATGTTTCTTTAAATTTTTCTTTCTTTCTTCAAATTGATTTTCGATAATCTGATGACACATAATTTCTAAATAGTTAATAAATTGCGTTACCTTGCTGAATATAATTTTCCACGCTTGAACTTGACATAATATGCAACTTAAGGTGAGAGTTACACATAATGAATACGATGAATTTAATATTTACTTCAGCGTCGTCTACAGTTCTTGCTTAGCTCTGCTCCGATCTCCTACAGGATTTACCATGTAGCTGTGATCCTGCCCTTGGAGCTACTGGTGAGCATATTATATTAATGTGCATTGTTTACCTTGCCAGAACATTTGCATTTGCTTTAATGCGAGAGGTTTTTCTAATCAAATACGAAGTAAAAGGGTTATTGAATTAAGTCTTGACTGCTTTAATATGTAGCATCATAAAGCAGCGAGAGAAGACTACCAAGTATGTGGTTTGAAGAAGTCCAATTTGTTGATTTGTTTTTCTTCGGTTTGACCAACTCCCAAGTGAGAGGAAAAGTCACAAAACAATCACCTTTGCAGCGACGGTTGGGCATGAACCGTTATGAAGCGAAGACGGTTTATTCTGCGACACACACACTTGGCCTAATGACCGTAAAAGCAAAGGCAATCCCAGAAAATTTTCGATTTTGGCAATTGCTTTGCGTTTGCATGTATTTACCAAACCTCCTGACGGATTCTTGAAATAATTCATTATGAGGTAAAAACTACTCTTTACGGTAAATAATTCAATGAGGTCAAAACTACTCATTACGATAAATAATTCATTGAGCTCAAAACTACTCATTACGATAAATAATTCATTGAGCTCAAAACTACTCATTACGATCAGTAATTGAGGTCAACATTACTCATTACGATACATATTCATTGAGGTCAAAACTACTCATTACTATAAATGATTCATTGAGATCAAAACTACTCATTACGATAAATTTATTGAGCTCAAAACTACTCATTACGATAAATAATTTATTTTGAGGTCAAAACTACTAATTAAGATACATAATTCATTGAGGTCAAAACTACTCATTACGATAAATAGAGGTCAAAACTACTCATTACGATAAATTCATTGCGCTCAAAACTACTCATTACGATAAATTGAGGTCAAAACTACTTATTACCATAAATAATTGAGGTCAAAATTACTCATTACGATAAATAATTCATTGAGTTCAAAACTGCTCATTACGATAAATAATTCATTGAGTTCAAAACTACTCATTACGATAAATAATTCATTGAGTTCAAAACTACTCATTACGATAAATAATTCATTGAGGTCAAAACTACTCATTACGATAAATAATTCATTGAGGTTAAAACGACTCATTACGATAAATAATGGAGGTCAAAACTATTCATTACGATAAATCAGCTAATGCAGGACATTGCCATATTAAATTTGCGTTAAGGGTTTGCTTCGTTTCTAGTTTACTTTCCTCAAGCCATCAATTTTTGAACGTTTGTAATATATTTGTACAAAGCTACGAAAACTGATTATCGTTGATATTGTGGCCAAAGACACATTAGGTAATATTGTGGTCAAATACACTCGTTTAAAATTTTCTAAAAGCTTTGATTTTCACTTTTACGTGTATTTCCTAAACATTTCGATGTATTTTATTCAGCTCTGCTTGAATCATTAAGAAGTTAAACAAAGCATGGTGACATTCTTACCTAAAGTTAGCATGGGGTCAAAATTAGACATTTAACGCAATGTTTTGATGGTGGATCTAACATGTACACCATAATCTTTAAAATGTGACCTCAAGAAAGGCTCAAAGTAATTCTGAATACCCACTTAGTGCAAAGCGCCTGTTTATCATGATGCTGAACTAGTATATTTAAAACCACTAACAAACCCTGAACAAATATAGATAAGTCCATAGAAAAAATACACGCGAAACGTAACGCCTGTCTTTTTTAAATCCAAATACAACAAAAGTTGATACATCAAACTAAATCAACCAAATTTGTGAAATCAAACATAATTTTCTTTTCGTTTGGTGGTGTTAGAAAGGAGACAGAAATATACTTCCTAATCTTGTTTAAGTTACCTTCAATCCAGGTGGTGATCATGATCAGAATCCATCGTTTCCTGTACAAACATGGAGGGAAGAAAGCCCTACGAGGAAAGGACACTGTTGAGGACAAACCATTGACACCAGAAAAGGTTGCGGAAATAGAATCCAGACGGAAGGCGAGTCCTCCTCTTCCTCCTCCTCCTCCTCCTCCTTATTTCTTTTCTTATTTCTTCTTCTTCTTTCGTCTTCTTTCGTCGTCGTCGTCTTAGTCTTCGTCGTCTTTGTTGTCTTTGTCTTCTTCGTGGTCGTAGTCTTCTTCTTCGTAGTCTTCGTCGTAGTAGTAGTCGTAGTTGTTTTTATAGGGTTTAACGCCATTTTTCAGCACAAGACAGGCTTAGTAGTAGTAGCAGTAGCAGCAATAGTAGTAGTATCAGTGTTCAGTTAAGGCAAAAAGAAAGCGCTACTTAAAAAATCATTGCTGATATTAATGGGTAATTTAGTGTCAAAGGATAAACTGACACCAAACACGTTATTTAACGAGGAATAACGAAGTGTTTTAACTGAACGATTTGAAGTTGTACCGAAGGCACCATGCAAACATAATTTGAAATCCTTCCAGTTACAGGGGTATATTGATTTACTGCATGTTTCTTGTTGGAAGTGATAATCAGCTCCTTTTGTAGATTATGGGCTATACAAAGATGTAGCGAGAATTGGTCTAAATCAAATTATAAAGGGTGTGACGAGAATTGGTATACATACAATTGTACAGGGTGTGACGAGGGCATAAAGAGATTGGGCTGCATCCAATTATACAAGATGTGATGAGATTTGGGCTACGTCCAGTTGTGTTGGGTGTGACGAGATTTGGGCTAAGTCCAGTTATGCTGGGTGTGACCAGATTTGGGCTAAGTCCAGTTATGCTGGGTGTGACGAGATTTGGGCTAAGTCCAGTTATGCTGGGTGTGACCAGATTTGGGCTAAGTCCAGTTATGCTTGGTGTGACCAGATTTGGGCTAAGTCCAGTTGTGCTGGGTGTGACCAGATTTGGGCTAAGTCCAGTTGTGCTGGGTGAGACCAGATTTGGGCTACGTCCAGTTATGATGGGTGTGACTAGAATACTCTAATTTAGGTGGTGCATTGACTCGTCAGAAACCACTCTTCACTGAAAAGTAACACCACACCAACCACCACCCGAAAAACGAAAAAATAATTGGTCCACAAAATTAGAATTTCACTCAACACATACCAATAAAAATGTTTAAGCATATGCAAAGAGGAAATATCAGAGGGTTTTGAATCTTAATTCCCTTAACGAAACTGGGGTTTAATGTTATGAATATTAGTGTGTTGTACAACAACATTCTTTATTAGTGAAAAGCACGTCAGTCCTTCCCATCAAAATACTCCCTTTGTATATCATTACTCTTGCGTAGACCGATTATCTACTTACATTTTGTGTTCATATTTTGGTATGTTCATACAAATCATTAACATTATTCACTCAGAAAGTCTTTTGAGAAACTCTTGGCAGAAATTGATGGGACCTAAATCGGGTATGTACGGAAGATATACCCCTCAGAAAGCTGGATTAATGAACATGTACATTTTCATAGAGGTTATAGAAGCCAGATAACCGTTGCACAGACGACTGTTCCACAACTTGTGACAACACTTTAATTTATAAATATATCCATAGACACTAGCGGAGCCCGGTTCATGTAGCTGGATGACAGAAATATTTTACATTTTTAAAAAATAATGCGCATACAATTCTCTTGAGGGGATCAAGAGTGACCGAATGGTCTAAAGCTCTCTCCGTTACGGATCACTGCCATCTCACCTGTCTGCGTGGGTTCGAGTCTAAGATTCAGCGAATGTGGATGTGAGAAAGCTTGCCAGTAGCTTCTCGTGGGTCGTTGGTTCTTTCCGCGGATTTCACGGTTTTTTCTTCCACCATTAATACTTGCCGCCAAGTATAGCCTATCGTGTGCTGAAAAATGGCGCTAAGCCCCAAAGCAACATCAACAATAATTCTCTTCATAGTACAACCATTTCGATGGATTTCTGGTCTGATCATTTTCTCAGATCCATAGTCTGTTATTTTCTCTTGAATCGTATTCAGAAAGTTGATGTTTTATCATCTGTGGCATGTCTCGTTTACAATGTTTTTAGTCGCTCTTGTATATTTAGTGAGTAGATGTCTTGCGATTTGAAGTATGTTTTGATCAGCCGTCAACCAATGCAGGAAATCTTGTGTGTACTATTTTAACTTACCCAGAAAACTGCTGACGAATCATTGCTCATGACAATAAAAGTACATTCGACTGTGCAGCGAGCATCTTCATCAACTGCTCTCTTTGCAGCAGCCTCTTCCCACGCACCAATTTCAGACAAGTCTTATAGGACGTTGGTATTCTTCAAAAACTTTGCGACGGAATGTATGACGGAATCAAACTCTATCCAAATCGACCTTGATATTATTTAAACAGTAATTCAAAAGCGTCAGGAATTTAGTGGTCTCATTGCTTAATAGCACAGTTTTATTCTCCGACATTGTTAGGTTAATGTCCTGTACCAATGTAAAGTCATATGCAAGCATCTGCTGGTGTCCGGTGTGCCACACATGCAACTTTGGAACGTTTTATGGAACCTTTGTTTGTTTTGAGTTTCACTGCCATTTGTGATGATATGATATACACGGCCTCCAGTATATTTGTTGGCGAAAGAACCCGGAAAAAACCGGTAATAACCACGTAAGCTAATGGCAATCCTTCCTAAGATGGTTAGAGATCCAATACTCGAACCCACACGGAACAAGCCTTGGCCTACTCACCCATCTGGAACCCACTTATAAAATGTCTTATATTCTATCTAAGGGCCGTAAGTTTATTGAAAGGTTAAACAGACAAAACAATTGTAACAAAACATTCCGAAATTTTCCACTATCATTTGCGTAAATAGCTCGTGAAGAGTTCCATTTTTTTGGGAGGGTTATGTAATATCACATTGCTGTATCTGATTTGAGTCTGATTCTATGAACGTAAAGGCGATAGTCATCTTGGCCTTTTACGTGATAAGTTTTTTTTTAAATAGGTAATCAAACTTTCACCGTTCGCGATAATATCAGTACTGTAATCTGAAGCCACCGTATATATCCATTTTATAAGCATTGTCAAATTGGAAACAACAAAGACCCAGATTTGCCCGATAAATAATGCGCATGTAGATCTATTTTACTGATTACTTCTAACTGCACAGACCCAGATTTTCCTCGGCTGGATGTGACGGCAAATCTGAGTCTATACAGTTTTTGCAGATGGAATTGGTGTATAAATAAGTATATATCGTACGTATGTCTGTGTTTATTTGCGCCTCAGCACAATCCTAGCAAAAATATATAGATTAAAAATAAAGTTCTAAAAACAAAGTAAACGACTGCAACAAGCCTCTGGCTGAATTTGCTAGCTTACGCCTATTTTGCAATAGCTTGTAAAATTTTCATGCCCCCCCCCCACGCCCAACATAAAAACGTGTTCAGACGCGCGATCCCGCAAGCAAATATGCTTAGAATCTACGTAGCAGTCAAGAAGGGGATGGGGGTAATCCATCGTTTTGGCATTTATTTCCTTACATAGAACATTGTGCTAATTGTCTTTGCATGTATAACTATTTTTCAGGTATCCCCACGGAGGAGAGTCAATCGATCATTTTTTGGAGCAATTAAGTATGCCGCTTACGGTTTTGTTGGTTACAGATCCGGAAATATTCTTGCAGATTCTACAAGTGCAATTAAAGGTGAAGATTTTGAAATATTATATCCATTTCGAATAACTCTTATCACAACATGAAAGGTCCAGCATGTTTTGTAGGCCTTACTATAATATTGGTTTGCTTCTCTTCACGGAATGAAATATTTTAGGCCCGATAGTAATTTTGCTACCTTGTCTGCAACGCCTGGGAAAGATGAAACGAAGCTGATCCGCTACCGCTCGCTTAGTCAACTTCAAGTTTATGGGCAGCATATGTTTCAAGGGCGATAAACTTGTTTGCAAGTCGCCAAGACACTACTTGCAGTTCCATTATGTGTTAGGGTGGATGGCTGGAGGAAATGGCTTTAAGGAAATTTTATTTTTTAAGTCATTTTCCCGGGAGCCAAGTAAATTTTGACGCAAATACAATGTCGTGAAAAAGGGCGATTACATTTGGATTATATGTATCTATGTGTCTGTGTATATCTGTATATATATAATATATATATATATATATATATATATATATATATATATATATATATATATATATATATATATATATATATATATATATATATATATATATATATATCTGTATGTGTGAACAATATATGTATGTGTGTATGTATATATGCATGTGTGTGTGTATGTGTGTGTATATGTATCTCTTCTTCTTGTATTGGAAACTAGAAAAATTATGCTTTTTCTCAGCTATTTTGCTCCACGGTTGTAGCTTTCGTCGCTATCGGATACGCCACCTTCACGTGTTACTCGTCAGTCCACCCGTTTATGCTATGATGGACCCTCATTAATTGCGTTAAATGACCGCTCCTTGCCTTTCCACACTACATTGTGCACTAGACTAAACGACCTGGGACTACATTCATCATTCCACAACTGTAAACGGAAGCGAAAAAAGCATTGTTTCAAAACTGGCCGTCTTAGAACATGAAGAATTCCAGTTATCTCCCTTTCGCCCTTTCCGACACAGAAATTTAAAAATGCAGCCGTTAATTTAGACAATCTAATTAAAATTCAAATTGAATCGTCAACATTTCTGTCAATTGTCAACTGCATATTGCATTATTCAATGCCCAATCAGTAGGACCATCGGAAAAGCGCACAGAAATGGTTTATCAATGATCAGAACATGACATCATTTTCCTGACATAAACCTGGCTGAAAACATCAGGCGACGAACCCAAGTGCGCGGATCTAACACCCACCGGTAACTACATCAAGTCGTTCCCCCGCCACTCCCGCGGAGGAGGAATTGCTATCATCGCAAGGAACTCCATAATCAACCGTCTTGACTACATTTCAAGTTTCAATTTCGACCACACATCGTTTGAATTAGTCCAAACTACACTCACACTAGAACAAGGTCAGCCCATTTGTTTCTGCTTCTACCGCCCTCCTCCTAGTAGAAAAAAAACAAGCTGACAGAATCTTTTTGGAGCAGTTTTCGAATCTCCTGGAGTTGGAAATTCTATCGGTGGCAACCTAATTATTCTTGGTGATTTCAACGTTCACTATGACAGTCCTGAAAGCCCATGCATATCGAAACTCCTAGATTCCATTCACGTTTTCAACCTCGGTCACTTGGCCAACCCACCCATAAACATTGGTCGCATTTTAGATTGGATTCTCTAGACCTCATAATATTCTTCAATTCTCCCTAGTGTCCAACGAACTTTCATCAGATCACCTCTGCATTATATGCAATCTTGACATATCAGTCCCTAACCCTCCAACTTCATTTTCTACTAAGAGAAACCTCCGCAAGATAAACAGAACCAAAGCACGACATCCAAGCAAACCTAACAACTGGCTTTCCTACTACAGTAGAACAACTTGCCTTCGTTCATTACCAGACAAACACGCCTCAGCAACCTAGTGCAAAGTAGCAATTCAGAATTATTCTCCGTGGTATAGCAGTGTTAGGGACCAGCTTCGCACTGCCAAAAGAGGCCGTCGTACAGCTGAGAGACTTTGCTCTCCTCCAGACTCACTGTTCATAAGATTTATGATGCCACTAAGAAGGTCAAAGTCCATGCAGCGAAATCAGCCCACTAAAGTACTAAGATCACATAAAGTTCCAGCTGCAAAGAGCTACCTGAGATTACTAACAAGTTACTGTCAAGGAACAAATGTACACCATTTCCAACTACTTTCTCTCGAGTCACCTTTCGGACCTCGTTGCAAATTGTTTCCGTGACAAAGTACAAACCATCAAGGTAATCTTGACAACACAATTTCAGTTGACTTGTCATCACCTTACAGTTGTGATAAGACTTTCAGCGGCAACCATTATCAGCATTTGAACCTGTCTCTATAGATTTAGTACGTACAATCGTGATGAGGAGTGCACCAGTCATGTGAACTGGATCCGAATCCGACGTCACTACTGCTAGTGTGCTTGGAACCAATATTACCTTCACTAACTGATGTTATTAATACGTCTGCCATTGTAAAACCTCTGCTGAATAAACCAACACTTGACCATAATGATCTAAAGAACTACCGCCCAGTTTCTAAACTCCCATTCATGTCAAAAATTTTAGAAAAAGTTGCTCTATCCCAACTTGTATCGCATCTAAATTCAATCTTTTTAGCAATGTACAGTCTGCATATCGCCCTCGCCAAAGTACTGAAACCGCTCTTCTGAAAGTAGTCAAGAACCTTCTATCTGCTTTGGATGACGGCAAGACTAGTCCCCACTCTCCTTGATTAGTTTGCAGCATTTGACACAATAGACCATGATATATTACTTCACCGTTTCCAGCATGTATTAGGCATTCACAATATGGCCTTACTATGTATGGTTCAAGTCCTACTTTGTCAACAGGACACAAATTGTGGCTGCAAATGGAAAACACTCCAGCCCAGTTGATTGATTTATATATATATATATATATATATATATATATATATATATATATATATATATATATATATATATATATATGAGTGGTGTTCCACAGGTGTCTGTTCTTGGACATGTTCTCTTCATTCTATACACTCAGCCACTCTCAAGTGTCATAGATCATCATCCAGTGTCTTCAATTATATGCTGATGACACCCAAATATACAAATCTAGCCATTCGGCTGAAGTTAAAGCTATCATCCAAGAGGTGCATTTCTGATGTGAAATCATGGATGACATGTAACAAGCTGCAGATGAATGATAATAAAACTGAAGCCATCCTGATTACAAAACAGACTTTCTCTTTCATATCCTTTATCTCGTACAATAAATATTAGCAACATCAACATTAAATTCAAGCAGTCAGTACGAAACCTCGGTGTCACTCTTGACAGTACTCTCTCATTGTATGAACATATCATGAACATATGCCGGGCTGCATATCTTGAGCTGAGACGCATCAGCGTCCGTCTCTCTCTCTCTCTCTCTCTCTCTCTCTCTCTCTCTCTCTCTCTCTCTCTCTCTCTCTCTCTCTCTCTCTCTCTCTCTCTCTCTCTCTCTCTCTCTTTTTCTCTCTCTCTCCCTCTCTGTATATGTGTATGTTTGTACCTTGAATTACGTGTACTCACATTACATTGGTTCTAGTGAATAGTTGTTTTGCGGTTTATATTTTCCAGAAATATCTCATCTTATTACACCTCGATTTTTGTGATAGAGAATTTATTATCGAAAATTTTCCATAGTATAGTGTGAATATTTTTGTGATAGAGAATTTATTATCGAAAATTTTCCATAGTATAGTGTGAATATTTTTGTGCTTCAATAGCAAACTGAAATATTCGAATAATGAGTAAATATTGGTTAGAAATATATTGTCAAAATGAAAATTTATTTATTGGATTTATTTAACAAAGACGTAGTTGAAAGAGATTTGCCACTTAAATCCTCTACCAGAAATAGAAAGTTGCAGTCAGATCACTAAATCTACGTAACTGCTTGAAACTCGGCAAAACTTATTAAAAGAAACAACGGGAGTGAGGACATGATTGAATTATTCGCATCCATTCTAGATGAAAACGTGAGCCCCAAGAATATCGGAGAGAAGAAGCGAAAGTTCCAGGAGACACAGATCGAACAGGGTTCCGAGTCGGAGAAAGAACCAGGCAATGTGGTAGGTTCTTTGTTTGACATGGAAAACATCGTTGTTATATAATAGACTTTATCGTGACATTTTATTTTTAAATTTAGTAATGCCCAGCTACGATAGTGTTATGGGCATATATTATTTCCAATGACGTCCGTCCATAAATTAATCCATTGGACACACTTTGGTTAAAGTTTGCGTGCTGTTAATTTTCATAGTGGGGACTTCATTTTTGATCAACAAAAACATTTTTTACACATCTTTATAGGTTACTGCACGCTAAGTTAAGCACTGAAAATGGCGAGCGAAGTAATCTGAAAGATGCTGAAGGTCAAATAACTAGTAGATACAGTTTTAGATGATTACAAGTGTTCGTATAGATCGCTCTGTGAGAACGGACCAAGATTTGTAGGTGTATAACATAAACATTTTGGAAACAGTAATATGCAGACTATAGTGGAGATAAGTAAGCATATTTTTAACTACGAGAAAAGTAATGCATTTGTCCACAAACGCTTGAGAACATTACTGCTGAGAGACCGATATCGCATGATTGTATACCGGAATGTCTGACATATGTTCGGGATTTAATGACATAAATGTAATAAATTAAAAGTATAAGTGAAATTTGCTGAGACGTCTCAACAAATGCCAGACACGCCTGTAATTTATTACATTCTTAGATCTGAGATTTGTTGTTGTTGCTTGGCTCAACGCCATTTTTTCAGCACAAGATAGTCTATACATGGCAGCCAGTATTAATGGAGGAAGAAACCAGGAAATTACCGGAAAGAACCACCGACCCACGAGACGATACTGGCAAGCTTTCTCATATATCCCCATTCGCAGAATCCTAGACTCAACCCAAACCCAAGCAGAGGTGAGATGGCAGTGATCCGTAACGGACAACGCTTTAGACCACTCGGCCACTCGAGGCCCCAGATCTGATATTGAAAACGAGACAAAACACACACACACACACACACAGAGTAAATGAAGTGGCACATACATTTCAGGAAACTTGATTTCAAACATAAGGGCTCTATGTATGTATGTATCTATGGGGATATGTGTGAGAATAAACATTCATGTTAGAAACCTACGTAGGTGTACGCATATATGTACATACATACAAACATAACCTGCGTTTGTATGTATACAGGTACATTCTAATTTATACAAATTATAAATTTCTGTCCTGTGTATTTCAGGGAAAGCACTTTGTTTGGTATGTTTGTGTATGCATATATGTATTATTTGTGTGTGCATGTGTGCATGTATGCGTGTGTGTTGTGTTTGTATATATAACAAAGCGAGCATCAGAGCATGCATAGACTAACATATACTCGTCCATAAAAATGACTGCTGACGTATTAAAGCAAATATATCAATGCTCTGACAGCTATTGCAGTTTGCGAAAGCCATTTATACCGCCATATTTATATTTTCAAGTGATATTGAACATTCAAAAATCAGAATAGTCAGTGAATAAATCTTATCCCCTTCCTAACCAGCAGCAGCAGAAAGTCTGAACCTTAAAGTTGTAGATACCTTATTTACGAAAAAAAAGGTTCCTACAAAAGCTGAAATCTCTTAAGTCAAATAACATTAAACAAAAGTCTTTAACCGACCGAGATGTCTCTAATTGGATTATCTCAATTTTGTTATCTCGTTGACGTATTTCAAATCTTTTATGCAATTTCATGTCTGGTCACTACACGTTGGTCGTTCAGCCTCTCTGGGACCAAAGATTTTATCCAGATCTATACGATATCTGTATCTTGGATTAATAAGTTTATCGTTTAAATACGAATGGAACAGCTTGCGCTTTTGAGAAAAAAAAAAATATTAAATTTGATCATGTCCATATCCTCTGAACTCCAAGTATAATAAATATTTTGTAAAGTATAATTATCTACGCCATTAAACACAACCAAAATATTGCAGGTATCTCTGATCACTTTAGGTATCTGTGTGTATCACGGAGTAACATAAATCACCTCCGTTTTTTTGTGACGGATTGAGAAAATATTATATATGGATTGGATTGTTTATCTACCATCACATCAACGTATACCACGATGTTATTAACACATCCAGATCAACTACAAATGGCGTTTCATCAATATCAGTAATTAAATCAATAACGTGACGATTTTCACTTAGCGATTTTTTTATTTTCATTAAATTTAAGTACTTTATAGCATCGTTGATCATCTTCTGATGGTGTTACTAAATATAACTTATTCCACTTGAGCCATCGCATTATCAGATTAAGCTATAACTGCGTTTTAGCAGGTCCAGATGGACCAGTTATAATCAATCTGATGGAATTCGGAAGCACTGGATGGTGCTTTACTGGTTCTTGTTTTCGTGTCGCAGAAAAGTCAAGTATATTCATATAATAATGATACGATCTTTTATTATTGTTTGATGTATATAGCATAAACCCCCACAGTTGGATTGAAACAAAAAAACATAAAGACTCGCACTTAAAATAAAGGGTGTGAAATGTGGTACAAGCAAATACAAATTTATTTCTGCATCTTAGATAGCGAGTGGTGGTGATATCGCTGCTTCATTAGGGAAATTGTCAGCTCAATGGGCTAAATACACTGGCGAGAAACACCTTCACGAATATGATTGCAGAGGCGTAGCTATATTTTGCTCCCGGGGACGAACTATAAAATTGGCGCCCCAGCCCCCTCCCCGTTTAATCATTTACTTATAATGTAACGTTGTAAGCCTCATTTTGGCGCCCTGTACCTTGGCGCCCGGGGACATGTGTACCCCGGTGCCCCACTCTAGCTACGCCTCTGTATGATTGTGGTCCTGGAACTGGTCTCGATATCAGGCTCGATAGCTAAGATCAACCAAGTCCTGGAGAGATTCCAGTAACTAAGATTGATCAAGCATGTCACATTCATGATTTCGCGTATAAAAGTCCAGATTTGAAACGACATATTGCAGATGTGAAATAGATACATGCGTTCAATTCTGTACATAATAAATCTCAGAAATTTTTTTTCCAAGTTAGCTTATTTTTCTAGAAAAAATGCCATGAAAGGTAAAACAATGCTAGGGGCTGGTAATTAACTGATTATTATAATTGAATCGGTTGTTTATTCCACGAGAGGGTATTGGAGAGGTTAGGCAGCGATTAGCAAACTTGCTGCTGCAGCTCAAGTTTCACGTGATGTTGCTCCAGCGTGGTTAGCACGACAGGCAATATGGCAAATCTTTCCAAGTCCTCCTAAAAAATTCAATTTGCACATTTTGATGTCAGTATTCCTAATTCCTAAGTTCATCAAGCGGGTATACTGTTTTTAACACACGATACCATTAAAATTGGCAGACGTCAATACACATACAAATACGTGTTAACTGTCGTTGACGTTGCGAGTAGATAGAAAGAAGCGGAGCCGCTATCAACAAAACCAGCATCTGAAGTTGAATCTGCGATTGAACTAATTTATCAGCGAGGACCTTTGATGTCTACAGTTGCTACAGGTTGATCCTGGAAAAGAATTTATTGGTGCAGTATCATCGCTAATGAACAAAAAAGTCAAAATTAGACGAAATTCATCGTGATCAGGCAATCGTTGAACATTCAATCGAACACTCGCGGGTATCAATATGCACATGAAATATCCAGATACAAGACCTCGTGTATGGGTTGCGAGGTTACCGAGTGTGATAGCTGCGCTGAATAAGGAAATTACTCGTTCAACTTCTATGAAACCGTATAATGCGATCACAATAAAATATACCAATAAAACGTGAACCTTTTCTCAACCAGTATTTGGAAATGTTAGATATTTATAACGAACCTGGCGAAATTGAACATAATATATAGGAAAATCACTTTTCTGCAAACACGTATATCAGATTGATAAATTGCAGAAAGTTATATAATATATGAAAATCACATTTTCTGCAACATATATCAGTTTACTAACTGCATAAATTTATATAAAATAATAAAATGTGCATTTTCTCCAGACACAGATTTCAGATTGACAAATTGCATAAAGTTAAATAACTTTTTCAGGACAGATATCAGATTGACAAATTGTATAAAGTTGTATAATATAATAAAATATGCACTTAATGTTATTTCTGCAATTAAAAAAATACAACATAACGGTATAAATGTATCTGATAATCTTAATCCTGAAAAAATCTGTGATTTTGAGTCATTACAACAAGGCAAAAACAAAAACGGGTTCACGATACCATCTGATTACAAATTCATGAAATTTATCCAACATGGAATGTTAAATTCGCTGGCAACAGTCATGGATAATCAGGTAAAGTTGTTTGTGCCTCTCTAACACTGTTGACAAACTTTGTTAGAATTCTCTCATAAATACGAACAGAAAATAGATTATGAACTTACATATAAGACAATTACGGGAACACTATGAAAATGCAAGTAAAAATGAAAGCAATAATGAGTGCTGGAACAATTACTTTGGTAATGGCTAAACAAAATCCTTGGAAACGCTGAGATTTTATGTATATTCTGCTAGCAAAAATATTCTGATCCTAAAATATAATGCAATCGAAATATGTGGATACCTCAGACTGTTGTCATACCACTTTTGACATGCATATCTTATACTGGGGGATATATTGTATCAACAAGAGCAAAGGTACCAGTCATTATTTTTCAGGTGTTATCAAGTACTGTTGTCATAGATTTGGATATTTCTTTAGTTTCACATTGTGACATAAAATGCATTTTGATCTCACATACAGATTTATACTTAGAATTTCATTTCTAGTGTCAAAGATGGGTCCACTTTGATCTGTAAATTTGAAGTGTACTCTTTTAATAATGGATTATGTACGCGCATGTTCACGGTGCTTCTTGGCTCTAATATAATAAAACACCCGGGTGTATATAATATGTACCCTTGCTGGGTCTGGCTGGACTTTGAAAGATCTATCGTCTATAACACACATACGAGATTTACTGCGATCGTTGTTAAATTTACAATACTTGTCGATATGTGACGGCCGGTACGTAATGAGCTGTTATAGTATTTTAGTATAGCTGGTGCTGCACTATTTTTCTCCATGAATCATACTTTTAAAGTGTACATCAATAAGATCATTAACTGATTTCTTTAAATCGGACGAATTAAATCCGGGAATAGCAAAAGTTGATAGTTCTCGCGTAATTCCAAAATGTTTAAGAAATATTGTTGTAAATAGACTTGAATACGCTGCACTAGACCGTCTTCATTAACAATGACATACATAATATGTAATTTGAGGCATGAATACTAATCTTTCTTTCTGTTACCAAAAACATCATTCATGTACTCTAGGTCTGAAACAACTTGATTCAAATGCTGTTTCGTTTCAATTATTTGATTATTTAATCATCGTTGTAAGAAACATTAATGCTTGAAAACAAATTTTGTAGACTATTAAATACACGTTCATGCTTAGATTTAATTGTATTAGAATGATTTTTCAAAAATCAATACCAAATACTTTTATTAGTTTCTTTTGCTAGCAATTTGCTTTCTAAAATAGCTTTCTATTCTATGTATGTAGTATATTACTCTATTATCACCAATATATTGTTGCCATGGATAAGCATCTTTTATTTTTCGATATTCTGGAAATTTTATATATATATATATATATATATATATATATATATATATATATATATATATATATATATATATATATATATATATATATATATATATATATATATATATATATATGAGAGAGAGATATGAGATCGTTTTTGTTCTACTGGTCCCTGATAAGCTGGTGCAACTTCAGGCCATCCTAACACTGACCTGATCGAACTTTGATAAATATCTACATCATGATCAGGAGAATTTATTTCAATGACCGTTGATGGTGTTGGTTCTTACACAGTAATCGATATTTTATATTCTTTTCCAGTAATAGATTCTATTCTGCATTGGAACTTGTCACTAATTTCGTCTAATTGATAAATGCCCGTTAAAATTCCAACAACTTGCCAATTAGGTGTTCCATCCGGTTTTATTCTTATTTGCAAATACCAGTGACTTCTTTGCTGGTAATTCACCGAATAGTTTCGACCTAATATTTGGCCAGGTATTATAAATGCGTAGTTGCGCTAATGCTATTTCGCTTGCTGAAATTGAAGTTGGAAAGTTAACGCTAAATTCAGGATTAATTGAACTTACTGGTATCATAGTAGTTTTTGATGGCGACTTATTAGTGACGATCTGTTGCAATAGTTCTCTTGACGCTGTCAAGGACTGACATTATTAATAAAGTTTGAGAAGTATTTATTTCTCAATCTTTCCACTTTGGTTATTGTCACTAGCTATTATAAATACTTCATTGTTGGTTTTCATCGGATACTTTACCATCACCGAGATACCAGGAAATATATGAAGAAAATTTAATGTAGGCGGCTGTTGCTGTGTATAATTTCATAATGTACTCGCGTAATTTATCACTCGCGCATGTAGATATTTTCTTAGCGATAATGCTGAGAATACCTGCGTATGTTGCCGTAGAAACAATTGTCACAACTGCAGGCTCCGTCAATGTTAAAGTTGATAATAATAATCCAGTTCCAGCAAAAACAGCAGAAGCCGAGTAAACGACTATATCAATAACAAACACGCGTCTGCGATATTTTCGTTACTTTCACACTGTAATCGTCCATGATATTTTAGTTAAGTCTAACACTTACACACCTGCCAAGCTGAACTACAATAAAAGATGGAGTCACTTAATTCATTATACTTAATGACGTTGTCATTTAATTAGGTAACTGAGGAGCTTTAGTTAAAAATTCCAGACACCACCAGTAATTGGCTAAGACCATACTTCATCCGTTGATTCCAGAGTGTTTCTTCAGAATCTTTGTTCAACATTACAGATAGTGTTAGAAAAAAATTATTAGTTAATGGAGATGTAGTAATTATTCCAAATTCTACACCGCTAAACACAACCTATACACACCAGCGACATCGGCAGTGTTTTATTTCATGGTGTTCATATAGCTGACTCAGAAACAAGGTACATAATGTTTATGATCTGCTTGTAAGGCATTTTAGTAAGCATTTTGTCAATGATATTAGGAATTCTAATGATATTGTTTAGTTTCTTGGTAATGTCAGCGAGTTTTCGCAGCATTTGTTCCAAAAAATTCCTTAATGGATCTGTTTAAATTTATACGAAAATTTAGAAATGTTTGTGATTATAATCAGTTCAGATTGAGTTAATTCTTCGATGTTGTTTCTGTCACTTGATCGCTAATGATCTTAATATTGCTTTCGTCAACGATTTTGTTTCTTAAAGCGTCATTATCTGCGTTTGGGTTTCCAAGATATGTAATTTTGTTTCTTGACAATATTGTCTCCAGTAAATACATCGCTGGTTTTCTTGACATAGTCGTTTACTGCCTAACCGGAATCTTTACCTTGATCAGCAAAATTAACGATATTAGTAAACGCGGTGGGAAGATAAGTAGATCCGGTAGTTGTATGTTGATAGTTTTAATCGTTCTTGTTTATCCTGAAAAACAACTTATTTTGATCCACATTAGTGATATTTAATACATCATCGAGTTTATTTCTGAGTTCATCAAGAGTTGCATATTTAGATAAGTCGACTTTCTGATCTTTTTTACCTCGAGTAGATCTTGCGTAAATATCTACTATTATGTTTATTAATGTCTGTTTAAATGCGACATAATGCTTGCCATATCCAGAGTTTTTATCAATATTAATAATACCAGTTTCAATATTATTGGATTGTTTTGGTAATTGATCACACACAAAATATTTATTTGCTTAGCGGCATTAATTACATCAAAATTTGATAGTGGAACTATTCCAGGAAGAATTATCGAACTGTCCCTAGTCTTAGACATTTTCCGTATCACATAGGCGGGGTCCCTGGAAGTCTTAGACCTTCTCCCTTTTTGGCAGTTTTTATTCCCTTTCCGGTTGCTTTCTTTAACGCTATTCCAACATCAGTTGCAACAGCTCCTAACGCAGCTGCTTTTGCTTCAGCTGGGGCTTCAGTGGCTATTAATGTTGTTAACAGCTGCGAGAAGTTGAAATGTACCACACGACTTAGCGATGTCTTTGATAACCACTGGAGAAAGATTAAGTCGTACCCCAGTCTTTGATCGCTTGGCTTCTTTGAAGTTTTTATACTGACGTTCGGTCAACGATTCTTATTCGAATCGCCTGCAATTTATTCTGGCCACAGGTATATCTTGAAACACAATTACTTTTTGATTGTAGCTTTTCAAGCTGACGAGGATTCAGACTGACACTAACGTGATGATATGACAATGTTATGAACGATCTAATTACATGTTCTCTACTGGAGCATCAACGACTCTCATTCGTCCACAAGCACCTTCAAGTAGCATGAAGGCGATTGCTCTATAATTAGGAATAGCTCCAGCATCTCTATTATTACGAGCTCGAAAATGAATATCAACCGCTGATTGTCTGGTAAGATCTAAATGTTCTAGAGAGAAATAATAAATCGGATACAACGTTGTAAAGTCTGTGATATTTGTAAACCAGTTATCACTCCGTATGAATGTCATCAAACGATTATAGGCAAGTGTTACATGAATTTTATCAAATTCAACAATTCAAGTATTTCTGATTCTTTGTGTCAATTTATCATTAATGACACATCGGAAGCAGACTGTGTTTCCGATGTATCATATATCATTATGCTTTCATTTTGATCATTTACTCGTTCAGCATTTTGTTATGCAATAAATATCTTTGTGCACAAACACCTTGCCGAGAAGCTAATTGCCACATAAATAAACCAATAAAAGCATTCTTAACAGCATCTGTGGTTATTGTCAACCTTGACAACGTTGATTTGCCACCTTGATCCATAAAAGTAACCGTTCAGATATCGAGGGGGTCATCACTGCCATCCACAGCTGCACCAGGTCGCCAGAATGCATTATTTTCAGTGCCTTTTTGTACAATTACAACTGTTATGTTTAGCTCCGAAAATGATTTTCCTAACATTTCTACAGAATCCAAAGATGTGTGACAGTTAAATTGCACATAAAAATGCTCTCCTATCACCTTTTAACCTTGATTTATGTACTGCAAATCCTAAACATCAGTTGCATCCTTTGCAAACATCGTTGATGGTCCAGCTGATCTTGAGTAATCGTCGCTGTATATTGCAAGACCAAGTATTGTAGAAGCGACGTCGACTTCTTTCTGAATTAAATCAAAATATATTTTTCCGTCAATCATGTACGTAGCGCTATAAAAAACGCCATAATGTCATTATTAACAAAACCAATTCTAACATCAGCTACTTATACAGTATTCAGTTTTCAAAATTTAACCTTCGACTACAATAAACGTCTCAACGGGTAAGAAATATCAACTTTTATTCTGAATCTGTAGTTCGATTCGTCCACACTGATTTGGAATTCGTGCGTCATAAGAATAATACTCATCTTTGAGTACTAGTGCATCCATGTCAAATGCGTGATCAGATATGCGCTTAATAATCTTTATTATTAGTATCGTCTTCGTCTAGACCACATCCTGCTATCAGACTAGCGGTTACATTTTTCCTTTACCGACTTTGGTACATCAGCGAGCTACTTTAGTTTTTGATTAGCAGCTTGATTTTTTTATTTTCCTTACACTTGCGGGCATCACTTCTGTGCTAGGTAATTTCACTGGTTGAGGTCGGACAGCTTGCGGTCTGCGTATTAATCGTGATAGTCTATCCCCGATTGCTGAGAATGCTTTGCTATCAATATCAACAGGAACGCCTATACATTTTCACAAAAACATCAATAGCTTTCATTCCTAGTTGCTTTGCAATCGGTATTACGTTTGGGGCTTTCCTGAACAGACCCTGAATATCACCTAGCCCAGTAGGTTGCTCTGTATACCGATAATCAAGAGTGAATTACCGTGACCATAGTTGGTCCACGTTAAGTACCATGCACGATCATTTTATTATCCATTGATTCTATCACTAATTGTATCTAATCACTGTGATAGTCATCAGATATTTCATTAATGAGACAGATACACAATAATATCCATGATATCGCCTGTAAATAATCGTTTGCATGTATCAGCTGATTCATTAATGATTTTTGATGAATTATTACCAACTCGTTTTCCTCCAATGAAAATTTCTAGTTTATCAACATCAGAAAGAGCATTATTGGGAGAAATAAAAAGGCCACTTCCTAGACCATTTTCAGTTGCGTCTTGATATTCTTCTTCTTCCTTTTCACTTTGTTTCCGTGGTGCTTTTTTACTTGGTTTTGATAGTGTTTTTTATTCTGGATAATCACGAAGTGATTGCTTAAATGGTCTTGATGGTTTTTGTTTTCGAGGTTTTTGTTTTTTACTTTGTTTTTTTTTTCCTGCTTCTTTTCTTGATTGGATTAGATTATTGATTTACACAACATAATTCTGATATAATGGATCATCAGCTCTAACTTGTTCAACATTCATATTCATGCGATATAATTGCCATTTGTCACAGGTTTTAATATCTACAGCGTATTCAGGTGTCATTAATTTATCTCTTCGACTGTAACCTTCCACAACAAATAGAGATAATTGTTGTAGGTTTTTAATGTCATTCTTAATTACTTTATCTTCATTAAATTTATTTACCAATTCAGCATTACTTATAGGACCCGGATGATTTTGGTATAGGACCTGGTGATTCTATTTTCAAATTTAATAACCATATATTCTTAAACTGTTTGTACGAAACCATTTGTTTTTAAATTGTATGTTCAATAACCATATATTTTCCGTCTGTTGGTACAAATACCATCTATATTTAAACTCTTCATTTGTATTTTCTATATACAATATTATTCCACCTTAAAATTAAAAGTAATAATCGGATTTTAGATGTTATATAAATGGCATATTTTTATTATTACTTTTTGCTTATATAATTAAACCTGTGGCCAGTTTTGGCTTAAATTCCAGAGTTTGTTTTGTTATATGCGACAATTTTTATTCATTCAAAATCTATATTTTTTATAGTCCATCATCTGGAGATCTGCCAGAATGAGACATTATCTCGCATGGTTGCACACAAAAGAACAGAGCTGGATTCAAATATTTCTAATTTCTAGTGGTTAGAGCGTCCGTGGGTTCTATCCCTGGTCGAGTCGTACCAAAGAATTAAAAAGTGGTACTAATAACTGCCTCGCTTGACGCTCAGCATTAAGAGGTTAGTGTTAAGACTGGTCGGCCTGGTGTCAGGATAATGAGACTGGGTGGGGGGCATCATGCTACATGTGTGCGGCATGATGCTCCAGTGCTAGATATCACTATAAACTGTCACATTGCAGATATCGTGGTGATAGTACTGAAAGATTGTTAAAGCTACGTTAAAAATCATAATCATATCTAACTCGTATTAGAAGGATATTTCTAGCAAATATTCGATGTAAAGTTCATTACACGGAAAATGCGTTTCATCCTTTTCGCGTCTAAAGTTGATGCGAGATCATCCAGTCCGATTAGATCGAGTTTGGTATACGATTCCGTACTGTCAACGTTGTTTTATATCGACATTACCGATCCATTTTGTCAAATTTCGTTAACATCGATATTATCAATCCATGCTGTATCAAATGTGATAATTCCTTGTAGCCATCGGAAATATCTGAAGAGAGAGTGGTGTTTAGAGTTGGGGGATCGGACGACGAGGGGAACGAAGAGAGAGGCGAGGAGAATGAGAACATAGAGGAAGTTGCGACGGAAGAGGAAAACACTGAAGAGGGAAATGTAGACCCAGTGGAACAAGGAGAAGATGAATTGGATGACGAGGTATTAAATTACTAAGTTAATGCAAATCATAATTCAGTTGATCTGTTCTCCAATAGAAGTCATTCACGCATGCTAGCTTAAACCTTAAAATTTACGATTACAATACATTAGAACCTGAGACATATATTCATAAAAAACGCGTATTTTTAATGTAAAAATCAGCTTTATACTTAAAACGATGACTTAAATCAACATATCCTTGATTTACACTAGTAAATCTTTTGATTGTTTATAAAAGTTTCTTTAAAATAGTTTTTGTGTAAACATTTAAGGTGAATGCTTTTGGAAATGGAGGGGGATTTTTATCATTTAATGACCATTGTATTATACAGGTAAATGCTGCTACTGGAAACGAAACGTTGTTATCGGGGGTTTTAGAGGTGAAAAGCGACGCCGAACACGTGGCTGGGCACACTATGCGCGATGACGAACATGTGGCTGGGCACACTATGCGCGATGACGAACACGTGACTGGGCACACTATGGGCGATGACGAACACGTGGCTGGGCACACTATGGGCGATGACGAACACGTGGCTGGGCACACTATGGGCGATGACGAACACGTGGCTGGGCACACTATGGGCGATGGCGGAGACGACATTGTCGAAAAGAGCCAACCTCGAATGATATCTCCAGTTTCCATGCTAGCTCCGTCCTGGAAAGTAGAATGACTTATTAGTGTTTGCTTTCTGATGTGCAGACATGAGCACGCTGGTTTAGAGCCTATCATGATGCCGTCTGATAGAGCCTATCATGATGCCGTTTGATAGATGCTTATTGTAAATTAACATGTTGAAAATTGCTAAGATTTTGTTTAGTCTGTATGATCATTTGTTTATGGAAATGCCCTCGTATTATTGATTACCCATAACAATGTATTTCTTGCTACTATTTTCCTAACACACATCAAAATTGGTAAAATCACGCATCTGCCATACACTTGATCATTTAACTAGCTTCATTGTCAAAATATTTTGTTATGTTTTCGTTTGCTTCCATGTGCAAGAACTAACTCTTGCAGATATTTCCACATTCTCAATGTCTTTTTCATCAATGGACCATTAAAGCAATATTGAATTTGTTTTGGACCTTCATCTTGTGTCCTGACCAAACAGTGATCATTTACATAGTGACATCAGTTGTGCGTTTTTTTTCCCCAAGAGATACACGTGTTTCTCTAAGTTTATATGCCTAGATAAACGACACTATATAACATGAAGATGTTTAATTTCCCTGTCAGATCGCTATGGTGGCCTAAGTGGTTAGAGCATTCGCCTAAATAGTGGGAGGTCTCGGGACTTGCGTGACACTGGTACCAGTTATCCCTTGTCTGCAGTGTCGAGATGAAAAAGCCATCAAATCGACAATAATATTTCTTACGACTTCGCATTGTATACACACCTTTTAAGTCTGTATTTGGTGTCTTTCTCCAATCGTACAAGAGCTGTTCGAATTTTGTATGGTCAAGTACTACATTCAATCCTAACCGTATTATAGACCTTAATAACCATTTTGTATGATCAGACCATCACGTGACCTTACTCGTCTTAAAATTTTACCTGCAAGCTTATATCCAAGCAAAAGACCGCTTTTGTTGATTCGTAGTTAGATTTCTAAGTGAGATTTCATTACTCCAAATAAAAGTCCAGTATAATGGCCAAGATGTAGTGATGTTTAAGCTGGAATAATGAGAATTGCACGTGACCGATGGAGTGTTGTCAACGTTTACAGGATTGCTCGAAAAAGGGCTCAGGCTCCTCCCTCATACTCGGCAAACATTCAAGAGGGACGTAATATACGAGTCTTAAAGGCTCACCTTCTAATTTCAATTTTCATTTTGATCCAACACTAAAGGGACGCTATATGGCAGTAATTCGTCGTCGTAGCACATCTAAGCTCAGAGGTCATTGCCTTCTTGCAACAGTAAGGCCCAAGCAGCATTCTGGCACTACATCAAACTAAGTCTGGCCATGTAATTCTTGAATAAAAATCTTTAACATAGTTGTAAAATTTAAACAGCGTAACAGAGTCAAAGAGCGTTACGGTAAGGTAGTCTAAACATTACTGGCTGTAAGGGTACTTTGAGTCGTAGGCTAACATTCACCTTTTTATCGCCCTACTCCTTGCCGGGTTTCTTTTTATTAAACACTTCATTTTTGTTAATAAATTTTCTGCTTGATGGCTTATTATTTAGCGATTTAGTCTCCATATTTGATGATAAGTGAATAACCAGTGTACTTCGTTTTGAAGCGGCGCTCCCTTCCCCCATTCCCAAGAATTTTTTTTTGTGACCTAGGTGGTTTTCTATTGGGTTAAACCGGCCCGGAGTGAAAGGTTGTTATCAACAATATAGTTTTCGTTTAGATCAGCGTGAGCTCTTGCATGCATTTCAAATTAAACAAAGAAATTTATTGAAATTGTTTCATATAAGATTTTGTTTCTTTACATGTTTTATATGGATTCTATGAGGATAAGAGGATGGTTCTGAAATGTCAAAATGATTTGGTCTTCTGCTTTTCCTGTAGATTCTAGTTACAAATTAAAAATTTCCATGGTAGTATTGACTGATAGCATATATATATATATATATATATATATATATATATATATATATATATATATATATATATATATATATATATATATATATATTATGTTTCTTTCCGATTGCCCTTTTGTCAGTTGCATTGGCCCTTGTCACCTCTGTTTCCTAATGCGAACCAAACCAGACACCCGAGTTTTGGCTACCCTTGGAACCAAACCAGACACCCGAGGTTTGGCTACCCTTGGAACCAAACCAGACACCCGAGTTTTGGCTACCCTTGGAACCAAACCAGACACCCGAGTTTTGGCTACCCTTGGAACCAAACCAGACACCCGAGTTTTGGCTACCCTTGGAACCAAACCAGACACCCGAGTTTTGGCTACCCTTGGAACCAAGCCAGAAACCCGAGTTTTGGCTACCCTTGGAACCAAACCAGACACCAGAGTTTTGGGTGCCCTTAGAACCAAACCAGACACCCGAGTTTTGGCTGCCCTTAGAACCAAACCAGACACCCGAGTTTAGGCTGCCCTTGGAATCAAACCAGAAACCAGGCTACTCTTGGAACTAAACGTTTTAAAGTTGATCACAACCACATGATAGAATGCCAATATGCTTTCAATTAACAGATCTTGCCTGATTTTTTTTAAAACTAAATTTGTAAATGTGACCAATTTGTAAATTTTGTTAACCTTGGCGCGAGCAATGTTTTAAATTATACATCCGATTGCATATATTTCATTTGAAAATCAAACACTATATTTACAATTTTGCTTCTCAGATATCGAAAGATAATGATTTTGAAGAAAATATTGATGAATAGCGTAGTATGACTAACGCATTTGTTTGCCTCTTATGTTACGCGTTTTATTTTTGGAGTATGGTGTGGAATGTCTTATCCTGGCGTTAATTTTGAAGTCATGAGGAAGTATCACAGGATTTAATATCCCACAGATGTGGGTCCTTATCAGTCCACATAACACAGCAGATAAATTGTTTAAAGTCCAAAAACTTTAAAAATGTTTCTTTTTAGGTGGAACAGCTAACATTTTGTTCTTGTTCGTTAGATCAACCGTGAAATCAAGCCTACTTGTAATATGTTGTCTTTTTCGTTAGATCAACCGTGAAATCAAGCCGACTTGTAATATGTTGTCTTTTTCGTTAGATCAACCGTGGAATCAAGCCGACTTGTAATATGTTGTCTTTTTCGTTAGATCAACCGTGAAATCAAGCCGACTTGTAATATGTTATCTTTTTCGTTAGATCAACCGTGAAATCAAGCCGACTTGTAATATGTTGTCTTTTTCGTTAGATCAACCGTGAAATCAAGCCGACATGTAATATGTTGTCTTTTTCGTTAGATCAACCGTGAAATCAAGCCGACGTGTAAAATGTTGTCTTTTGCGTTAGATCAACCGTGAAATCAAGCCTACTTGTAATATGTTGTCTTTTTCGTTAGATCAACCGTGAAATCTAGCCGACTTGTAATATGTTGTCTTTTTCGTTAGATCAACCGTGAAATCAAGCCGACTTGTAATATGTTGTCTTTTTCGTTAGATCAACCGTGAAATCAAGCCGACTTGTAATATGTTGTCTTTTTCGTTAGATCAACCGTGAAATCAAGCCTACTTGTAATATGTTGTCTTTTTCGTTAGATCAACCGTGAAATCAAGCCTACTTGTAATGTTTTCTTTTTCGTTAGATCAACCGTGAAATCGAGCCGACTTGTAATATGTTGTCTTTTTCGTTAGATCAACCGTGAAATCAAGCCGACTTGTAATATGTTGTCATTTTCGTTAGATCAACCGTGAAATCAAGCCGACTTGTAATATGTTGTCTTTTTCGTTAGATCAACCGTGAAATCAAGCCGACTTGTAATATGTTGTCTTTTTCGTTAGATCAACCGTGAAGTCAAGCCGACTTGTAATATGTTGTCTTTTTCGTTAGATCAACAGTGAAATCAAGCCGACTTGTAATATGTTGTCTTTTTCGTTAGATCAACCGTGAAATCAAGACGACTTGTAATATGTTGTCTTTTTCATTAGATCAACCGTGAAATCAAACCGACTTGTAATATGTTGTCTTTTTTGTTAGGTCAACCGTGAAATCAAGCCGACTTGTAATATGTTGTCTTTTTCGTTAGATCAACCGTGATTCAAGGCGACTTGTAATATGTTGTCTTTTTCGTTAGATCAACCGTGAAATCAAGGCGACTTGTAATATGTTGTCTTTTTCGTTAGATCAACCGTGAAATCAAGCTGATTTGTAATATGTTGTCTTTTTCATTAGATCAACCGTGAAATCAAGCCGACTTGTAATATGTTGTCTTTTTCGTTAGATCAACCGTGAAATCAAGCCGACTTGTAATGTTTTTTTTTTCGTTAGATCAACCGTGAAATCAAGCCGACTTGTAATATGTTGTCTTTTTCGTTAGATCAACCGTGAAATCAAGCCGATTTGTAATATGTTGAAGACAATTGTAGCGTGTAATAATAGTTGAAGCAATGAGTCAACACTATTCTAAATTTGCACCAAAAAATGCATGTTTTTCGTTGACTCAGAAGATTTTCTAACCATGAAAATAAAAGGATTAATTACAAAAATTCATTGCTAAAGTTAAACGTTTTCGATGACATGTGACAAAAAGTGGCCTATAATTATATTAAGTTACCCGTTACAGCTATCTTTGCTCCCAATCTACGCTGAAAGAGTTAGATATGTGAAGCAATTGCATGCATGCACACGCATACACGTACGGACTCACGCACTAATGTATCAGAAAATAGTTGTAAGTTTGTTTTCTCAATCAAGACAATATTAAGTCTCTTTATAGATTTGCAAACGTAGTTTCATCTTCATTTTGTTATTTATCCACAACATCATCTGATCTAAATGCGTGTCCATACACCGTTATTTGTTATTATAATGACTACAAGTTTTAAAAATTTCTTAAACTTACAATTGAACTTATTAAATAATTCAACAAAGTTAAAAGCACACAACTGGTCGGCGATAAGAGAATCAGATCCATCTAGTTTAAGATCAAATGAAGAAACGTACACTTGCAAAAAAAATAACACGTTCACAAACACACTTCTCTACTTAAGAGAGAAAACTCGTAATGAAAACTCAAATAGCTTAGTCGAATGTTAAGTTACTTCCCTTCCCTAAAGTTGTCACAGACTTCCCGCTGAATCGTATCGTTTTTTGATTTTAGATCAGTGGTGGTTATACAAAAATCACCACTATTAAAAGTTCATAGTTTACATTTTCAAACTAAAATCTGAATAGTTTAATTTCGCAACCCTACAAACTATTTTGGAAATGTAAACTATTCAGATTTTATTTGTGAACGTCTTCCATAAACTAACCCATATCTGGTTTAATATGCTTTTTCAAGAGACAACCTACTGAAATATCTGTGAGCAGTGTTTACAAATCTACTGATTTTTTAGTATTTCACAGTAGTTATTTGAAGTGTTAAAGTGATTAAAATAACATAATCCCATAATTATGGATGACATCATCGAGTGGCCTACTAGTGGAAACAAGCACCAGGGACGACAATGGCCCACCTTGGTTTTGGCTTCCAAAGACCAATTGCGCCCGGTGTTTAGGCGCCCCAATACCTCTAACGCGGGACAATCGTCCCGTCAATCACGGCTAGTACCCTTACTGACGTCAGCAGTTATTTAATTTAGTTCTCTGGGACACGTCATAAACTGGGAGCAAATCTCGTAAGTAGTTTATAAGTAAAATTTAGCAGGAAGCACACGAAGCAGGGAACACAATACCAGATTACCCATGAAAAACGTGCTTAGGGTACCAACTCAACAGAGGGAACCAAAACAAATTCAAATTGTTGATAAAATTGTTATATATGACCATTTCAATCTGCATGTACGAGTATTTTGATTTGGAATGATAGTGGCTGTTGTAGCACCGTAAGTGAGGCGTCATTAAATATTTACTGCTAATACAATAGTAGTAATAGAAACATGAATAGCGACAATCGGAGTTTTCATTAAAAGTCAACTCTTGGGCCTTGGGCAGTTTGGCTGGGTTACTATAGCGACAATAGTAATTTTTTATTAGTACATTTGGCCTGTATAGCCACAAGAGGAATGGTACATGTGGCATGACGTCACGGTACTGGACTTTTGGCAACACTAGCAAAGAGTTGACCTAAATACGCGCAGCTATCACTACGACTCTAGGGAGGGACATAGATACATACATACACTAGAACACATTTTTTTTTAAAAAAGTAATCTTTTCTAGGCATTAAAAGTGGCCCTGAAAAGGGCCTTTGGGTTCTAATGTCTTTTAATTTTCTTTTCTTCCTCCACAAGTTTCATATTTTTTTCTCCTTCACTTTTTTCTTCTTCTTTTACTCTTTTTCCTATCGTGAGATTTCCATTGATGAAAGTCCTGAGGCCATTGATGTACACTACGTTTTCTAGCTAAAGGCAACCATAACGGTCACAAAACCATCGATCTAATTTTTCATTGTTTTTAAGAGTCGCCATCAAAATAAGTTACTAAATCTTTTAACAAATATCCCAGAATGCGATGATAACACAATACACACAATATTGTCCACACACCATTGAATCGCTTTGTAACTTCACATTATTGAATCGTGTCGTCTGGGCATTTAATATTCATATAGTCTTCCATAGGCGGCGGTAGTCCGTCTGAAGCAAAATACTCCACACAATTGTCTTGAGGAAAGTACATGGCAACCCAGAGTTTCTGGGAGATGACTATCGTCCGTGTTGATATAAGCTTGATGGTCGTGAGGTTGCGATGAGGGAATTCATCTTTAACATACAAAACAGGATTCAAAGAAGCAGTATACAATCTGTTATTCAAAAGAAAATAGTTACCAGATATCCATTTTTCTGATTGTTTTGTTTCACAGGTAATAAGTTAACAATTCAATTCTGACCTTTCGCTGGAAATGTTCTGACAAGGTCGTTTTCTCGCCTTGCTTACCAACTCTGGGCTAAGAGAGCTTTGATGCGATGAATCTCTAGTGTAGTCAATGGAGGACAGGAATGATCAGGCAAGCCTTTATACCACTCATGCAACACGGGTTTCTTCAGCAGCAGGGGGGGTGGGTGAAACCTACAAATTTTTGCGACAAAATCGATTAAAGCCTCAGAATGCCAAATGGAACCTTCCTACGAAATCTCATATTTTAACCAAAAAAAAAATAAAGACCCCATTTTACAAATGGAGCCTTAGCGATTTTGTCGCAAATACATTGTCATAACCACCCTGGAAATTGCTGCCATCTACGTCGCAAATATGTTGTCATCTCACCCCCCCTGCTGCTAATTAATACAAATTATTTAACCAAATATTTGATCAAGTCCAATACGATATCGTGACCGAGGGTCGTGTAAATTTATTGTTATAAATCCATATGGGACTGACTGAGCATGACTAAAGTAATTTATAAATCCATTGAAGTCCATATCGGAACACCATGTTTGCCAAATATTTCATAGCGTATGTGTATCAACGCCATTGAATACAGCAAGAATATTGCAGTTATCGCGAATCACTTTTGGAATTTGAGTATATCGTTGAGTGACATATATCACGTCAGTGTTTTAATGCCTACCTCGGGAAAATATTCTAGCAGGGTTCTTTTGATTATCTAACATTACATCATCGTACACTACAAGATTGTTTATGTCTCCATCGAGATCTTCTACTGATGGTGCATCATTAATATCAGTAATAAAGTCAATTACACTTTCACCTTTAATTTCTGATGCATTCTCATTATAATCTTTTAGCACTTCATAGCACCGTTGATCATCTACAGATGGGGCAACTAAATATAATTTATCCCACTTTATAAATCGCATTATCAAATTAAGCAGCAATTGTTTTACCCGATCCAGATGGTCCGATTATAATGGCACGGACAGAATTCGGAAGCGCTGCGTGGTGTTTTACCGGTTCTCTTTTTTTAGTCGCTGAAAAATCAATTATATTCATAACGCTATATATAAATTATGGATCTATATTGTGTTAAATGTAAACAGCGTACTGATACAACCGATCAGACAACCATTACAACTAAAAACAATAGACTAGCGCTTACTGGTAAGTGTGTAACATGTGGTACAAAAAAATTTCGATTTTTAAAAAAAAGCAACTCGGAGGTGATATTGCCGCAAAACATGGAAAACTCCACGGAACCCCATGGGCAAAATACCCCGGAGAAAAACAACTTCCAGGATATAGCTACTGTGGTCCCGGAACGAGATTAGGTATCAGACTTGATGATCAAAATCAGCCCCTGCCTGGTGAGTATCCGATAAATGCTATTGATAAGGCATGTCATGCTCATGATGTTGCATATAAAAGCAATAATTTGCAACAGAGACATATCGCGGATGTAAAATTAATTCATGCGTTAAATGCTATTCCCGATAAATCCTTCAAAGAAAAATTGGCTTCATGGTTGGTCAAATCAGCTATGAAAGGCAAATTGGTGTTAGGTGCTGGTAATTAAAAACACCAGTGTTTTTATAGTATGAAATATATTTATTATTCTCCGAAAGGATACTGGAAGGGTAAAGCAGCAATCAGTAAACTCGCTAACGTTGCAAAAGTGAAAAAATCCACTGCAAAAGATTGGTTATCCAAACAAGCTATATGGCAAATTTATCTACCACCGCCTAAAGAAATTATTCTCATTTTGATGTTACCGTACCCAATGAAGTTCATCAGGCTGACTTATTGTTTCTACCACATGACCATGGTTACAAATACGCGCTAACTGTAGTTGATATTGCGAATCGATTTAAACAAGCAGAACCATTGAAAACAAAGTCAGCTTCTGAAGTTGTTTCTGCATTTGAAAGGATTTATCGACGAGGTCCTCTAAAATGACCAAATCTATTACAAGTTGATCCTGGCAAAGAGTTTCAAGGTGCTGTTCTATCAACAATGAAAACTCATAATGGTACAATACGACGGGGACATACTGCATTACATCGTGATCGGGCAATCGAAACTAACATTTTACAATCAATCATATATCGCAATAACACTATTGGTAACCACATCCTTTCAGCCATGTGTCTACCAATCCAAACATAACAACACGGATGAAGTCCTTCAGCGAATTCAAATGATACTACGCAAGCAAAACCGGTCAAATCAAAATCAGGCAGTGGTCCATTAATAGCAACGCGAGTCATTTCATGTGTGGGATGTCCAAACCGTTTAAAATACTCACCAGCGAATCCATATCCTAGAAAACTTCCTGGATAACAGGCAACGATATCAACTGATATCATACTTTCACGATTGTACTTAACGTTCCATAGACCGCCATGATAATATTCCAGACAGCTGGATTGAACATCCTGTAAAAACTCTTTTCGTGTTGGTTTCCAATTATTTAATCGAACTCTTGCAGAACGGTTATTTGGATATCAATATGCAAAAGAATTCATCCAAGAAAAACGATCTCGTGAATGGGTCCAAAGGTTACCGAGTGTAGTTGCAGCGTTAAATAACGAGATTACTCGAACTATTAATATGAAACCAAATATTGCAATAAAGAAAAAATATATTCCCGAACAACCACAGCGGGTTAGCACTCAGCCACTTCTCGGTGATGTTACTGTGAGATATTTATACGAACCAGGAGTGCTTGAAGGTGGTAAAAGAAGAGCTACTGATCCTATATGGAGTGTTACTACGCATAAAATTTCAACCATAACGCGATCAACTGGTAGACCTCCAATCTACAGATTGGATTCAACTGCACCTCAGCGTGGTTTTACACGCGAACAACTACAAGTCATTCCGGACGATACTCAATTACCGCCACAATGTCTTAACTAGCTCCGTTACGTCTATTACACTCAAGACAGGTCAACATCACATTGTTTCTGACATGACCAAGATTGTTATTTTTTCTGTCTACGGTGAATTGTCGAGGGTCTTTATCCGAATACTGCCAGTGCATTATACAATTGCAACTGGCGCAGTGATTATTCTGTTGTTCTTTTAATGCGATTATTACTTCAGCATCAATATCAAATTCTCGTTGTTTGTTTTGTCCTGCTGTTTGTAACCAGAGAGTTTTTTTTATTAATGATGCTAATATCAGTGTTATCATCGCTTGTATTAAAATCATCATCGAAAACAATCCTTCGTAGTTGATTTATTCGTCGTACTCTGGACACTGCGAGATAGACTAAATTTGACCATTCAATGCGATTATCAACTATCCAGACAATTGTGTCCGTGATGGTCAATCCTTGTGACGAGTGTATTGTTGTTACATAACCAAGCGTCCATGGTGATTTATCAGCGCATAATGCATCTTCTACAGTATTGATATCAACTAGCACAATATCATTTAACACTAGAATCTGTTTCTCCGTCTGGCCTGGAATTTCAACTTCAATATTCTGCTTTCGTGTATCCAATGGTCTATAACACAACGGTACTGGAAACGTTGGGAATTTTTTCTTGTGTAGCTCAAACAACTTTTTTTGAAATGCGTCTCTGACTATCTTTCTACTTGCTACTACAAAATCATTTGGTCTCCATGTTTCCCAAAAATCATTCATAGGCGTTTCAGAAATTATTTCACGCGCTACTTCACATTGAATTCTATCGGGTTGTAATCTAATTAGTTTTTTAAACTCACGTAACTGCTCATCGAGTGCTCTATAGTCAGTATAAATTTCTTCGTAATAATCAACAAATCCTTTTAACCAATTATGTGGACTTCTACCAACAAATGGTGGTGGTTGACCATGATCGCAGCACAATATAACTTTTGTATTATTTTGCAATAACCAATCAAGAAACATTTTTAATACCTCTTCTGAAACTGTACATGCTTCATCCCAAATAATAACCGCTGGAATAAGTTTCTCACCCATTCGCTCAGGAGTCCAAGCATCACCCTTGTATCGAAAAAAACTAAGATACGTGCAAGCTTCAACGGAAAATCCTTTGGATTTTTGGCGTTGTTTGATCTCTCTCGCTAGTCTATGAGTTGGTGTGAATACAATCATGGACGTTCTCTCTCGATATAATTCTATCGCACGTTTTGTCTTTCCAAATCCACCACAACCGTTTAAATAAACTGTTTTATATCTACAAATTGGATCTGATATCGGTGGTGTTTTAGACATAGAAAATCCTTCGGATTTTTCACTGATAGAATTATCGTTCTTCAGGTAACTGCTTTTAATCTCAAGGTCTGCTGATTCAGAATAATTGCATTGTATTTCATCTTTAATTCGCCATGTTCCCCAAGTCTCTTCGCTATTAGTAAATTTAGTTACCTCTTTGATATATTTTTTATCGACATACATTGAATCAATTGCAACTCTAACTGCTATACTAAGAAATCTATTTATCATTGCAAATAAATTGATAGATGCATAACCCAGCATAGAAGCTCTCAAATGTAGATATGCAGAGCTTTCTCCATCACTGTAAGTAACAATTCTACCTAACTTTGTTTAATTGGACAAAAAGGCTGTTTTACACTTTGCGTATTTATTTTTCTCTACTGCATCTTTAATAACGAAGTCGTATTCGGCATCATCTATAATCAATCGTGAGGATTGTCTTTTAAAGTTGAATTTTTTTCCACCTTATGTAAATTTACCGATTATTCTTCGGCCATGATCCTTTGCTTCATTATTTCGTTGATTAAATATCTTTTTTGACCATTCAATGATGTACTCCTCGTCAGCATCAATATGTTTTCTAGACTTATCGATTATACTATCAAGACATTCTGGTTCTGGTAACCAGACATTGGTTTGTTTTTGATATGAGATAATCGCTTCGCTGACAATCAACGAAACTAACATTTTACAATCAATCATATATCGCATTAACACTATTGGTAACCACATCCTTTCAGCCATGTGTCTACCAATCCAAACATAACAACACGGATGAAGTTCTTCAGCGAATTCAAATGATACTACGCAAGCAAAACTGGTCAAATCAAAATCAGGCAGTGGTCCATTAATAGCAACGCGAGTCATTTCATGTGTGGGATGTCCAAACCGTTTAAAATACTCACCAGCGAATCCATATCCTAGAAAACTTCCTGGATAACAGGCAACGATATCAACTGTATCATCATACTTTTCACGATTGTACTTAACGTTCCATAGACCGCCATGATAAAATTCCAGACAGCTGGATTGAACATCCTGTAAAAACTCTTTTCGTGTTGGTTTCCAATTATTTTTCTTTCTTGCTTGCAAATGAGCTGCAACTGATGGAATTGTAAAACAATTTGTAAGTAATTGTTTCGTAATCGTCGGATTTTTCATTAAAAAAAACGCTAGCGTTTTCACTGAGACTTATTGCTAGATTTTTCATCCTATATATGTAGACTTTCAGTACGATATATTTCACCGTTAGGTTTCACAAATTGATTGAATTGACATTCTTCAAAACTATGAAGTAGCCATACTGATACAGGGTCGTTTTTACACAAACTAGCAATAGCATCGAATAATCTTTCTTCAGTGAGAATGCCATCCTTAGTGAATTCTCCTGGGATATACTTCACTGTTCTGTCTCGCGGGAATATTGTAACCGCGGATGTCCATGCGTGTTTGTTATGATCAATAATTTTGATTGGAGCTCCGTTTTTATTGTATTTCGATTCGTATAATACTTCGCCAGTTATCGTTGAAACGGTTATCGGAAATCTCAACGACTTTTCCAATCTAGCTATATCGGAAATAGTTGCTCCGTTCTCTTTCACTGTTAGCTCCCATTGATCTATTTTTTTTACGTCTTAGATCGGTTAATTTATTCCCACGGAGTGCATTTGTAAAGTGTTCTATGACTCGTTGTACCACACAATTGAGTGGTTTTTCCACTGACGTTGACTGTTTCATTGGTGCTAGTTTTCCAATGTCAGGTTTCTTATTTAACGGATGCATCCCATAAACGATTGCTGTTTCTGGATACGCTTTTTCATAGTATGGTTTATCAATTCCAGTTAACAGCCCTGGTCTGGAATAACGGCTAACAATGACTGTTGTCCTATCTTTGAGAATTGACTCAAACTTGTCTCTTATAACCTAATCGCCCGATTCTAAATTGATAATGAATTTCACTCTGAGAAAATACCGTTTATTGCCAAGTTGTGATAGTATCATAGCTGCTGTTTCATCATTCATTCTAGCATCAACAACACCATCAATTCTAAATGTTGACCAGATGTGTGATGCACCGTCCTGTTTAAACTCATGAACACAATCTCGTATTTTTCTAATCAGACTTCTATTATTTATTCTCTCTTTTGGTACATCTTCGAGAGTTCTATCAAGATTGAATTTAATATTTATCCAAGGCTTGATTGTCGATAATCTCTTGAATTCTTCATTCATATAAATAAGACAAGTATTTAAATAGAAAATTTTGTTTATATATAATGAATCACTGCAAATGTCTTATGATTGGATCAGTAACTCCATGTAATAAATTGTGTAGAGGTGAATTCTGTGGATATCACTTACAGAGTGTCAGAAATAATTCGACAGGCCCGTCCCCATGCATAAATTGTGGGGTGGGTGTGAGAGGAAAATCACAATTATGTATCAATTGTGGAGGTAAGCGGTTTAGAGAATTAAAACGTTATTATGATAAACGAATAAAAAACGCTATCATTGACCCTAACCATGACTCTGTCAAAGACAAAATCATAAAAACCCCTTAAGACTACATTAATAGATTTATAATTAAAGCAAATGATGAAGTAGACAAATAGTATTATTATATATAAATGGAGCAAGAATTCAGACCATATCCAATACTCGTTAATTATGAAATATCTCGTAATGGTGTTGTTAGACACTGTAGACTGAAAAAGCCAATTGGTTTTGATAATAATCAAGGATAATTGTGTTTTACTGCTGGAAGAAAGAACTATTACGTTCACAGAATTGTATATGAAACATTTTATGGATTGATTAAAGATGGTAATGTTATTGATCACATTGACTCCAATCCCTTAAATAACGCGATTTCCAATTTACAATGCATTTCTCAAAGAGAGAATACAAAAAAAGGAAAGACAGGGACTTGTAAGTCAGTTGGAAAGAGACCAGTACAGTCATTTGATACAACGACGAATGAAGAAAGAGTTTTTCTATCAATGAATGCTGCGAGAAAATATTTTGGAATATGTATTTCTTCAGTACAAAAAGTTGCTGAAGGGATTTATCAAACAGCTATCTCAAAGAAAAATGGACATAGAATAAAGTTTTCATGCGCATGAAATGACTCTCAATAATTACTATTAATAACATATATTTTTTTATTTTTTTAATTTTGTTCCGTATTTCCCCTCATTACTACTGATCGTCACGTGACTATCCTGCTTTCGATATTGATTCCCGGATATGTAATTCGTGCGAGATAAACGTAGAAAACACATGTGAAATTGGATTGAATTAATGATGTGTGTGATTTATCATCTGTACGTAATTTAATGGTTAACTCGGTATATATACGTATCAGGTATGTACGGATTTTGATTTTCTGTTATTGTTTCTTGTTTCTAAAGACTGTATTGAGAACAGCAGTTAGGGTTTTGTTGGAAAAACCTATATAGGGTAGACAATTTGACAGAGTTATGTATGGTCGTGAATCCAAATTATTATTACGGTTATTATCAAAGGTCAAGGTTCTATTAATAGATTTTTTAAAAATCCCAATTACGTACGTTAACAGCGCTGTTTAGATTTTGTATGAAAATGAAATTACTTTGTAATTACAAATTAAAATAGATTGTATGTGAGGTCAAAATAGTAAAGCGCATTACATGTAATTTAGTTTTTTTAGTGTGGCTACATGTAATAAAATTATCAATGACAGAAAAATTTCATTCTCGAACCATTCAAGAAATAGCATGTCCTGAATTGACAGGGATCCCCCATGACAGAGTTATCTCGTCATGTAAATCCATTATTATTACGATTATTTAATCGTATTATTATAGAAATTAATTTTAAAAAATGCTATTATTTAACAATTGTATTTCTTGTTTTAATGTTTTATTTAAATATTTAGTTTCCATTGAAATTACTACACAATTTTCACTATGAAATGCTAGGAAAATATTTGTACACCTACACATTGACACTGCAGTATTAGTCACCTTATATAATAAAATGACCGTAATAAGTTTGGGGCTTTAAAACAAAGCCCAATTTGCCAAATAAAAACTCCCACGCCATTGACATGGTGTGGTTGAATTTTTTCAACTGCAACCATGGTTAATTTCTTGGGTTGCTTTTGATTGGTAGATTGGGTGTAGTAAGTCCGCCCCGTCGTTTCATGTTTGTATCGTCCTGTACTGTCCCTATCATTTCATTGTATATATAACCATCCTATTAATCGCATTGTAATATATATATATATATACCATATATATATATATATAAATATATATATATATATATATATATAATAATATATAAAGAATACAAATCATATGGCGAATAACAACCCTCTCACCCGTACGGGATCCCCCCAGGGATCACGTCTGTCAGGGATTAATTAAAATAGATGCAATAAACTGACGACGACCAGTACGACACTAGTAACTAACTCGACTAATCGCTGTCGACTCTGAATGAGTCTGTTTCAAAGGCAAATACAAAACATAGTTACGACAAACAACAAAAAACACAAAAACGTTGTGTTTGTAAACCTCTACATTTCTGTCTTCACATGTGCTAAAACTATAAATACAACCAGCTTGTATACTAGTTGCGGAAACTGAAAACGTTGTATAATTCCCTAAAAGTCTACAAGCCAAAGCGACATCTATTTTTACTTTTTTTGTACATATGTAACGCAGATTATATCCCGGATATTTGATTCTATACCGGTTATTCTTATAGTAAAAATTGAAGGATAAAGAAGATTTAGAAAATGTTAAATTCTACTAGTGCATAGTTTTTTCATTTTCTAGTCTTCTTGGTTTAGACCGCTTGGTTTTTCAATGTTTCTAAGGCGGCGTATCCAGTATGATTCCTTTTCCCTTCCTGGTTTCGGAACTCGCTGTGGTTGTTAGCAATAGCGATAAGTATTATATCACTGAAAGTGTGGCCAGGGGAGGAGAAGTGTTCTGCGACCGGGCTTCTGTACAGCTTTTTTGTCATCCAATCAGATCTATGAAGGTTTATCCTTTTTGTGTAGCTTTTCAGTTTCTCCCACGTACTGAAGGCCACAGATCTTACATGTGATGAGATAAATCACATTCTCTGTTTTGCACGTTTTGTTTGGACCATGTATGTTTAGTTTTTCTTTAGTCACTGTGCTAGTGAATGTCTTGGTCTCTATCATATGTTGACAGGTTTTGCATCTTTTATCGCCACAGGGTCCAGATTGACTAGGTTGGTTTTGACTAGCGATTGTTGTTAGCTTGGCCCTGACTAGGATGTCCTTTAGGTTTTTTGGTCTCCGGTAAGCTACTACAGGTTTGTTCGGAAGTATTAGGTTTAGTATGTCTGACGATTGCACGGTTGGCCAGTGGTTTGCGATGATTTTACCTACTTTGGGATTGTCTGGGTGATAGGTCAGAATAAATGGTATCCTATCAACCTTTTCTTTCTGTCCATATCTGAGTAGGTCATCACGGTTTGTTTGTTTGGCCCTTTGGATTGCCTCCGCAATCAGGTCTTTGTCGTAGCCTCGGTAAATTAAATGTTTAGCCAGCTCTTCAGACCTTTCTAGGAATCTTTCATCGTCGGAGCAAATTCTGCGTATCCTCAGTGCCTGGCTATATGGAATGTTCTTAATGCAGTGTTTTGGATGACAGCTGGTTGGGAGAAGATACTGGTGTTTGTCGGTTGGTTTCGAGTAGATGTCTGTGTGTAATTTGTTTTTCCACCAGTCTGGTTGTTGTGTCCAGGAAAACATGGTTTGAGTTGGAAATTTCTGCCGTGAATTTTATTGAAGGATGGAAGTTGTTTGTTTGCCTTTGAAATGAAGTCATCCAGACTTTTCTTCCATACTGCCACTTCATTTCTATATCATCCGATAAAGCGTACCCACTGGTATGGTGTACGCTCAACCGATGCTAAGAGCTTTCCCTCAAGTTTTCCCATGAAAATGTTAGCATACGATACGAAGGGGCCATTTTAGTACCCATTGCAGTTCCATTGATTTGTAGGTAGTTTTCTTCATTAAATTCAAAGTTGTTGAGTTTTAGGACAAGCTCCAGGAGTTGGATTAAGAAGTGTGGGTGGATTGTTTACAGTTCTTGTTTCCCATGCTTCGCTACATGCCTGTAACCCTTCGTTGTGCGGTATGTTGGTGTACAAAGATGTGTGACGTCTAAGGAAGCAAGTAATGTATCTGGCAGTAATGGTTCACTAGCTTTGCTTTTTATGAGATAATCTGTCGTGTCTTGAAGATATGATGGTAATTTGTGGACATGTGGTCTCATAAAATGATCTAAATATTCTGATATCCTTTCTGTGGGGTGCCCGTTACCTGAGATTAAATAGGTCTGCCAGGGTTTCCTTGTTTGTGGATTTTGGGTAGAAGATAAAATCTACCTGCTTGGGTTTTCTGGGCTTAAGTAGTTTTTGGTTTGCTGGTCTATGTGTCCGCTTTGGTACGCCTCGTCAATAACATTAGTGATGATTTTTGCATATTCCAGCGTTGGATCATGGTCCAGTTTTTGGTAGAACCTAGCGTCACTTAGTTGTCTACTTGCTTCACTAATGTAGTCTTCCCTATTCATAACGACAACAGCGGAACCCTTATCTGCAGGCTTAATTATTATGTCTGTTCTGCTTTTCAGTGAGTGCAGGGCATCTGTTTCTTCTTTTGTCAAATTAGAATATTTGTTAGTATGGTTGATATGTCTGGAATATCGTTTTCAACCGAGTTGATAAGGCTTCCAGATTCGGAATTGAACTTTTTTTTTGGGGTCCAGTTACTTTTCTTTCTAAATGTGGGTTGGTCGCAGCTTATATTTTCCTTTGATTTGCTTGGTGGTTGCAAGGCAAAATGGGCTTTGAGTCTTAGTCGGCGGATGAATTCTTCGGTGTCATTCTTTTCCCCCTGTCGTATGTTTTAGGACGGGGACAGAAACTCAAACCTTTCGATAAAAGTTTTATTTCTGCATCAGTAAGTTCTAAATTGGAGATTGACTACTACTGTGTTAGTAACAGTTGCATTAGTGTTTGTTACAGAGTGCTTGCGATTCTTCCTTTTGCGGCGATTTTTCTTCTTACGGTTGTTTTTTGGAAGAAATTTCGTCAATTGAAGTTTCTTCACAACAGTCCATTGGTTGTAGATCATGACTTCTAAATTTTCTCTCTCTGACTTTGTATAGTTTCGAAGAGAGTCTTTTTTCATCTTTATTTAATTTGGAGTAAAACGTTTTCAATTGTTCTTCTGTTGAGACGGAATTGAGCTGATGTTTTAGTTCTTCAATGCTTGCTGATTTAGACCAGCAAACCAAAAACTACTTAAGCCCAGAAAACCCAAGAGCAGGTAGATTTTATCTTCTACCCAAAATCCACAAACAAGGAAACCCTGGCAGACCTATAATCTCAGGTAACGGGCACCCCACAGAAAGGATATCAGAATATTTAGATCATTTTATGAGACCACATGTCCACAAATTACCATCATATCTTCAAGACACGACAGATTATCTCATAAAAAGCAAAGCTAGTGAACCATTACTGCCAGATACATTACTTGTTTCCTTAGACGTCACATCTTTGTACACCAACATACCGCACAACGAAGGGTTACAGGCATGCAGCGAAGCATGGGAAACAAGAACTGTAAACAATCCACCCACACACTTCTTAATCCAACTCCTGGAGCTTGTCCTAAAACTCAACAACTTTGAATTTAATGAAGAAAACTACCTACAAATCAATGGAACTGCAATGGGTACTAAAATGGCCCCTTCGTATGCTAACATTTTCATGGGAAAACTTGAGGGAAAGCTCTTAGCATCGGTTGAGCGTACACCATACCAGTGGGTACGCTTTATCGATGATATAGAAATGAAGTGGCAGTATGGAAGAGAAAGTCTGGATGACTTCATTTCAAAGGCAAACAACTTCCATCCTTCAATAAAAATTCACGGCAGAAATTTCCAACTCAAACCATGTTTTCCTGGACACAACAACCAGACTGGTGGAAAACAAATTACACACAGACATCTACTCGAAACCAACCGACAAACACCAGTATCTTCTCCCAACCAGCTGTCATCCAAAACACTGCATTAAGAACATTCCATATAGCCAGGCACTGAGGATACGCAGAATTTGCTCCGACGATGAAAGATTCTAGAAAGGTCTGAAGAGCTGGCTAAACATTTAATTTACCGAGGCTACGACAAAGACCTGATTGCGGAGGCAATCCAAAGGGCCAAACAAACAAACCGTGATGACCTACTCAGATATGGACAGAAAGAAAAGGTTGATAGGATACCATTTATTCTGACCTATCACCCAGACAATCCCAAAGTAGGTAAAATCATCGCAAACCACTGGCCAACCGTGCAATCGTCAGACATACTAAACCTAATACTTCCGAACAACCTGTAGTAGCTTACCGGAGACCAAAAAACCTAAAGGACATCCTAGTCAGGGCCAAGCTAACAACAATCGCTAGTCAAAACCAACCTAGTCAATCTGGACCCTGTGGCGATAAAAGATGCAAAACCTGTCAACATATGATAGAGACCAAGACATTCACTAGCACAGTGACTAAAAAAAAACTAAACATACATGGTCCAAACAAAACGTGCAAAACAGAGAATGTGATTTATCTCATCACATGTAAGATCTGTGGCCTTCAGTACGTGGGAGAAACTGAAAAGCTACACATAAGGATAAACCTTCATAGATCTGATTGGATGACAAAAAAGCTGTACAGAAGCCCGTCGCAGAACACTTCTCCTCCCCTGGCCACACTTTCAGTGATATAATACTTATCGCTATTGCCAACAACCACAGCTGGAGTTCCGAAACCAGGAAGGAAAAGGAATCATACTGGATACGCCGCCTTAGAACATTGAAACCAAGCGGTCTAAACCAAGAAGACTAGAAAATGAAAACTATGCACTAGTAGAATTTAACATTTTCTAAATCTTCTTATCCTTCAATTTTTACTATAAGAATAACCGGTATAGAACCAAATATCCGGGATATAATCTGCGTTACATATGTACACAAAGTAAAAATAGATGTCGCTTTGGCTTGTAGACTTTTAGGGAATTATACAACGTTTTCAGTTTCCGCAACTAGTCTATACAAGCTGGTTGTGTATTTATAGTTTTTTAGCACATGTGAAGATAGAAATGTAGAGGTTTACAAACGCAACGTTTTTGTGTTTATTTGTTTGTCGTAACTATGTTTTGTATTTGCCTTTGAAAAAGACTCATTAAGAGTCGAAAGCGCTTAGGCTAGTTAGTTACTAGTTCGTACTCGTACTGTTCGTCGTCAGTTTATTGCATCTATATATATATAGAGGAAGAGACAGGGCATTGTATATTATTTTTTGTTTTTTTTATGTATATAAAATATATTTAAAGATAAGAAAATACATTATTAATAATATTCAATAAATGGAATTTCAAGATATTACATCTATCATCACAGAAATATCAAATTTAAGAAATCAAGGAATTGTACTTTCTGAATTTTTGAATGAAGACAGACTTTTGAATGAATTTGAACAAATTGATATACAATTGAAACATGGAAGATATGTTCTACCTAAAATGTATTCACTGATAAAAAGAATCCAAAAAGCGGTTAATGCTTCTTTGTATAACAATGATATTAATTTATTCATTCGGCTATTTAGTATAGTTGAAGCAATTAGAAAGAAACTCGGGGAACAGTACCAAGTTCGGTCAGAGATTGCTTTGAAAGTGAAATCTATAAAACGTTTGATTGATGCAAGCATTGAAACCCACAATTGAAAAAACGTTAGCATTTCCAATAATGACATCAGAAGCATTAACTACCAGACTAACCCGCGAGAGGTTAGCATTACTGAAAAAGTTTATACCAATTCGAGATAACGTGCGATATAAACTACAACTTAGACAGCAAGCGCAGACTGACGTTTCTATTGGGAGTGAACAATTTTTTGCCCCTGTAACTAAAGCCACTAAAGATATGAAACTTGCAACAGAACGTGCTATATACGGCGACATCCCTAAAGAGGGAGCAGTACCTATTATTGATGTATTAGGAAAGATTGCTACAGAGACTGAAAAAACCAAGGAGGAAATAAAACAGCTTTCAGGTGAGTTACAAACTCAGCGAGAAATACAACAAATGGGTAATATTGATACTGATGATAACCCCGTTGAAGATGCTAGTGATTCTATTGAAAAAGGTTCCACTAAAAAAAGTGTTCCTTTTAGCGAGACATTCACTGATGAAGCTATAGAAAGAATCAGACAAATTCAATTGCTGAAAAAAGAAGACTATGAGTTATTTAGTGACTTCGCTGTAAAAAGTTATTATATTAGGGAGAAATTTTTAAAAGACGAGTATAAAAAAAACAAAATAAAACGAGATGACTGGGTGGATTGGATATATAAAATTAATAAAGAAATCACCGGCAATTTAAATAAGGATACATTGGAGTACATAACTTTTAAAATTGGAGCTAATGCGTATAGTTTAGAACAACAAGAACTAAAAAAACAACGAAAAGAACAACAACAACAACTAAAAGAACAACAACAATAACAACGAAAAGAACAACAACAACGAGGTCGAGGTCGAGGACAAGGTCGACAATCTCCAGAAATTCAAAACGTTTCCGAACTACTCCAGAAATTCAAAACGTTTCCGAATCAGAAAGTTCTTCAGGAGAGGATTATGGAAGTTCTTATCATGATTCTCATATATGTCCTAGTAATATCATTAATGATATATCACGACTTGAGTTTCTTATGGGAGGTAAGCGAGCTGGAAATAACTCAGTCGAAATAACTAATGAAGCATTTGATATTTGCAGACGATTATTCCAAAGTGGGATAATTGATATTCATACGTATCGAGAACTCTTGGATGAGTTAATGGACGGAATTCCAGGGGAATTTAGTGGTTATTATAGCGATTGAAATTTCTAATTGCTTGCATTTAGAAATTACAAAGTCATTTCAAATAAGATGATAGTACACTATAATCACAATAAACCAACAAACGTGTATGTAGTAAACTCAAGATTGCCCGTTGATAAGGCATACTATGGAGACGGCCTTGGAAAGACCATAGCGGGTTTATTCACAAGAATAGCCCCAAAAGTAGCACCAATTGCTAAACAATTAGCGATGAAAGCCATTGATTTTATTCGTAATAAGGGAATTAACGCTGTTGGAGATCTTGCAGGAACGGCCTTTTCTACCGCAAAGAATAGAATAACGTCATTGGTGAAATCTAGATTCGGACGAAAACCACCACAAATAGTTTCAACACCGCTACCTTCAACAACAATGATGCCTGCAAATGTCAGTAAAGTGATAAATAACGCAGTGGAACAAAAACTAGCATCATTAGCAATGACTTCACCAGATAGTAGTAATATTGCAAGTATGATAGCGGGAAGTGGTCTTGGAGAAAATCGTAAAAATGTCAGACGAAAAAGAAAATGATAGCATTGTTACATTTAGAAAAACGATAACGTTTTAGTATAAATGGCATTTAAAAAAATTGCTGATGCAGCGTTTGATATGGCAGCACCGGTGAATAAAGATGATTCCAAAATTAACTATCAGTATTATGCCTATCCTGCAAGAAAGCCTAATCAACGGGGGAGAGTTGAACTTCAAGTTCAAGATACAAGTAGATACTTTTTGCCGTGTGAGGCGTTTATTGAAGTAGAAGGAGAGCTTGTAACAAATGTTGCAGCTGATACACCATATGAGGATGACCAAAATATCCGAGTTGGTTTTGTAAATAATGGCATTATGGCGCTATTTAACAGTGCAAGATATATCATTGATGGAAAAGAAATTGAATCAATAGAACAAGATGTTGATATTGCAACAACAATAATCGGACTTGCGAGATATTCTGATGATTATACAAGGTCGGCTGGTCCGTCTATGATGTTTGCTAAGGATACTTCTGATCATGCTGACCATATTCAGTTTATTAAAGTACGAACTGCGGTAGATACTGTAGAAGTTGATCAACAACTTGCATCTAATCTAGACCGTGAAATTAGACCAGTCGCTGAATTCGACATTTTAAAAAGGGTCAATGGTAATTTCAATCTAGGATTTGCAACACGAAATGGAGCATTGAAAGGACAGCATCGACGGTTTTCATGTGCTATTCCGTTACATCACATATTCGGATTTTGTAGAAATGTCAGAAAAGTCATCTATGGAGCAAAACATACGGTTGTGTTAGTGCGAAAGGAAAATGACAATGATGCAATCTGGCGTGCTAATGGTGTTGATGATGGTAAAGTCATTTTAAATAAATTGGTTCTATGGATACCCGTCTTGACACCAGCAGTTACAATAGAGCAACAATTACTATCGTTTATGGACACAGGTGGAAAATCATTGCTAAGTTGGCTAACAACAACGACTGATACGATGCAGGATAATGTAAATGGCACATTTACATGGCACTTAGCATCAAAACAAGGTGTTTCAGCTCCACGTCATATCTTTATAGCATTACAGGATGCAAATCGAGTGGGTCGTCAAATATCTAGTCATATGATATTTGATAAATTAGGAGTAAGTGAAGTTTCGTTGAGAATAAACGGACAAGAGCCAGCAGAGATTGTACAGCTTAATTATGAAAACAACGACATAGCTCGTGTATATCATAGAATATTGTCGTATATGGGTCGTGATCAAAATGTTGATACTGGTTTGCAAATATCGCAAATAGATTTTGAAAAACACTATCCGATTTATTACTTTTCATTAGAACATCTTGACATGATGAGACAATCTGTTGTTGACATATACTTCCAAGCTCGGGTACAACGCCCTGCTGGTATAGCCGATTATAGAGCAGTTGCTGTCATTCTCAGTGATAAATCAATGTTGTTAGAAGGTATTGGCGGACGAATGAGACTTATTGATGCACCAGTAGAAAACATGTAGCTAGGATTTTCACAATAAGATCAATTGAAAGTGTAAATTATATTTTAGAATAGAATGACATATAATATTGTTAATGTCCAGTTGACTGATGGTCAGGTCAAGAAATTGAAATCAAAGTCGGCTAAAGAATGTGGAACCACAATAACGTTGAAACCCACTCAAATGTCCGGTGGTGCACATAAATTATCATTGACAGATCGTCAAATAAAACATTTCAATGATGCGCTAAAGAACAAACGAGGAGTTCAAATTGATTTTTCGAAAGCAGCAATCGCCAATATGATAAAATCAGGTGGTATATTCCCGCTGTTAGCTGCTATTCCAGCATTGATTGCAGCGGCTGCCCCAGCGGTTGCGAAGGCGGCAGAGTTAGGAGCCGTTGGTACTGCTGCAGGAATGGCCCTGAAAAAGGCTACTGGGAATGGCTATAAAAAAAGGAAAGGGTCTAAGACTACCAGGAACTCCACACAATTGGTACAAGGGCACAGGCCTAAGAATACCAGGAACGGTTTATTAGTGGAAAAATCCCTAGGATTTTCATCATTGTCCAATTTTGATTTAATTGATGCTGTAAAATCATTATCAATAAAAAACTTTAGAGGAGTTTTCATGAGAGATCAATTACCGTCAAAACCAATGAAAAATGAAACGGGTATTATCAATCTTGATAACTGCAGCGGAAAAGAAACTCATTGGGTCGCATATGCAATTGATCCACGTGGAATTGTATATTTTGATTCATATGGTTTAGCTCCACCAAAAGAATTCATGCGATATGTATCCACAATAACAAAGTCATCTCCAATTTTTTATTCCACGCTACCAACACAACGGTTAAATGATCCACCGATATGCGGTCGTGAAGTATTAAACGTCCTTGCAGAGATATCTAATTTTCCAAGGAAACAACCACAAGTTGTTGTTAATGAATATACTAGCAGACAATGGCAAAAACGATAGCGTTATGATTTACAAAAACGTAGCGTTTTCGTATAATGATTGATATTTGGGGACGACCTTTATCAGAATAAAAAAAAAACAGAAACCGATAGTAAATTAGCTGTCGAAAATGTAAAAAAAAATAATCGAAGATGAAATCACCGAGACATTAAATTTGTCAAGTGTAGATCCTAGGGAAATAGTTGTATTTCAAGATCGCCAGGGCAAATTGAAATCTAGTAATGTTTCATTGGATGATGTCTTAATACGAAGACGTGACGTCGTTGAAGATAAAATAGTGTTATATTCAAATGATGGAAAACTCAAACCAGGTGTACTTGTTTCTACAATCACAGATGCATTAAAAAATTTAAATGAAGAACTTGAAAAGCATATAACAATGTATACTTCCCTTCGTAGAAATATTATCAATAAATTTTTTGGAATACCAGCGGTAACCTCTCCATCTCTCGCTGAAATTAAATCCAATTTTGATGAAACTAAATCCAATATTAAAAATATTAATGATGCTGGATTTAATATTATTAGAGATAACATTAGTAATATTAAAAAATCTATCGACGATATTACAAAATTTAAAACAGACAATCTTCCGCTACTTGAAAAAATAAAGATTCCTCATGAGAGGAATATCATAAATATGGTATACACAGTTCTCTCTGGATCATTAGATTGGGAACCTAAAAAGAATACAATAACTCTCACTGTGTCAAAGCCGGGTATTTATCGATTAACAATAGTGTCACTGAATCAGTTTAATATATCATCATCGACTTCATATGGATACAACAACGTGATTTCAACGACTATTGACGTGGATGAATACAAACGGTTTACAATAACAAGCACTGATCCTAATTTAAATAAGACATCATTTGTATGGTACATGGAGTTTGTAGCTGATCTAAATTAGAATTTTTAACAATTAGAAACCACTTGATGTTTTAAAATAATATGATTCCATCATCGCAATATCGCTATGATACCGTCAAAGAGTTCTTAACAAAACTCAAAACACTCATTGATGAGTATGAAATAAAAATTGAAAAGTATCGCAGGAGAATTAACGCAATTGATGTTACAGTATACTCAGTATCTGGTATAATGGCCGGTGCTGGTATTATACTATCTTCAGTAACAATGGTAGCTCCGATTGCTGTCCCAATTGCTATTTCCGCGGTGACAACATTTGCTGGAATTGCGAATGCTATTACTAAAAAAATATCATCGTGTTCTCAAGAAAAACTTAACGACTATATAGTAAAACATCAAGCAGTATCTAACGGTTACTCACAATTATCCTCGTTGATGTCATCATCGATTAATGATACGATAATTACCGAAGACGAATTCTCCGCGATGATACGTATTTATGATACTACGATTAAAAACGCTAGCGTTTTTTCATCTATTGCAAAATTAGACATTGTAAATAATAATAATGTCGCAAGAGACTCAACTACTTCAGCGGATAGCAGAAAATACCACTCCGCGGAAAACAAGCATGATATCAATATCGTCAACAAACCCTAAATTCAGTGTGAATTTTCCTTCACCTGTTTCAGTAAAGGAAATCGCGTTGGCAAAATTACGAGTGTATCATAGTTGGCCTAATATCAGATCGGTTTCATTTGGTGGTCAGAGACCTAATAATTCTCTGGTATTTGCATATAGGAATAAAAACGATGACACTCCAGATTGGAACGTTGTTTCAATACCAACTGGATCCTATCAAATTGAGCAAATTAATAATGAATTACAACGTAGAATAAAATCCATTACTAGAAAAGAATCGAAAATTGCGATAACAGTTCATGAACCAACACTATCATCTACAATTGAAATAGGCTCTCCTGGGTATGTTGTAGATATTTATAACAGTTCAATAAGAACAGTATTAGGATGGCCCGAAGATCCACCTAGAAGTGCTGGTAATTCCACGCCCGAGCCTGTAAAATCTGATTACGTCACTGATGAAATAGGACCTGAAAATCCATCAAAAACTTATAAAAAATTCGAGGATATAAACTTCACAAAAAGATATCGATATAAGGATCAATATGGTGAAGATGTGTTGAAAATTCCATTTTTTAATGATTATATCCCACAGGAAGGTGAAATTCTGGAAATACATGAAACAAGTCCAACATTTGTAGATATTAAAGATCACATCCTTGATAGAATGAATAATGATTTTTTATTGTTATTACCCTCGTTAAGATCTGGCTTTCTTACACAAGCTGAGTTTACTAGTGTAGTCGCTGCGGGTAATAAAATCATCGATGATATGGAAATATTTAATTCGAGGATTACTAATTTCTTCACTGATGAAAATAGCCCGATTTCAAAAACTAGCTCAGCCCAAGATTATAAAAAAAAATGAAAATCCAAATTATAAATTACCAGGATATAACGTTCTCGAGTTAAAGAAAAAACTCAGAACTGCCATCGACGAAGGATTTAATAAAATTCATCAATCATGGAAAGATAGCCAGCCGAAGCCTATTATCCTCACTTATAATAATTCTCCCGACGGCGACGGTAGACATATCGCACCGAGCAATGTGGATATTTCATCGGTGATCGCACTTAATTTAACGTGTGATGTAATCGAAGGAAGTTATCAAATTAATATGGAACAATCAAATCAAGCCCGACAAGGTTACATTCTTTATTCATTTGCACCAACAGCCCCCCCCCGGATTTTTAATTGTTGAAAATCCGACTAATCCAGTCTATATGCAATGTCAAAATGATTCGCTAACTAGAATTAATTTTACACTCACCGATCAGTCAAATAATTTGATTGATCTACGTGGTGAAGTATTATCGATTAGTCTGTTTGTGAAAAGCTAACAAATAATTTGTATTAGTCAGCAGCAGGGGGGGGGTGAAATGACAACATATTTGCGACGTAGATGGCAGCAATTTTCAGGGTGGTTATGACAATGTATTTGCGACAAAATCGCTAAGGCTCCATTTGTAAAATGGGGTCTTTATTGTTTTTTTGGTTAAAATACGAGATTTCGTAGGAAGGCTCCATTTGGCATTCTGAGGCTTTAATCGATTTTGTCGCAAAAATTTGTAGGGTTCACCCCACCCCCCTGCTGCTTCTTCTGCGATGAGACTCCCAGCTTCGTCCAGATGCTCGTCCAATTTTTTTTTTCTTGGTTCATCGTCATACTTTTATCGTGTTGAATTTGACTAGGATAATCTTTTTGACACCCATAGCAGTCGTTCCTGAGCAATTCTGTAATTTTATCCGCCAAGTGTTCAACAAAACATGACACTAAATGTTGTTCTTGTTCTGGCCATCGGAACTTGACTACCTCGTCCTCTTTGTCTTGGTCTTTGGATTATGTTTCCACGGTATCCTCCCATTCCATAGAATATTCACCTTTCAAAGAAGGACGGGTTTATTTCTATTCGACAACATAATAACGTAATTCATCCTATTCGGTAACTGCTGGATAAATCCGTAAATTACAATAACTTTGAATCTGGAATTATATTCCTTTGCACACATGAACTTGTTAAATCCACGTGAAAGGCATGATCTTTTTGGTCTTTTTTTCCTTTGCTTGATTCGATACTGTAAATATCGGAAGCAGACGACATATGTATGTATATCTTTAGTCGCGCATACCTTTTGTTGAAAATGGATTTGTCCATGAACTGGAAATAGGTTTCAATAATGTCCTCTATAATATTGAAAACTTCCGTTAAGCATGAAACGCGCAGACTATGACGATGTTATGGACATTCTACTCTCAGTCTGGTTAGAAAATATAAATCAATGAATGAGTTGACTTTGCACATTTTATCAACTTTAAGGTTACCGTTATTGAAATCGGTAGGGGGTACAAACAAACGGGTTAATAGACTCGGACTAAAGTTTCCGAAGAGAGATTTTAGTTTCTCAAAACAACGAATTGCCATCGTATGATGACTTGCTAGGTAAAGTCTATTTCTGGTGTACTTTCGTGTTCGCGAGGACATGTGACAATGCATATCATTTGAGAACATATGTTATAAAAATATGAAAAAGTTCCGTTTTGTATCTCAAAGGTGAAACTCACATTTCAAAGTAAATGTAAGAACCTTAAATCAATTTCAAGTGAACACGTGTCACCGTAAATATCGCACTGTTCTCAACATTGATATAAAAACCAACATACTTTTTATCTATTTGAACAAATCATGTGATACGTTTTAAATATTCAAAGTCTGCTGCAGAATAGAAATAGAAAGTAAAGATCCAGGCCAGTAGTTGAAGTTTATTAAATAATATTTCATAGACAAAGTCAATTATTGCGACAAGTGCATAATTTTAAATGTATTACAGTACACACGGCATTCTACTCGTGCCTGTTTACCCCCACTACCCTGTGAAATATCAGATTGATACATGTCAAGCCAAGCCCAGGGTTGCACTGTATTGTGGTGTGGTAGGTTTACGATTCATTAAGACAATATTTCTGTAAGACCTTTGGAGTAGAAAAGTGTTTTTTTTTACGGGGTAATCAAAAATTGGATAGGTAGAACCTACTCGTGTCTGTGGTGTAATATTACGCTAGTGTAGTAAAGCAAGCGAGTAGATGCAACACCAGCGTATGTCGGTAAGCTGCACTAAAATTAACTCTACACAGCGACAAGTGTAACGTGTCAATTCACTTTACGTGTGCTGATCGACAAGGAACCAGTTAGGAAAACTGAAATGATATTCAGCATGATACAGCTAAAAAATGTCCAAGGCAGAAGTGAAACGGCTACAATTGTGTAAAGGAGATTTCAAGCAGAGATAGTTCCCTAAAAAGCAATAAATTCATTCATGGCCAGTATACCAAGACGCATTGATAAGCTATACGTTAATTTGACTTGTTTTTTACATGGATTCGCGAATCATAAGTGCTGCATCTAAAAATGTATTTTTGCAAACGTCTTTTAAACGGATAAATTATACGTTTCCTTTCCTTATTAACGACGACAATACAAATTCCAGTAACCATCGTAAGTTCGAGACTTTTCTTTTGTGGATTTTAGCACTTGTCCAAAACTTGGAACCACACCGTGACATTGCTTTAATAAGCACGCGTTCAAAGGTGCAATTTGCAACTCGAGATTCCTTTTTGTGATGGTAAGAAAAGCATACTAAGGAGAGAAAAAAATAAACCGTATCAAACAAGAAAACTAAACAAAATGTTAAAGACAAGTTACTGAAATAGCTAAGGACCGGAAATAGATGGGAAGTGGAAATCTGCGCACCTCTGCACGGAAAAGCATTTTACATCATGAGGAATATTAGGAATGCTATGAACCTTTGCGGATGAGCTGAATGCATCATGTCTGCAGTAGCTAAAAGAGCAGTTTGAAGTCGTTAAACCTGGTGTAACAAGAAAATACTACATCTCTTACTGAAATCATTTGCATTAATATATCTCGCAACGCCATCTGAAAACAAGGGTAGTATTGCGCATTCTTTCAGTCACATATCATATGATAATAACAACATGATTCAAATAATATTGAATGAGCATGGGTTAAACATAACAGGATTGTTCCACAACTACGACAAATTAGACGGGGGGGGGACACCATAGTTTGCTGTTGCTCATTTAATCGCAAGCCATATTTAAATGCTGAAAATTTTGAAAGAAAATGCAACAGAAACCTATCGATTCATATTTGTTGGTAAAATTAATCAAAACACAATTAATAATTAGTGCGTTAGTCAGTATTAAAGTAAGGACCTGGATTAAGGTATTTGCCAAGATAGCTTAAACTTTCGGCACTGTTTTTGAAATGTCGATTGTCCTTTGACTTCTGTATTTGCGAAGATAACTTAATCTTTCGACACTGTTTTTGAAATGTCGATTGTCCTTTGACTTCTTCCATTTATAAGATCAACAAGAAATAGTGCATAGCTTCGTGAACTTCCGAGTTTTCCAATGTGTGAACACATTATATTAAATCGAGGATAATGCAGCTTTATGGCCTCGAGTTAAAAATGTAGCTGTAAATGCTTGCATAAATGATCCAAAGAGTGAAAAGCATTGACAGCATCGGATTTAATTTCGGACATGCCTTGTCTAGTTGATGTGAATGCAAAAAAACTTGATTTGTAGCTGAGCATGAGCAGCTTGGTTCTCATTGGACGTGTATTGAGCCTAGAAAAGACATATGCCATGAATTATTTTCATAAATAATATCACAAAGAAAGAGGTAGGAAGAAAGTATCTAAACACAGGCAGTGAGGTGGATGAATGTACAAGATAGAACGCTTTTCAAAACAAAGCTTTCTTTTGCACATGCCTTCGAGATCTATCACTTTGCATACTTTCGAGATCGATCACTTTGCATGCTTTCGAGATCGATCACTTTGTATGCTTTCGAGATCGATCACTTTGCATGCTTTCGAAAACGATCACTTTGCATGCTTTCGAGATCGATCACTTTGCATGCTCCGTGAATCCTGTATACTCAAATCCAGAAGAATTGTTAAGTTGTTGTTGTTAAGCTTAACGCCATTTTTCAGCAAACGATAGGCTATTCATGGCGGCTAGTATTAATGGTGGAGGAAGAAACCGGGAAATCACCGGAAAGAACCAACGACCCACGAAAAGCCACTGGCAAGCTTTCTCACATATCCACCTTCGCCGAATCCTAGACTCGAACCCACGCAGACAGAGGTGAGATGGCAGTGATACGTAACGGACAGCGCTATAGACTACTCGGCCACTCGGGGACCCTGAATTGTTAAGTACACTTTTTAAAATTCTCTACGCGTACCATGTACACGAGAGGAAGTGGACACCTTGCTAATCTAATATGTTTCATTCGATCTGCCATCAGGAGATTACATCGGCTACTCCTTATTTGACTGGGAGGTCGTTATGGTCTACGTATCAAATTGTACAGATGCATACATCGCTCTGGGACTCTGTAGGTTAAGTCCCCATCTCCATGGTCTGTACACAAATATCCTGGCATATAGCATATGTATTGATCTTATTACATATTCTGTTGTGGGTGTTGAATATTTCGTTCCTTTCATTTTCATGTTATGGTCAATTTTATTTCTCTACACATTTATAGTAGTGGAATTAACTGTATAATTTTGGGCATATGACCTTTAATATCAAGAAAGTTATGGTCAAGTGTCACATATGGCAGTATTTACAGATTTCATTTTCTCGCTTTAAACAAAACTTGAATCGAACGGGTAAAGGGGAAGTTGTTTTATGTCCTGTTCAAAAAGACATAAATGTTGTTTTCATGTTGAGCTGAATAATGTTACATTAGAATTCATCAAGAAGTTCACGTATATCGTATATCAATAAACCTTTATATCATGCTGTTGTTTGCAGTATTTGTAATAGAAATCAACTCGGAGAAATATCATCTTACATCTTCATTGATTTGTCACGAGAGCTTTTAGCAATTGTGTGGTGGCAGAACAATGTTATTTATCATTATAATGTAGACCCACTGTTGTTGGCAATGAAAGGTCGAGAAATTGTGCACAGTCATGGAATATTTACAATGTGTTTTGTACTTGTGCATTTGGTTTCTCTTGTAAACAGCAGGTCACACACATGTGCAAATGATTAGATATAATGAACTATGTGAATCGAATATCCTTATTGTTTATTTATGTTCAGGGATGATGTAGCTAGCGTCTGGGAGTTGCAGTAAGTATTTTAACAATACTTTAGTGTGACACATGCTTCATAATATCTGTACAGATGTTATGATTATTGAAGTCTTATGAGGAAATTGTGAAAGGATCTTCGAGTTGTTTAAGGATTGACAAAGTGTTCCACCAAGCTGTTGCTCGATGCAGCCATTACATGGTCTTTGTATATTCGAATTATCTGAAGTATTGACGAAGTAACACCAAGCTGTTGCTCGATGCAGCCATTACATGGCCTTTGTATATTCGAATTATTTGAAGGATTGATGAAGTAACACCATGATGATGCTCAATGCAGCCATTACATGGTCTTTGTATATTCGAATTATTTGAAGGATTGACGAAATAATACCATAATGATGCTCAGTGTATCTATTACATGGTCTTTGTATATTCGACCTAATGTAAGGATTGACAGACTAACACCAAGATAAAGCTAAAGACAATTATATTTGGCATTTTATAATATAAAATAATAAAACACAGGTACAATAGAAATTGTTAAAATTGATTTCATATTAAAGGTAAGTTCTTTTCTTTTTGGTTCACGGTTACCTTTTTTTAGATAATGTTTTATCATTATTAATTATTAAAGCAAGGCAGTGATGTCCAGAAAATTAGAAATACCTAAAATACTATTGCTATTCAGTGTCTTCAGATTGCAGTGACTTTTCACCTTCTAATGTGAAATGTATCGTGCCTGCTCGAAAGTCCAACGAAAACAATTTATAAAGCTTAATAAGGTATGAAGTACCAATATGTAGCAATTTTAAATGATTTTTTAAAAACATATTTCCATTCGTGTAATTTGGCATTAGTTAATTAGTTTAATAAATGAAGAAAATTTTTCAAGAATTTTTTTATGTACTGCAATGCCACTTCTAAATCAATAGTCTGAATTCATAATAAGACACATATATAGAAATTTGGACAAAGGAAAAGAAAAGAAAATTCTTGTGAAGATACGAACATTTGTCATTATTAAAAAAAATGCGGAATTTTATATCGTTATTATTTCTTATCAATTAAGGATATCCGTGTCTCGTTATTTAACTGTTAAATGGGTAATGAAATTTATTTTGTACAAAGTCTTCAATTAATTAGGTACTTTCAGATTTACTTTCAGGCATTCAGAAAATAAACATTTCCAGTCTATCGTGTAACATACAGAATGAATTTTGAATAGGGGGGGTGAGAAAAGGAGGTGGACCAACAGAAGGATGAGATTTAAAAAAATGGGACTATCGTAATAAAAACGCAGCCCCTCTGAAAGCATAAGAAAAGTGAACATTAAAAAAATAAAACCAAACAAACATGGACAAAACAACACAGTACCCATAAAAATCCCGATATATAAAACCCAGCTAAGGGTATTTTTCGTAGTATCTGGTAATCCATGAATACAGTGAAAAAAAAATACTGGTAATACATACAAATGATTCCACGGTATCTGGTAATCCATTAATATAATTGAAAAATCTACTTATAATGCATACAAAAGATTCCACAGAACACTAAGTCTCCCATTCAAAGTAAGATTTGATGAACTTATATTACTTTACAAAAAATAAAAATGGATATAACTTCTTTAACAATTCTAAACTTGACATCATCGCTGACGATGCGGAATCACGATACATGTCGTACATGTCACATTGCAAATTTAAATACAGTCTCCGTTATTAACCACACAATTTGTGATTGAACAAATATACATAACCAAATAAACGCACATAAAATCTGAGTTCCTCATTTACAGAATATTACGAGAGTACCAACCAATTTTGCATCGTCTGCTATAAATATACAAGTTAATATATCATTAAATATTTGTACAAATGCACAACCTTAGTAACAATTACACTTACTGCAATGAATATTCCATCACGTACAATCAATTGCACTACATTCATTACTATTGCACTCACCCCACCTAATATTCCACCACGTACCATCACTTGTACATCATTCATTGCAATTATACACACTATGCTTAATAATCCACCACGTACAATCAAACTGAAGCGGAAGACTGAAGACTGACAAAGCTCTTAATATCCTAGGGATAATTTACTCTATATATATATATATATATATATATATATATATATATATATATATATATATATATATATATATATATATATATATATATATATATATATATAGATAGATATATATATATATATATATATATATATATAGATATATATATAGATATATATATATAGTTTTATATATATATATATATATATATATATATATATATATATATAGATTTATATAGATATAGATATAGATATAGATATAGATATAGATATAGATATATATATATATATATATATATATATATATATATATATATATATATATATATAGATATAGATATAGATATATATATATATATATATATATATATATATATATATACAAAATCAACAAGCAAAAGAAAAGATAGATAAAACCAAAGATTTGTAAAGTTCTTACATTACAACATTGTTTTTGGTATAATGACACTCCTTAACAAATTCAAACTGGAACATGTTACACGAAGCATCCCATAGTATAAAGGTTGTTTTTTCCATTAGTCTAGGAGCGGGTGTGTGTGAAGGGTGTTGGCTACCTTAATCTCAAAACCTACAGCGCTTGTAATGACCGATAGAAAATTTAAATGCAGAAAATGTAAATAAGTTTGTAAATATATAAGACAGTAACTGAAGCTAACATTCCTATCAGAAAATAATTGTAACACCCTGTCTCAAACTGTATTAAGCAAGTTCATTACATGTTACAGTTTGTAACACTTTCAGTGAAGCAAACTCAATCATGAGGCCCGTTTTCATTGATAGTCACAAAGCTGAGCGTGTACTTAACTCAATTTATTTTATGTGCACAATTTGTATCACGTCATAACAAGGATCAATATTTCGAAGTAAGTCTAAAAATAACTGGTTTATTTCAAGATTTTGTTCAATGATGTCCTATTGTAGTTCGCAAAATAATTAGTTTGAAATTGATGCAAAATTGTACTCGATGCTAAGACGTTTAATGAAGGCAAAACAAATTTCATATAAAGAAAAATGGAGATTTGAGCTGAAAATACAACGTTCGTCCTTTCTCATGACATTTATACTCCGGTTGTCTTCAAAACGCGGTAGTTATATTACCTCCGGATATCTTTGAAACACAGTAATTATTGTTTCAATTAATTGCAATTAAAAAGTTTAACTATGAGCAAAATAAATATAAATACTGCCCAAATTTCCCCCAACATTTCCATGCCCTTAGCGAACAAACAAGCTATACTAAGAATTCTGCCTCACTTGCCAACATTTCAGAATTACCATAACCTCGTTGAAATACCATCCTCACACTTCATATATACAGACGTATAAAAACTTTTCCCAAGCTATCTAGTCATTCTTCTTCAAAGACGAATAATGGGCACACCTTTCTTGTCTCGATCCTATATTCTGAGATTAACGAAATCGACGACGGACTATCGAATGGAAATTTGTGTATAATTGTCGTTATGTGGAGCATGATTATCGACCATATGTAAATTCAATTCGACGCTCCAGCAGGACTATCGATGATGCTTCCGCGTTTATTCACCTGTAGTATTCCAAACCAATTTTATCCGTAATCTGCGCAAAGACGGTTGTCATACTGGTGGTTTCCGCATGGGCACTATCACAAGAATGACAACTGATGACAATACGGACGCCAGTAGAAATATCCAGAATAGAAATCGGTCCATTATCGTCGCCACGAAGCGCCACTCGTTTACAATATCTTGGTGATGCTCCTCGTAGTCCTGTTTAGAAACCAGGTGTTTAAGATGATTCGTTATTTTTTCTTGCGTCTCGTCTATATCAATGATCTTTTCGTGTTGCATATGTTGGCTGCTTTGTGTCACACCACCATTGCAATTCGGCGGATTATCAGCGTAAGTGTCAGCGAAAGAACTCATTGTCATTTCGTCTCGACGAATACGATTGTATGTAAACATGAAAGGGTTGACTTTCGGGCGCATGCACAAAAGGTTTGACATAATGTCGTATGACAAGATTCGCAGCCATCTTGGAACACCTCGCTGATGAGGACCAACATGGTGAAGCTGGAGAACAAATACTGTCAGAATGATGGATAATGACGTCATTCCCATGGTTACTGTCAGATAGATTCCTGCAAAAGAATATTAAATATGTATTTATTTGTGTGATATAGTGAGTGAAATTTGCCTTTCCCGCGATAATATATTTGGTTATTTAAGGATAATTTGGAAATAGATATTCCCACTCTTTCCAATAACGATAATAAAATTAACTTTAGAAAAATATATTTCCTATATTTCATATCCTTTGGATCCAAAACTCTTTTGTAAAGATTTAAATTTGCATTATTAAATTTTAGCTTTAAGATTTGTCTAATATCTGTAATCGATTATGAAAGGAGTGGAGATGTGGATATTCTGTGCGATTTATGAAAGGAGTGAATATATGGTTGTTTTGTGCAATGAATAAATTGCTTTCAAACATTATTTATTTGTGAAGACCATATTCTTAATATTGTGAAGAGATGTATAATTGGAAGATTGCAGTTTTCGTTTGATGCTGATGGATCCTAATTGCACTGAACTACTTCTGAGCGTGTCTAAGAGAAATTGGTTATAGCTGCATATATCATTCCTTAAGCGTAAATTAATTGTAATGTCTTTCGCAACCGTCATTCAGTGCGCAATCGTACCGATGTGCTATCATCGTATATTTTCCATTATACTTTCTCCACAAGTTGCAGTCATCATAATGATTCTGTAAAAGACGTTTCAAGTATTGTACTTGTTCCAAATTTACTATAGCGATATTTGTCTAGACAACCGATAAAGCGATACCCTATTTAGACGATATCTGTCTAAACTACCCATAACGATTCCCAATTCAGACGATATTTGTCTAGACTATCGATAACGAAATTTCCCATTCAGACAACATTTGTATAGACTATCGACAAGGCGATTCTCCATACAAACGATATTTATCTAGACTGCTGATAACACGATTCCCTATTTAGAATATATGTTTATGCTATCTAGTTTACTCCATTAATACGGTGCTTGTTTTGACCATCGATTTCCACAATCATATGATATTTTAGAATTGCGAGTATTAATCAAACATCAGCTTAAATTATCAACAAAATATTGCACTTTGCGGAAGAAACTAATCTTTCCGACAGGTAAATACCTCGAGAGAATAATATTGGAATGTTTCGTTTCAGATGCCCAGTATTTGTTTTAGAATATATACAAGAAATTATATCCTAGCTTGATGAAAGTTTATAACAGTACATATATGCCTAATCACATTTGTGTTGTTTTTATATTTAGGTCATCATGAATGCTAGATGGTAATGGATTACAAACCGTGATAAGAGCAAGTTTTAATTTCTAAATAACTTCAGCTTTTTTTCAGTATTTTTAACATCTTGAAATTATTTAGACATAGTAATGACGTTGTTGTCCTCCTAACACATCCAAATAAATGACTCGAACACGGGAGGTCGCGGGTTAGAACCACGGCCGAGTCATATCAAAGACATAAAAATGGCGCCCGGCATAAAGATTTAGTGCTTGGACTGGTCGGCCTGGTGACAGTATAATGTGGCTGGTTTGGACACGATGCCACATGTCTGCAGCATGATTCTCCAGTGTTAGGCATTACTATAAACTGCCACAATGCAGACATCGTAGCGATATGACTCAGACGGATAAAGCTGCGTTAAATATAAAACACACACACACACACACACACACACTATTGACCCTGTATTAGACTCACCTATCAGGGGCACGAACTCTGACGTTGCTGGCATGTTCTCTGCGATCAGCAACATAAAGACAGAGAAAGCCAATAACACTGTTATCCCAAGAGTTATTTTCTCACCCGAATCTGGTGGTAACCAAAATCCAAGTAAACTTAAAATAGTCAACCAAAGACACGGAAAGATGATGTTGAAAAGATAGTACATCGTCCTTCTGCGCATGTAAATTGTGAATGTCACATCGGGATAAAATTCCTGACAGCAAGCATATCTGACCTCATTCCGAACAACTTTTATCAATAATAATTCCCACTCCCCACTATACACATAGTTGGCCAAGTCCACCTTGTCTGACCGATTTGTAACGTCCACTTGGAAACCGTCATAGATCCAGGAGCCGAACTTCATCTTGCATGACTGATCATCAAACGGAAAATATGTAATATCTATTTTGCATGAACTCCTGAATTTAGCCGGAGGAGGCCAAAAGACGATTCCTGTGTAGTCCACCATTGCCTTGCTTTGCATGTACCCAGTTGTGAAGTCGTCGGCACTGAAGTAAAGAAGAGAAAGATGCACTGTTTTACATGGAAATTTCCGCATTTCATTGGAAAGTTTTGCGTAATGAATAAGACTCGCCATTCATAAGCTTTTTATGTCCCACACCCTAGTCACAATTAACATCCATACACCAAGCTCGTTTCCTCACTACCACGTAATTTTAAATCCCACCATATATACGAGTTTTGCTTGCATTTATTAACCAGTGGATAATGTGTCAGGCAATGATAAGATTACATTTTTAATCCTGTTTTCGAACGAATTCATGAGACCCCTTTCGTTTTCTATTAACAATAAACAGTTTCAAGTAAAGCAATCAGTTTTTCTCAATATTCCACAAAAATGTAAACAATCATCCGAAGATCGTAATTTCTTAACATTGAAACATTAAATAGTTCAGCCTTGTGATACATCAATCAATAAAGAGGAAGATAAGGAGGGAGGAGGGGGAGGAAATCTGATGCTGTATAAAAAATGACAATCGCTTCAGAAAAAGATTTGAAGAGTATCGAGGGGAAACTTCCCTTGAAAGAATCACTAAAGCAATGAAACCATCCACTATTATTCTAACTCTGTATGAACATGAAATTGATCGCCTAAATTATTCCTTACCTAAATATTTTCTTGTTGCTATGGTTGTGTCGTCAGATTCTAACTGGTAACAAAGTATTTTAAAATCCAAATGGGTATAGCAAAATGAATCATACATCATCCAACCCGTTAATAGATACAGAAAGGAACATACGACGTAAAGAAAATGTCAACTCATTGTTTGGTCAAGCACAGAATAATACATCATCCAACCCATTAACAGATACAGGAAGGAACATACGACGTAAAGAAAATGTCAACTCATTGTTTGGTCAAGCACAGAGTCCTTGTTTACAGCTGGCGAGGGATTTGCTAGGGTAGAAGTTTTGTAACCATACTCATAGTTTCAGAGAATCATAATTTCTGTTTTGGTTAGCAGACAGCCTAGTTGTTTGATCAGCAAAACAAAAAGATAAGTGCAGTGGTAAATTACATTTGGTTTATGTTTAAATACTGGGTTTATCTAGGCAGACAAAATAATCCACCATTACAACTGGAGAACTGCTAAGATTTTCATTGATTATAAATTGAAAACATTAGCTTTGTTACAAGTGAGAAGTAATTAAATATACTTTAATTGCTGAAATGTGTAAACTCAAGTACACCACGAAATTCCAGTATGTGAATATTTCAACTTACATCATGCGGACCCTCAAATAGCAGATTGGGTCTGTAGTGACGTATATTTTGCGGCCTATCATCGAGGCTGTCATTATCGCTATGGGTATATTGGTATTAACCAGGGATCGTCACAAGTTATCTTCCCAAGAATAGCAACAACAAAAATTCTTTCCCGATATTTGGTCCCTCTTTGGATTCGATCATTCGCCAGAACAAAGTTTAGATCATATAAGGTCCCCAAGAATGTATGATTCATATCCGTGTATTAATGAGTATTAAAAATGTCTTATTTTATTTCGAGGTGAATCAAGATATAATCTTTTGCATTGACGACAGTAAAATTATCATTTAGCTTCTTTCTTTACGTTACTATGAATGTTATATCTTTAAATTTGCGTTCAGACTTCAACGAGAACCGAGCATATACCCAAATGTAATGCTATTGACTTTGTTTTTTTAATGATCAATTTTTAATTAAAGGCAGAGAAGTCTCAGTTCCTGCATATACTTTCTCTGGGACACTGTTCTATATAATCTGGGATGTTCTATATGGCTGTTAAATCATATACAAATAAAGATCAGTAAATACATACATGCATGGGCTTCATTATCAAATGGATAAAAATTACAAACAATAATAAACAAATATATAAATAGATAAATAATAACAAACAATAATAAACAAATGTATAAATAGATAAATAATAACAAACAATAATAAACAAATATATAAATAGATAAATAATAACAAACAATAATAAACAAATATATAAATAGATAAATAATAACAAACAACAATAATAATACAATAATCTTAACCCAACATTAATTTCAAAATCTTAATACACTTTGCGCCTCCTGTAACAAGTTCAAAAATAATAACCAATAATAAAAATATCTCTGTGCAAAGTAGAAATCTTTTGATCTTTTTTTAAAGGTCGTATGTAATTGGTCGTTCATATGCCATTTTAGTTTTAAAATACTGTCTATTTTATCATAAAATAACTTCATTTTGAATAGGAACCATAAAACGTTACTTGTATCCGAAATAAAAATAAAAATTCCCGATATCAAATCTGATAAAGCATCAATTTTATTTATTTTGAATATTTAAAGCAATTAAAGTAATCTCTGCAATTAAACTAACATTCATAAAATATTTGCATTTAGTCTCTTAAAACAAAAGTGAATGTTCGTCCTTTTATACAAGCATATTTAAGCAAATCACGATATTTTCCTGCATTGTTTGTCATAAAGAAAAAAGAAACTGTAAAAAGGAAGAAAAAATATTTAATTGAAAATTAATAGTTTCATGGAAATTCGGTCAAGCTTATGGACTAAATTACCCAACCTAAATTTATAAACAAATCTTTACAAGAAATCTTTGAATGTTGCTGAGATTATACAATGCTTTGAAAATTCCTCATATAAAAATAATCATAGAAAAGAATCACGAAAGTAACTGTGTGAAAATAGCACAGTCTCTTTTTGTGCAACTATCAGAACATGTTATTTTCCACTTTTAACAACGATTATGCTTAGTTTAAAACCAATCGATTTTTAACTCCTTTTATCTCCCAAGAAACTAATATCCTTTATTTTATAGTTTTTCTCTGGACAACAACAATGTCTATCATCCTTCAGATAATAAAACAAGATTAACACGCCATCAAATATTTGTTTGTAATGCACGAAGTAAACCGGAAGTTGATATACGTCTTTGTTCCGTGGTTCCGCCTACCTAACTAAAGAGAAGTTAAAGACTAAGATCTCTCGTTCCATCCATAGCAAGCAAATGTGGTCCGAAACAGTAAACTATGTTTTAGGAATGTCTATAAACTATATCTACAAAACTTTAGATTCATCCTGACATTTTGATATTTTCAGCTTCATGCCTTAAGTAGCTCGTTGCCTGACCTTGGAGTTAATAAGACTGAATATTTTCTAGACTTTGTTTTAGTTTCCTTGGTTAATGCCTTTAAATATTATTAAACATTAGCTTACTTTTATATCGTTAGTGATGTTGATGTTTGTATTCTTCATTAAAATTTAAAACAAAGAATCTAACAGAGCTGAGAGATGGCCACGCGCCAAACACGATTGTGATTTCAGCACATTGTTCTCAGCATAATTAGAAGTACAAAAGCACTTTCAAAAGGTGAATTTTAATATCTCTTGCAATCATTGATATCAATACACATGATTGTCGATTTATTTATGGTAAAATCTTTTATATAATATTTATAAATTTAACTTTCTGAATGCTTTTTGATTGTCACGTGTCATTTGTATACCTAGAAGATCTGACAATAAGAATATTATCAATCATAACCTTTCTTTTATAATAATTTGTGTCAACTTTGGTTAGATTTCGTTCTCTACAATTATGTGTCTACGTTGTGATATTGTTTATCAGGCTTTGGGATACCATCCGTAACTAAATTTGTATTAATGGCAGGGTTTAAACCCAGTTTATGTGTGTCCTCAGATTTCTGCAGAGTATATTTGTATGCAATGATACAACCTATTTTCATAACCAAACTACTTGCTAAAACAGATAACATAGTGTAGTTTCCCTTTTGGACCTGTTATGTAGTGATGAAAGTTGGAGGTAAGGATATGCTCAGAGCTTTAATGTTGCTCTTCTAAAATTGATAGCTCCGTTAACGTGTTGCCAATGTCCAGTACTGTTGAGACACTGTATTGTTGTACTTGTTTTGTTTCTAAATTATTCATCTAAGATGAAAATTACGCAGGGTTATCTTAGTCTGTCAAACCATTAAGTGCTGGTAAAACCAAACATGTCCAGTCTATTTCCTCACCTTGATAATACTATGGCATTTTTATCCAGTATTACAAACATCAACATCCCACGTGAAACGATCTTCGTTGTGTAACAGATCATAATCAATCATGTTCTTTTCTTCCTTACAATAATAACCCATCATCTGTAGTTTTTAAATTTGTTTGTCCATGGCCTTCGTATGTATGATACGCCTTATCATGTTTCTCCTATGCCAAATCTTTTTATTTAATTGTCATGTTTGTGAGTGTGTTTACTTTATTTTGTTTGGTTTTGTAGCCAAATTCACATATATGCCTTCGTATTACATTGCATTGTTTTGCAGCATCTGTCAAATCTTTCAAAATTTAAAGTTTTTATACACCGTAATACTTAAATCTAACTTCTTATGTCCCATACTACTTAAATCTAAGTTTTTATATCCCTAAATAGTTACATCTACGTATTTTAATCATTCGATTTTAAAGGAGAGATGTGCTATTTACACTGAGTGTTATACTTTTTGGTGCATCATATAATTTACTGGCAGTTCCCAATCGTCAAAAGATTGACCATGTCCTGTACATTTAACTAGCAAGTATAATCTACTGGCATACTATTCTGGCCTTTAATGTGTAATTAATTTTTGTGTTCAGTCTTGTTTGATGTATAGAGATAATTCAAGTTTGTAAAACAGATCCACAATATCATGTCCCTTGAAGTATTTTAATTTGACAGAAATTCGATAACCTGAAATTAGTTGCCTGATTTTAAGATATTTCCTCGGTAAGATAGGAAGGTAACACTTTTCAAATAATATTTTGCATTTTGAAAATGGCTTAAATCAAGTTTGAAATTATATGGTCACGATATTTTAGTTGTCAAGTTAACGATCATGCTAATCTATAGCTTTGATAAGGTTTCTTCCTTTGTTTCTTCGACCATCGTCATGTCCATTGATCTGTGAATAGCTTTATTGCATCCGTCATTTGCTAATGATAAAAAGCAACCCATTATCTGTTTTTATTGGATCCCTCAATTTCATGTGGTAAATTCTCAGCTCATTATGTGATTTTATTGGATCTCTCAATTAAATGTAAAATATCAACCCATTATCTGGTTTTAGTGGATCCTTCAATTTAATGTGGCAAAATATCAACCCATTATCTCGTTTTCTTTCAAATGATTTTCTTTGACACAAGTAGCATTAACACTCTTTTAGTCCAATCTTTCAGGTACATACTCATCATATTTTGCATACCACATGGTTGTTTTCTTTTTAAACTAGTGTAATGGACAGTTTCAAGTTGGTGAGATTCACTATCTTGCCGGTAATTGATATTATCAAATACCCCCAATTATTTGAGAAAATTTTATTTGCACAGATAGATCTTTTTATATATTAAACTTCGGAGGCTTTTGCTTTGTAGAAGGTCTTGCTTATGAGACATTAAGTTGTGTTGCACTATTAACATTTATTTTACAGCATCATTTATGTGTAATGGATGACAATGTCAACTACAATCCATTATATATCAGTTTGGGTTGACAAACACAAACAAATTGAGAGATAAAACTAACAATATTTCATAATAAAGAATATATAAGCTGATTAGCAACCACATGGTCGAAGAAAAGGAGAAACAACAGAGAAGCTCTGCAAATGTACCGATGGACCATACAGGGTCACTAGCACATCGATCTGAAGCCAGGCGACCAGAATATCAATCAAATCATATAAGACCAGCCAGAAGTGTCGGATGTTTCTGTGTAAATAAATAGTTTTCAATAAACCTCTGAATAACGTTTACTTGAAGTTTCTTGCGATTATGTCGCACGTGCAAATAAACAATTCTGATCATTCATGGGCCGGGAATAAAACTCTGATACGGAACTGCTAATTTCTCAGCACGACTTTTCGTACGTTGCACTCAATTTATTACTTTTCATTTGAAAATCTGGACCTAATCAGGCAGCTCGTGGTGCACATTGATTTACGTGTAAGTGAAGTTTCCGCTAGCAATCCTGGTTCCGCCCCTGACATAACCATCAATTACAGATGCATGGTTGTGATTCTCTACGCTAATGTTGTTGGAGGCCGCATGTGGCCGAATGAGCATTATTGACCCACCAGTGGATAATCCGTAATTATTGAAGTTGTAGTTGTACAGTACAATCTAAAATAATGTCCTATTACGAAGTTGAGGTTAGCCTCAGCTAAAACGACATTAACAATTAAAAAGCGCATTAAGAAACAGTAATAGGGTTAAATTGAGACTATCTCCGTCATAATTAATTGGAAATGACTCCACACCTTGTTGACATTAAAGTCATCTTAGTTTGATGAGATTCAAAAGATTGGTAGAATTTTCTCATTCATCTTGGCCATTCAACCGTTGTTCCTCTAGGCCGCATAGCGTTTCGTAAAAATATAAAATACGAAGAGATTTTAGATTATCCGTGGCAACTCTCAGATTCCTCTCCGGCATTGGTTTTCGGCCACCTGGTGATAATCGAAAAAATGCCGCGCCGTGAACCATTCTTGACTTACTCATGATATTTAAGTCTGTCAAGAATTTCTTAGGCTTCTTTATGCAGGAATAATTCGAAACCAAAGGCTTTTGTGCAGCTTTACTTCCTTGGCGATGATTCCCAGCAGTATCCAGTGTGCTTGCAAATAATATTCGTTTATAATCGTAAACGGTGACAGTAAGACGAAATTAGCTGCCTCGCCAGTTGCAGCCTTTTGATTGTGTAGCCGTTGTTACGAACATTTCGAAAGGCCGTAGTAAATTTAGTCTGAAAATTCTTATTTATGTTTTAACAAATTTAACAAATAAACAAATACATTATTTTATAATTGCCGATTTTTCTTCGCAAACCCTTTCGTGCTAGCATTGGAACTATATTTTACTACCTCATAGAATCGCCTCACGATCAAGGCAAAAGTTGTCAAATCAGTGGGTACATAAGAAGTTGATCAATGTTAACAATACAAGTCTAAAATCTTATTAGTGGTAATTTTTTTCTACCTTGCTTAAACCAAATATTCCGTGAATTATAAATGTTGTATCCGAATTAGCCGTAAAATTCATCTTATTTCTGCCACCATTTTGCATATATTTACAATTTTTCATCGACATTTACAATCTGAGTTCCCATTGAATTTTCAAATATTATTGGATTAGATTGCACACCCCATACAGACATACTACTAGTTTCATCACGATTTCTACAGCTATGTTTGTTTCATCATAATATAACGCGAGACACTGTTACATTGAAAGAATTGCTCATACGAATATAACGATGTAACGACATCCGTTGTCTCGCTAAATATAACGCATTACTCAATTTGTATTAAAATGATCTGACATTCGGCAACAGCCAATATTTCGTTATGTTGGAGGTTATTGTTTTCAGTTCGTTCCAGCATAAGAAAAGTGAATTAGTTCTCTTGAAAAGAAATGAAATCATGAAAGATAAAAATACATCTAGACGCTGAGTCAAGGTTTGCAAGGCTTATTAAGGGTTCTCTGTCCAGCCTCTTGTGGATAAATTGACGCCAACTCGATTTATAGTCTCTTGTTGTTAGAATTAGCCCGTCTTAGCTAGTTATATTAACAGGAGTTTTCTTGGTGAATTAATGTGATTTAAAGTGAAAGACGTAAACATGGATTAGTAAACGTCGGCAATAATTCAAACTTCACATCAAAACCGTCTTTAATAAACCAGCCAGCATAAAAATAGATTTATCAGATTTCCTGGTAGAAATGTACAAGACATGGATACCTTGCTCTTGTATACCATATTCCTTTGATCATACTTTACTACTTGCAATATTTGTTTTTGACTTTCTGTATAAATTAAAATTTTTGCAGGACATAAATGAGCTACCAATAGCTTAGTGCTTGAAGGCAATGAACGCAAGACGTTTACATAGGTTCTGTGATTATAAGTTTGCATGACTGGTAGTATTGCTATGGAAACAAGCTCTAGATTTAAAAGCATCCCTAGACCTGACAGGACTACATCATTATATTTGCACATTAAGGACACTATCTTAAGCGCAACGACAAACTTGGTTACATGACACCTACGTTTCTATATATATATATATATATATATATATATATATATATATATATATATATATATATATATATATATATAGATGCAATAAACTGACGACGAACAGTACGAAACTAGTAACTAACTAGCCTAAGTAAAAATAGATGTCGCTTTGGCTTGTAGACTTTTAGGGAATTATACAACGTTTTCAGTTTCCGCATCTAGTCTATACAAGCTGGTTGTATTTATAGTTTTAGCACGTGTGAAGACAACCATGTAGAGGTTTACAAACACGTTTTTGTGTTTATTTGTTTATCGTATATATGTTTTGTATTTGCCTTTGAAAAAGACTCATTAAGAATCAAAAGCGCTTAGGCTAGTTAGTCACTAGTTTCGTACTGTTCGTCGTCAGTTTATTGCATCTATTTTAATTAATCCCTGACACACGTGATCCCTTGGTGGATCCAGTACGCTTGAAAGGGTTGTTATTAGCCATATGATTTGTATTCTTTATATATATATATATATATATATATATATATATATATATATATATATATATATATATATATATATATATATATATATATATATATATAGATAGATATAGATAGATAGATAGATAGATAGATAGATAGATAGATAGATAGATAGATAGATAGATAGATAGATAGATAGATAGATAGATAGATAGATATAGTTACTGAAAACGATGTTTCCAGAGCGAGAATAAAGCTTACAGCCTAATATAATCTCACTCTGTTATACAACTGAAAACGAAGTCAGCAATGGAATCTTCCTTCAAATAACGCATATTTTATTAACACTAGTGTCAGACATTGGGTTTTTGACGCACATTAAAACGGACGAACAAACATGGTATACATATATAACTTGGTAAGTAAAAGACAACTTAAAAATGAAACAATGAAATATGGAACAAATGAACAATCAATGGATGTAAGTAAAGATAAACAAAACGTAGACATGAAAATATATAGATTTTAACAACAGTAATAATGAAGAAGAGGATATTAAAGAACCATAGGATTTTGCAAAACGGACATTATAATTTTACTACAACCAGGAATGAAAGTATCAGATGCAATGCGCAGCAATGAACGGAGATTGCAACTACATAAGTCGTTTATTTACTGTTCTTATTGGGACTTATCTCCCCAAATGAGAGTCTTGAACAAGATTTTATTGGTTTTATCTGCTTGATATATTTATCTTGGGTATACTTATGTACTCACTAACATGAGCAGAGGGATATGTATATCTAGGGGTATAATTATGTACACACTGAACTGAGGAGAGGGATATATTTATCTTTGAGTATAATTATGTACACACTGAACTGAGCAGAGGGATATATTTATCTTTGAGTATAATTATGTACACACTGAACTGAGCACAGGGATGTAATTATCTTTAAGTATAATTATGTACACCCTGAACTGAGTAGAGGGATATGTATAACTGGGGGTATAATTATGTACACACTGAATTGAGCAGAGGGATATATTTATCTTTGAGTATAATTATGTACACACTGAATTGAGCAGAGGGATATATTTATCTTTGAGTATAATTATGTACACGCTTGACTGAGCACAGGGATGTAATTATCTTTGAGTATAATTATGTACACACTGAACTGAGCAGAGGGATATGTATATCTGGGGGTATAATTATGTACACACTGAACTGAGCAAAACGATATATTTATCTTTGAGTATAATTATGTACACACTGAACTGAGCAAAGCGATATATTTCACGGAGTATATGATGCAGTTCACACTGAACATTAATTGTGCACGCTCGAATTTTGTTGTTTGTCCAAAAGCAATATGGCGGCGCACGACAGTCTTGTTGATAAATATAAAATTTTATTTACAGCAATAAAGTAGAATTCCTCACCTATCCTGCCTTACTAAGCAGAAAAAGTAAGTTATAAATTATTTCACATCGCTGAGTGCTAAAATCATGAAGGAACAACTATTCTAAGATATCCTAGAAAAAGAATTGTGACAAATTTACGAAACTATGCTATGCTACCACAAAACAAGCTTCGTGAAGACTGTTCAGTATCGAACATAGCTGATAGCTAATTAATGTTTGAAAAATATCTTCTAATCAGCAACACAGCCTATGGAATCCAGGATGAGAGACGCAAATGCCAAAATAATGTTCTATAAGTTAGTTAAATTATCCCTCTTCAACATTCATTCATCCATCCATCATTCCATCCATCCATCCATCCATCCATCCATCCATCCATCCATCCATCCATCCATCCTACCATCCATCCGTACTTGCGTACATACATACATACATACATACATACATACATACATACATACATACATACATACATACATACATACATACATACATACATACATACATACATACATACATACATACATACATACATACATACACGTTTATGTCGCCATGGTGACAAATGTAAATCATTTGTACTGGCGTAATGTGACTTGAAGCCATACATTGACTAGTCTAAGGTGGCGTAGTTAAAATTAGCTAAAATCAAAAAGTTCCCTGTGTTAAGGCATTGTTTTACAGTTTTTACGGCATGACCTGCTAAGGGTACGGAAAGTTGCTGAAGATAAACTAGGTAGATATGCGGTTGACAGATATTTGACAAGTTGTGAAATTTTTGGTCTTGCATTGATTAGTGTTAAATTTATGTATAGAATGGACTCGTCGTGCTTTTTAATTTACAACTAAAGTTGTATAGAAGGAAACACCGCTCTCGCTCAAGTAAGTAGTCTAATACATATAAACGCCTATTGAAATATGCACTGAAGCTACTACATTCCACTGCAAGCAAATTTTCATTTTTGTCTCTAATATAGGGCAAGGATAACTTTTCAACAAATTTCTCGAAATTCAAGTGACCTGTATGAGACTTGCTGCCAATTTCACTTGATATTTATTCGCAACAGGCGAATTAAATTTCCTCGTGTAAGGGTTGTGTATATTATACTCATTGTTTTAGAGTGATATTATAGCATACGCCCTTACCAATTTCACTTAACTCGTCAATCCAATACTTCGATCATCAATCGACAAAAAATTACACAAAACACTAAATAGCAAAACCTATGTAAAAAAAAATTGAGGATACAATTTGCAAAGATGAAGACCTACCTGTTGTACAAGACAATATCCGGCAGCCATATCTTATCACATGGCATCCGCAGCACCTTCAGTCCACTGTAGTTTCTAGGATCCCACCTTAGTCTCTCATCTACCCACTCCTGCAAAGAAGAAAGGTATCTGCGTGTAGGAAAGGAATAATGAAAGACAGACTTCCAGGAATCGTGTAATGATTGCAGTTATATGAGTGTATATCAGTGTATTTGACAGTTCTATTTCCAGCCATTATGGCCTGCACTGATTAAACAGCTTATAAAACTAAGTCTATTCCAAATAATTGGACAATATGGTAAGGAAATCTCGTCTGTGTCTGAGAAGAAAATATATGACGAGAAAAACTTAAACATATCTATCACAAGTAATTTTTAATGGATGTATGCGAGAAATCTGTAAATGCCAGATTTTTACTTTCATCAAAGGCTAGTTCAATAATAATAATAATAATAATAATAATAATAATAATAATAATAATAATAATAATAATAATAATAATAATAATAATAACACCAACAACAAAACACCTTGGAAAGACAAACTCTCGATGTTCATTTTAGGATTATCGTCATTATAAATGTTGAGGTTTTTGTGTCAACAGAAATTAATTAATTCGTGGAGTGTTTACGACCTTGCTATTATAAACCGACACCTGTTTCATCTCTACGCTGATCATATAATTAATTGTCACATAGAATCTCCTTAATCAACTGCTACAGAACTTTCCAACCATTGTTCGTCTGTAGCAAATGGTAAGATAATTAAATACTATATGCTACGTAATAGAAATATGAAGCAGAAGTTAAGTGGGTGTACTCTTAAGGAAACTGTACAATACACAAGTATTGACATTCTGCAGATTTCATATCACTTGCGGGTAGCGCAGGCGTCCTTCATTTCGACTGATAACGTCATGTATCGTTATGCCGCTGTCAATATCGGATAGCGGAATCAGAATGAGTAACTAAGCGGAAGACAACAACAAATTAAATTTCGTTGGCCGCATTTCTGAAAGGCAGTATTTGTAATGTGCTTGTGATAGGTCAATCTGTTTGGTTTAGATAAGGAAGCCACGCAATAATTGGCTGGATTACGAGGCGATCAATCAAAGTCTTCCACTTCTTGAGAACTATAGGCGAGATGGAAATGAGGTTTTGGTATTTCACGCGCTACTGTTATATTTTTCTGTTAGAATTAATAAAGATGTGTTGACGTTCCAGAATCGCTGATGTCAGATTCAATTACTAAAATTTATTTATCAGAGCATAACTTTCCTCTTTGTTTTATGGGAAGACAATATTAAAAATATATCAACTTATATAGTTGTAGAGCTATAACAAAGTGACATACACCAACTTCAGCTGCACATAAAAGTGAGATAATTTTTTTTAAGTCAACAAAAAAAGCGAAGGGAATTATATATATATATATATATATATATATATATATATATATATATATATATATATATATATATATATATATATATATATATTATACATACATACATACATACATACATACATACATACATACATACATACATACATACATACATACATACTAAGACCTGTATTGAAAGACCACTGCTTTATGAGATCACATATCTTGAGAGACCACATTCTCAGTACATAAATGTAACGATTATATAGGATTGTTACCTCTTATAGGAGACCACCTGCCTTGAGAGACCATACTTTTTGGGCATATATATTCTTTGTTTCAAATGCGTTTGATAAGAGGAAAATGAAAAATGAATCTAAAATGGTAATGTTGATATTTATTTACAAGTTTATTCCCCCATTTTCATATCATGAAACTGTTTGCCTACTATGATAAATTCTAGACATTTCTCTACGTTCATCACAAGAGACGGGCTCCCATTACCCATAACTTGTTTCAGTCCTGTGGCCAATTATAATCATGCATACTGGCATGAGAGAAAACATCTTTAACGAAAATGCTGAATTTAATTCACAAGATTAAACCTGGAAGTGCCCAACAAGCGATGGGGTTGATTAAACGAGGGCTTGTGCCCAGAATGAATGGGCTGGATGTAAAGTATCACGTGATGATCGAGAAGTATCCGTGAGTATTATTGGGAGATAGTGTGATACACTCCATTTGCTGTTCCATCTGTTAGGTGATTATCTGTCATTTACGATAAAACCTTCTGAAACGATGTGTAGAAATTCACGAAATATTGGTACAAAGGATGCGAGAGGAGTGTAGCTTTTGAGGGTGTCCTCTGAGTTCCCGCACGATTGGGTTATAAGCGCAGTTACTGTGACACATATTATTATGTTTGGACAAACATTCAACATGAGTTCGTTGAATAATGGTAAAGAGACACAGTCTATCAGTTATCGATTGTGGGTTAAAACTCACCAGTCAAAGTCGGAGCTGTTAGGGTCGGCGGGCTATGCAATAATAGCCCGGAGATTTTACATTTTGCCCTCGTTTTTTGATTTTGTTTGCCGAATGGATATTTTTTTTTTAAATTCCGATTAATAACAGTGAAATTACTACCAGTCTTTCTCACATACCACAATAGCCGAGCTTGAGACTTGAACCGAGGCTGAGAGCGGTCAGATGGCAGTGATAGGTAACGGCAGGCGCTTTAGGCCACTCAGCTACCCAGCGGTGCCACATTTAGTGGCAGTGTTTCCTGTATTTAATGCTTCGAATGATAAAAAGAAATTATCGTGAAAATGAACAAATGAAATTTTTTATGATATTGAGCATCGTATTGTAATATGAAAGGATTGCTGATTGTATTTTATGACGTCTGTATTGCCGTATACGACGTATCCTACTGCATTGACCAAGCTCTGGAATCGCATAATGCGCCAACAAATTTATGTCTATGCATTTAGTCGGGATCAATCATTAGAACAAACGACACAGACCTTGACATGTTTTTTTTTTTTATCAGGGTCCATGTTCTTTGGCTCTCTGTATGTAGTGACAAAATTACATCATATTGCGGGTTGTTCAAAGGATTTGTTTTACATTGTTTTCAAAACATCTCCAAATGCGTTACCCCGATTTTTTAAGGATAGATGAAAAAAAATTGGAAAATAATGTATTGTTAAAAACCAAATAGTGCTTTTGCTGCATCCGGGGAAAGAACTTGTTTAGTATAGCGTATTACGGTCTCGACATATCCCTACGCCTTATCGAACGTATTCTTTATGCCCACCAGAAAAAAAAAAAACAACACATTTACAGTTTTGTCTATATACTGGTAGCCAGTGTAATATGTTATATATTATTTTAAAACAAGACAAATGTGGACTTAGCATAGCGCCTAATATTTAGAATTTCTAAGCGCTTTAAATATTATATAATACTAAATGATCTACAACGACAAGATCACCAAAAACCAAACAATATGAAATTACAAAACAATAGCATGCTGACAGTAAGTTAGGACGAAATATTACCAAGTCTTTGAGTCTGTTCTTCTAGTTCAAATATATGAATTTTAAGAGTACTCTGTCGTTGTGTCTACGGTCAATGGGCAATTCGTTTTACTTAGCTCAGCCCTGGTACGCAAAAGAACGTTGTCAGTATGACTTCGTTTTAACCGCGGGGACAATGAGAATACCAGTGTCTGAAGAGGAGCGTACGTTTCTAGATTATGTATGTATGTGTATATATATATATATATATATATATATATATATATATATATATATATATATATATATATATATATATATATATATATATATATATATATATATATATATTGGACTGGAGCAGGTCAACGAGATGCAGCATAGTGAATAGATTTTGTATTTCATTCTTGAATCGAAACAGTAGCCAATTAAGGTTACAAATTATGGGTAGGTGTACCCAAATTTTCGTATTCCAATATTAATCAGAGCAGGGTTTTTTTTGTTGAACTGTTTGTAGTTTCTATATTATATACTGTTATGAACCAGACAATACAATAGTCCAGTAATGAAAGTACTAAGGAAGACGCAAGAGTTTTTGTGCCATCAACACAAATGCGAATGGCTTGCATATGTTCATGACATGTTGGTTTTAATGACATAGCGCTGTAAAGAGTGATACCTAGGCTACATACTGAATGTACTAATGTAATGTTGGTATTGCCGACTTATTTTTGGAGGTAAAATGTGAATGAGAAAGCCTTTGACTGTTAATCAGAATGACATCTATTATATCGTCATTCATTCTACAGCTTGTTACTTGTCATCCATGACTTCATATCGTAAATATACCCTCTGCGCCTTGAATGGTGGCCTGAACTTCAGTTGGGCAGTTAGATTTAAATATTTGAGTTTGGTCAGCGTACAATCAGTGAGACGCCGGGTGTTGATCTATGAAACACGAGAGCGGTTGAGTGTATGGAATAAAGAGAATGGGGCATAGAACATAGCCTTGTGGAACACAAATACAAAGACCATCAGGGCTGTAATGTTTTCGAATTACGGAAACAATTTGTAACCTGTTAACTACAAAGTTATTTAATCATAGTAGGGCTGTTTTGTAACTATATGCTAAAGACGTTGAAGTAATATATCATGATCTTTTGTATCAAATACCGCGGACAATTCAAGGAAAAGAGGACTATAATCTTTCTACTATCCAAAGCAGAGATAAGGTTACTAAACTACTCTCAGAAGGTCAGCTTTAGTACTATGTTGTTGGCGATATGCGGACTGTGCATTGCTCAAAAAACAATTTGAATTTAGTTAAGATAAAAGTTGGGATAGAACAACATTTTCTAAGATTCTTGTACATGAAGGGGCGGTTACAACGGCTGTAGTTCTTCAAATCGTTATAGTCAAACGTCAGTTTTATAATATGCGTCACAATGGCAGTTTTACAAATATTGGAAATTTCCAGGATGAGAGAGAATTGCCGATAGCATCGGTTAGTGAAGGCGGTATTGAATCTTAACATTAAAGCAGCATTGATCTAGCTTCTCATCACTTATGTATGAACCAAATCCATTGAGAAAGGTTGAAATGATTACGGTTGCCATTGATATTGTGAAATATATAATATAATATTAAGCCATGTTTCTAATATGTTCTAGAATATTATACACTTGTAGCCCGCGGAATGTGTTATAGAGATTATTATATACTGTTATCAAGTGCAATCATTATCTCTTCATATGAGCTTTACCTGTCTGTATTTGCAATACCATAATTTTGATAAACAGGTATTACTATTTCCTCAACTACTATTACTAGTACACGTAGCCATCGAGGTTTAGAACAATTAGCAGCAAATCTTCGTCAAGACTTTGTAATTTATGTCTCAATCTTCGCAATTTAGACGTTGAATAATGGGAGCATAAAGAAGAAGAAAAACACAAGCCAACAAACAGAACATGTTTTATTCATAAAATTTGTACTATTAGTGATACTAATATCTTCCTAATTAGCGTTTTTAATTGATGGTTGTTTATATTTACCTATTTTATTGAATAGGAAACAAATAACTTACAAACGGAAATATGCCACGATGTGACAGCGATGGTTTTGATTTATATGCTTTGATTATTCAGTGTCTTTCTTCTGTGAATTCTTTACGATTCTATAACTCCTTTCATACAATCATGGTCTGAGATAAATTATTTTGTTAGACCAAAAATAATTGGGCCTGTCATTTGTACTAGAGAGGTTAGGCAGCATAACCAAGAAGGATATCGATGTATGCATAATTACTGACAATAAAAGTATATAAAGCAACTTCCCAGATTCAAATGGATTATTTTCCCATCTTTTAATTAAACATTGCCAATGCCAAAGCAATGTAATAATGTATACAAGGCTCTTTTCCCTGAACATCGCCATATTTGAACTTGGATTTTTGAAGTACAATGAATCAATTTCGATTCAGCATATTTCCTTTCTTGATAAAGATTTCCTTTAAGCTAGAAATTTTGTGTATGTTCAAACATTGCAACATAAAACATTCGATATATTTCAGGGTTCTTCACTGTATGAATTCGACAATAACAAACGTAAAATCAGAACTGGTGAGATATAGTCATTCCATATTAATAGATCTAGCAATATCTTGAAAGTGATATCAACAAAGGACGTCTATTCAATAAAGATGGAGTTGTTGGTCTTGGGCTGATAACGATTCTAGGTGCATTTAAATATGTTTGATGGTATAGATTATATCAGTGACCCTCTCCCATTTGCCTTGAGAAATTCAGGCAACTTGTGTGATTTTAGTACTACCTTCAACAAAAGATAATTTTCAAACCCATCAATGAATAAGCGGATGTGCATGCAACGTCTTAACTATTTCTTAATAGGTAAATACTAAATCCAAAATTAACCAAACCATATATTACAAAACTACTACCACATATGATTTTATTTGCAAAAAAGAAATGCAACGTGAGTGAGAGTAACGTTTTGATGTCTGATGACAATAAATGTAAGCTTTTATGACTCTTAGTAAAATCTATGAGCTAATACAGAATACGTCTACAACTTTGAAGTACCTTTTTATTTCATGAAGACCATTGATTCGTTGTTTCTTGTTCTAGCAGTTCGAGATTCGTTTCTTATATTAAGGTTCTTTCTTATCAGTCTACAAAGTACGGCATACTTTACATGGTGAATGATGGAGCAATCGAAGAGTGTAATTGTCCGAAGAAATTTGGTGAGTAGAATTGCAAAAAATATATCATGAAACTTATCAGGAGAAAAAAATGCACAGAGAATTACTGTAATTTTCACTCCATAACTGTTTCTAGTTTTGTGTTTAGAATGGTCTGGCGCTAAAGCCGATGGCATAATTTTCTATATATGACGCTCAGCTTCCCTCAATGCTGAGTATTGCTCCATACAATAAATGTAAACAAGATGTACTTAAGATATTACATAGCAGTTTACTATTATTTCTCAAGTCTTCAATTTTCACAGGACTTTCAAAAACAATCAACGGCATTGCAGTTCTTCTGATAATTAGTGATAATTGTTGCAACAAACTTGAATCTTTTCCATTTATAGTTAACATAAACAGATTCCAGCCAAAAGCAATGTAAGGGATATATTTGCAGTGGAAGTTCTCCAAACAACAATACAAATTTAGGAATCTTTGCATATAACGAAGAGAGCAACAATAAACAAAAACTAAATAAATAAATAAATAATTAAAAATATAAATAAACGCGAAAGGATGGTTGCAAGAAAAGGAAGTATAGATGAAAATATGAAAATTGAAGGCATGACGCAAGTATCCGTTCCGCAAGGAACCATGATGGTACCACTATACCTACCGTCCTATTGTAGTTCCATAAAATTTGTCATATGTACCTTGACATCTGGTTTAATTTCTGTCTCATAAAGCATAGTCTAGGAATGAGCTAATTGATGGGAAAATACATCGAAATCAGTAGAGATTTGTAGATAATTTAAGTAATGATTTGTTCTTTTCAAACAGTCTTCTAATATTGGGCGATAATTTTATTGACCGTTTCTGCCAGATTTTGAATAAGGTTTTGAATAAAATGTCCTGGTTCTAAGAAAGGCAAAAAAGAAAAAAAAATAAATCGTTCAGAGCATTTTATTCTATGTACATCTTTCACGGCTGTTAATTTTGTTACACATTATTTTAAGGCTCTTTATTGGAAAGCATCGAGGTACAGTATTTCAGTAAAATGTCTAGATGTTATAGGAGTATTTAGTTTTATATTAAATTCGTATAAAGTACTGTGTAAGAGTGTTATGGGTAGAATCCGCATATATTTCTAAAGAGATTTGGATACCCCAAATACTTCAAAAGTTATATTATCTTTATATAGTTTTTACAAGATTGGTCTATTACTTTTCTTGCAAGTGTATCAGGCAAATTGGATGGGATCACAGTTTACAGTAAAGCTAAATAGGAATTGTCAGATTTTAATTACTTTGTCATGTAATCCAAAGCTAAATTAACACAACACAATGTCACTTCAAGAACTGGAATGAGTTCCATCTAATGACCATTGCGATTTAAATATGTAGTTAGACTGATAGAAAGAAAATAACACATCATCATCTGATTCCATCCAATAAATCATCATCAATAATATTAACTAGTGAACTCTATCCATTTCTTAAGGCAACGAATATATATCTATCTTCTTTACTAGCTATATTATTGTGTTTAAACGTAACAACGCGCATTTCTATTGAGCTGCAAAATGCATGTGTAAGTATTTCCCGTTTGGAAATTATTGATCCAATTCCACCCACCTCTGTCTGGTTGTCTCTCCAAAGTATAACATTCTCTTAAAAATTATCTAATTTATAAATATCTTATCTGAATTTTTAAAAAGACATTTCACTTTAAGCAAAAGCAAGAGAAATATCAACAAACTATTTTTTTCTAATATTTGAACCATATAAATTATAATTGGAACATAAGAAAAATTGACTATATAAACTATATGAACGATATGAAAACAAGACATAAGAAGCATAACCTTACCACTTCAATGATTTCATTAACTAAGAAAAAATGAAAAAATTTTTATGATGATCGTTTTCTGTGATGACCTCAAAAGGGTATGATATATACTTATTTGACTGCCGCACAAAATAGAGTTGTTGTTCGCTTATTTGCCCAAACACTTCTTCTTTCTTTCATCCATGTGTTTAACAAGTCTTTGTAGGTTCTTACTGTCATTCTAACATGTAATATTCTTGGTTCACAATTGGCCTCACTGTTTAGTATTGATTTGTGGATGTAAGATGATGAGCACGCGTAGCTCGAACTGTTTGGAAAATGATTTGTAATTTCGAGATTGTAACTGTCCTGTATCTGATAACAGGCTTCACTCTCCTGTATTGGATAGCAGACTTTACCACGACATAATATCTTCACTGTCCAGTATGTGACCTTAGCAAAAGGTTTCATAACTGAAGTAATTACATAAGATATTTTTATTTATCCGTTCCCAAATTGTTGTATTAGACAAAATGTTAAACCAGTTATCACAGTGATACGTAAATATATCTTCTCGTGCGACGATGTTCTAATGAATCTACTAGCAGCACAGTGCTTAACAGCCACTGATCTTGACCATTGACTCTTTCAGCACCTAATTCCTCTGATAATATTCAACAAATAGGATAACAAGACTTTCATATAAACACTATATACAGCGTTTAACAATTGACAGGTAAAAAAATTTAAGAACAACTTACCTGGTGATGTGTATATTTGACACCTCAATTGAATTCGAAAGATACACCATGCATACGGTTGAATCTGTATTTAGCTATTTAGCTTTAATATTTGCCTTCAGATACTCCACAAAATAAAAATACTGACCAGACTTATTTTGACCTTTGTCATCCTGATTGATAATTATATTCCACAGTCAACATCTTTACCTTGCCTGAGGTCGATTCATTGTGACAACAATAGTTCTGTCACATCTTGCAACATTTTGTCATTAAGAACCAACCTAAAATGGAAATACCTTGCCTATGTTGACCAATATCTTCCAATCCTCGACCTTTCGTGTATGAAATATTCCTTCCTACCCCAGTCAATTTTGTAGGCAAAATTTAATCGGTACATGAATTTCTTTCAAGGGAATCATTAAAATTTATGCATAAGATTGGATCTATAATCTAAGATTTTTTTGAAAAATCATAAATGGTAAGTTATTGAGATATTACTAAACCGTGCTAAAATATTTTAAAACTTTATTTGGATCAACCTAAGATCGCAAGGTTTCGCTTAGGTTTTTAACAACTTGTCACATAGAACTGAATGCGAGAATTCTTATGTTACGGACAAGGTGGAGAACAAACTATAAGTTTGACCTACGCGCCCAATAATTCCTTGCTATTTGCAAGTATTGAACTGCGTTGTGCTTTTTTATTTAAATATTAGCAATTGTCAACAATACATGCAGCCTGATTTCTAATTTCGTTTTTAGTTTTTTAATATATTTTTTCTGTCTTTTTATGTCATAGTTTAACCCATATGTTGCCTTTTTCGTTCGTTAATTTTTCAGTGGTCACAGTTTTTGCATGATACGCGTTTTTACGTGGGACTTAAAAAAAAACGTTTTAGTCTACGTTTAAATTGTAGTTTGAAATGTGTATATTATGAACCATCCCTTCTATGGCAATATCTCTGTGCTTGATGTTTGATACGTTAGTCTGCATCCACTTAATTGTTATCGTAAGTTATCTGCTGCATCCCGTTAATTGTTATCGGTAAGTTATCTGCTGCATCCCGTTGATTGTTATCGGTAAGTTATCTGCTGCATCCCGTTAATTGTTATCGGTAAGTTATCTGCTGCATCCCGTTAATTATTATCGGTAAATTAACTGGGTCTGTCTTGCCATGCTAATGTTAATTCTTCTACGGAAGTGGGAAGCATATGGTATTTTGATATTTTTTTTATCTGTGCGAGTCTTTCATATTCGTTTGTCGACAGTAATGGAAAATTCATGTTCAAAAATGTACGAAAGACAGTTTCAAAGAATATTCCATAATACTTTCTCTATTGACCTGAAATATATCATATCACAAAGTTACATTATTAACCTTCGTAAATTTACATATATTTGGTGTGTTACTGGGACAATGTGTCTTGTCTATGTTATTGTTTAAAATATATCCTTTAAATGATATTTTCGTGTGACCACCATATCAGGCGTGAAACTTAAAGGATGATTTATGTAATACATTTTTCTGGGCTTTCCTCGAAAACTCTCCTCTAAAAAGACCATAAAGCCTAAAGAAGATTCAAATAGTACATAATAGTCCAGAACTTATGTTCAAAATATGTAGACGTTACCTTTAAAGTAATGGATGAATTTATCTCCATATGATGAATGTTTAAGAAGAGCACTGTAACAATTCCAGCACGCATTTTATATTATTTTGTTATTTTAGAACAAATGAATGAACATTATTTACTTTTTGGTTACTTTTTAATGATTCGAATACTAGAGATTGCCTTATTCTGACCTCCAGTTCGAAATTAGTGAATTGCACGTCTCGACATACTCATTGCCTCTCTTTACGGATTCCATTACATTGTTATAGCCACCGGTTTACTACTGTAGCTCAAGGAATCAATCACTGAATCATCCTGCAAGTAATTTGGAACTTCTGTGTGTACAATATATGTCAGAATAACTAAGTTATCGCTTTATGCACGGCCGCTTAATATAAAACGACGATGTCATTCTGACCAAGCAACTGGAATTCTAAGAATCGGTTATTAGAAAAAGTTGGTATATGGGTAGAATGACAGAGTTCTTTTTTTCGATTACACTGCGTACTTGATTTAATATATAGAACCAAAGCTCACTCGTTACACCATAATTTAGTAATTCATTATGGGCAACATATTGACAGTACTATGAATGTGTGCACTTTGCTGCACATCAGCATTGTAGTGGCTAAACCGTGCCAACTAAAGGTAAATGTTCGAGAAGACTTCAAATTATTGTAATATTGGTCAATGGCATTTGCCATGGTAGAACTGCTGTAAAGTAAAGCAACACTTACTACTTTCCTGTATCAACATCGTACAAACATTGAATATTTCTACTGTCATGTATCAGCATTATACCATTATTTAATATTTATATTGTACTGTATGAATATTACACCAATGTTGAATATGTATACTGTTAAGTATCAGCATTATACCAATGTTGAATATTTATACTGTTAAGTATCAGCATTATACCAATGTTGAATATTACTACTCTCCTATATCAGCATTATACAAATACTGAATATTTATACACTCCTATATCAGCATTATACAAATACTGAATATTTCTACTGTCAGGTATCAATATTAAACCAATGATGAATATTTATATTGTCCGGTATCAGTACTAAACCAATATTGAATAGTTATACTGTCATGTATCATCCTTACCCCAATGACAAATATTTCTACTGTCCCGTATCAGCATTATACCAATGTTGAATATTTATACTCTCATTTATCAGCATTATACCATTATTTAATATTTCTACTGTACTGTATGAATATTTTACAAATGTTGAATATTTATACTGTCCTGTATCAGTATTATACCAATATTGAATATTTATACTCTCCTATATCAGCATTCTACAAATACTGAATATTTCTACACTCCTATATCAGCATTCTTCAAATACTGAATATTTCTACACCCCTATATCAGCATTACACACATACTGAATATTTCTACACTCCTATATCAGCATTACACACATACTGAATATTTTTACACTTCTATATCAGCATTACACACATACTGAATATATCTACACTCCTATATCAGCATTACACACATACTGAATATTTCTACACTCCTATATCAGCAATACACACATACTGAATATTTCTACACTCCTATATTAGAATTATACAAATACTGAATATTTCTACACTCCTATATCAGCATTACACACATACTGAATATTTCTACACTCCTATATCAGCATTACACACATACTGAATATTTCTACATTCCTATATCAGCAATACACACATACTGAATATTTCTACACTCCTATATCAGCACTCTACAAATACTATATATTTCTACACTCCTATATCAGCATTCTACAAATACTGAATATTTCTACACTCCTATATCAGCATTCTTCAAATACTGAATATTTCTACACCCCTATATCAGCATTACACACATACTGAATATTTCTACACTCCTATATCAGCATTACACACATACTGAATATTTCTACACTCCTATATCAGCATTCTTCAAATACTGAATATTTCTACACTCCTATATCATCATTATACAAATACTGAATATTTCTACACTCCTATATCAGCATTCTACAAATACTGAATATTTCTACACTCCTATATCATCATTATACAAATACTGAATATTTCTACACTCCTTTATCAGCATTCTACAAATACTGAATATTTCTACACTCCTATATCAGCATTATACAAATACTGAATATTTATACTGTCCTGTATCAATGTTAAAACAATGCAAATATTTCTGCTGTCCTGTTTTAGCCTTACACCAATGACAAATATTTTTACTGTTCTATATCAACATCATACCAATGATGAATATTACTACTGACAATACATATAAATAATAAAAAGGACTAAACAAATAAACTCACACACAGACACACACATAGACAGACATGAGCTGACTTTATTCAAAGAGGTTAATCGTGTTCTGAAATGTTACTAATACTTCTATAAGAATATTCAAGCAGTGCCAGACACATTTATTGCAGAAACATAAACTTATTTCCTTCCACTAATTGTTTTCTAATTGGTTCGTTTGCTTTTGAGAACGTGAATCAGACACGGAAACAAGAACGATTGTTTACCGTTCCAGAAGCAAAAGATCCTCTTAACGTTGTTCTATGTTACAATAAATCAATTACTTTATGACCGCAAATGGGAGATCGTTTTACAATGTTAGTTTAATATTTGTTTTATAACAAAGGGAAAGCAGTATCTCGAATATATATAAAGTCTTATCTAGAATTTTGAATTCTGAATTCTTAATCAAATTTCTCTCTTTTTGTTAAAGCAAGGGTCATCAATTTGGTTGTAAATGCAAATAGCCTCATACATGATTGTTTGGCAATTTCGTTTTCCAGTAGAAGTGACAACGAACATTAGAATTAATTGGCTGACATTTTGCGGATGTATCCAATGAAGCCATGGCGCTAGGTATGTGCTTTTCGTCTAAATAGCAGTTGTTTGCATATCATAGCTGTATAAGTACCATATTTCTTCCTTCCTGTGCATATTTCTGGGAATTAAATCCACAGTAACAGTTTGTCGTGGTGATGGATTGGTTTTCCTTTATTCTGATATTCGGCATACCAGTCGTGGTAATGGATTGGTTTTCATTTGTTCTGATAATCGGCATAAAAGTGTTTCTATTGAAGCATCAGCTGAGTCATTCTATTTGTGTCTGCTGCTTGTTTCTGAATGCCTTTATTTAGCCACTGGTCATTGTTGAAGTGTTAAGTAATCATATCAGCTAGAATAAATCTTCCATACGTCTTAACAATGTAAACGAAAGTGTTTTCTTCTATCAAGGGACGAATTTGAATCTTCTTTGCAAACAGTCATCATCCATATACTAAAACAATGCTGCGATCAATACATAGTAAATGAAGTCCCAACGGTCACCAAAAATAAATATCTCCAATTTCTTTTGCTGTGGAAAAAAACCTAATGCAAAACAAGCTCCCATTACAAGAATCTAAAACATATGGAACTCGACTATGTTATAGAGATTTTATTTCCTTACTCAGAACATCTCCGAACTTATAACACGCCGTTAACTCACAAAATTCTGAACTTTAAACTATTTTGAACTTGCGATACTGCACAGAATTATCTATGGGTAGATCACTGTCCGAAAGAAAGTTTTTCGTCCATTGGTAGATCATCGTCCGTTAGATGGTGTTTCATCTGTTGGTAGATTATTGTCCACAAACTAGTTTTTCATTTATGGGTGGATCATCGTTAGCAAGCTAGTTTTTAATCAGTGGGTGTATATTTGTCCACTAGTTTTTCATCCATAGGTAGACATTGTCCACAGTTTCTTTATCCATGGCTCTGCGAGCTCTTATCATCCACAATATGGTCCGGCCACAATATTTCTTCTTATGGAATAAATTATTTCAAGGACATAATCCGACTCTCTTAAAGAATCTATCGTCGATATTTCATAACTGGGAAACACAAATGGAACTGCTGATGGAAAGACTGGAATATAGTTTCCTATAAAGGCGACTGGCTTGATGATTTGGAATTTATAAGGATTTTGAAAAATATAATGACTTCCTTTCTCAAAAAATATTAAATTGAGTATAATTTAATACACCCGATTCAAATCAATATTTAATGTGCTGCACATAACCTTATTTCGAGATAAGCCATTGAAGTTTTCTGTTGAGTTGCTGACTTTGATTACGCATATGGAATTTAGAGAAATGTCATGATCGACGATTTTATGCCTCGTACGGATACTGCCAGGATGGAATCTGGCACTTTGCAAAAATATAATACTGCAGTCATTTTACTGAGAAAGGATTAACACTTTCAGCAATTATATTTGTTTGTGGAAATCGTCTGCTTTATCGAATTGAAGGAAGGAACCAACTAATAATAAAAGGTTTTGGTCTTGGGATTTCGCGTACTGACTAAAAAACGGTAGGGTTAATCTTTAAAAACTTTATGCGGAGTAAGTACCTACACAGATAGTTTAAGGTCTACGTTTTGTTTTTTAATAAGAACGTCATGTAGAAATATTTGAAAACGTAGTTTTCTTTTCGGCCGAATTCACAAAGTGACTTCATACCGTTGGTGGCTTTCATCCCATTTGATATAGCAGGGCCTTATGCTATTCATTCCATTTTACTTTGAGCCTTTGCCTTGGATATTTTATCACTGACCCTGTGCCTTGGATATTTGATTACTGACCTCGTTGTTTTGGATATTTAATGACCGATCTGTGCCTTGGATATTTGATTACTGACCTCATTGTTTTGAATATTTAATGACTGACCCTCTGTCTTTGATATTTAATTACTGACCCTTTGTCTTGAATATTTGATTTCTGACTTTTCGTTTTGGATGCGTGTTTACTGACACTATGATTTGGGTATTTATTACAGATCATATGTCTTGCAAACTTACACATTATCTTTGATATCTGATTACTGAAATTGTGGTCTTGGGTATTTTATTACTGACCGGTGTCTTAAATATTTGATTACTGACCCTGTGTTTTGGATATCTAATTACTTACCCCCTGTCTTAAATATTTGATTACTGACTCTGTGTCTTAGATATTTGATTATGATTAATGACACTGAGTCTTATATATTTGATTACTGACCCTGTGTATTGGATATCTAATTACTTACCCCCTGCCTGTCTTAACTATTTGTAGTTTTATTTATACTGGTAGCATATTTTTATTAGTCTAGTCTGGTTTTTTAGAGGAACAGAAATGGTTTATAAATGGAAATGTGTACTATTCAGCAGCATGGTAACAATGTTTGCATCTACATCAGGTGCCCTTTTATGAAAGTCATATTGAAGAATGAAAGACGGACGTAGCTTGAACAAAAATCAATTTTAAATCTTGCAGGCAATCACAGCTTATGCGTATGATCCGTGTGCACAAATAGGGTAATATATATTGGTGTTCTTGTTGTTGATGTTGATTTAAGTGATATTTGTTTTTACTTTTATTTTCCTCATAGGCAATAACAATACGAATGGAACAAACTCAAAATTTCCTAAATCAGTCGATTTAATTATCTTTTCGTAGACATGACTGATAATGCGGTCATATTATTTTGTTTGCTATATTTATCAACCTAAAAATATTACTTTTAATCAAGGCTTCTGAATATTCCAGAAAATATTAAATTAAGCAGAATTATGGTATATACTAACTTATAAGACGAGCCCCTCACCCAGCATAAACTCTGAACTAATTTTAATTTCAATTAATGCCCATGCAAATAAGGGTCTACGATGTTTGTTTTGCTGTTTACTTCTAAAACCTGCGTAGTCTCATATCCACCGGCGCATTATCCGACATTGCAAATAAACTCAGGTTTTAATAAATACTATAAGCTTATTATACCCAAAAAGCAACAAAAACACATATACAGACACACACATACAAACACACACATACACACACACATACACACATATACACACATAAAAGCACATAAAAACACAAATACACACAAATACACACACATACACACACATACAAACACATACACATACACACAAATGTACACACATACACACATATTAACACACATACACAAACATAAAAACACATACACAATAATACAGACACACATACACACATACACACATACAAACACATACATACATATACACAAACACACACATACACACATACAAACACATACATACAAACACACACATGCATACACATACACACATCTACTCACATACACACATACACACATACACACATACACATACACACATACACACATACACTTATACACACATACAAATACACATACACACTAATACACACACATACACATACATACACACACTCATTCACATACACACGTACACACATGCACATAAACAAACATATACACAAATACACACATACACACATACACACATACACACATATACACACATACACACATGAACACACACATACACACATACAAATACATACACACATATAATCACACATACACACATGCACACATACACACACATATACACACATACATTACATACACACACAAACACACATACACACACATACACACATACACACATGTACACATATACCCACATACACACATACACATAAACACATGCACATACACACATATACACACATACACACACTCATACACATACACACATACACACACATACACACACATGCACACACATACACACATAGACAAACTTAGACACGCATACAAACACATACACATACACAGATATGCACACACATACACACATATAAACACATACACACATGCACACATATACACACATACATAAACATACACACATAGACATACACACAGACACATACACACATACACATATGCACATACACACATACACAAACATAATAATACACATACGCACTAATACACAGATATACACAGATACACACACTCATACACATACACACATACACACACATACACATACACACATACACAAATACACACATACACACATGCACACACATACACACATGCACACATACACACATACACACACTTACACACATACGCACACATACACACATATATACACACATACACACACATTCACACATACTCACATATACACACATTCACACACACACATACACACATACACATACACACATACACACATACACACATGCATACACATACAAACATACACACATACACACATACACACATACGCACATACACACATGTACACATACCTTCACATACACACATACACATATACACACATACACACATACACATATAAACATACACATGTACACATATACACACATACAAACATACTCATATACACATACACACATTCACACATACACACATACACATATATACAGATACACGCAGATACACACACATACACATATACACATACACACATACACTCATACACACATATTCACACATACACACATATACACACACATTCACACACATACACACACATATACACATACACACACATACAGATTTGTCAAGTCTTTGGTGTAAGATTACAACTTGGGTGTTAGCGAGATCGGAAATATCGTTTTTTATTACAGCCCTTAAAATCTTGTTTAATCTAAACATGTTTTCGTACCATCCGAACATGTTCTTGTGTCATCAGAACATGTTCATGTACCATCAGAACATGTTCATGTACCGTCAGAACATGTTCATGTACCTATCAGAACATGTTCATGTACCATTAGAGCATGTTCATGTGCCATCAGAACATGTTCATGTACCATCAGAGCATGTTCGTTTACCATCAGAACATGTTCATGTGCCATCAGAGCATGTTCATGTACCATCAGAACATGTTCATATACCATCAGACCATGTTCGTGTACCATCAGAACTTGTTCCTGTACCATCAGAGCATGTTCATGTGCCATCAGAACATGTTCATGTGCCATCAGAACATATTCATGTACCATCAAAGCATGTTCGTGTGCCATCAGAGCATGTTCGTGTACCATCAGAACATGTTCATGTACCATCAGAACATATTCATGTACCATCAGAGCATGTTCGTGTACCATCAGAGCATGTTCATGTACCATCAGAGCATGTTCATGTGCCTGTCAGTACATGTTTATGCGCCATCAGAATATGTTCATGTACCATCAGAACATGTTCGTGTACCATCAGAGCATGTTCATGTACCGTCAGATCATGTTAATGTACCTATCAGAACATGTTCATGTGCCATCAGAACATGTACATATACCTATCAGAACTAGTGCATGTACCATCAGAGCATGTTCATGTGCCATCAAAACATGTTTATGTACCATCGAAACATGTTCATGTACCATCAGATCATGTTCATGTGCCATCAGAACATGTTCATGTACCTATCAGAACATATTCATGTACCATCAGAACATGTTCATATGCCTTTCAGAACATGTTCATGTACCATCAGAACATGTTCATGTACCTATCAGAACATGTTCATGTACCATCAGAGCATGTTCATGTGCCATCCGAATATGTTCATTCGCCATCAGAACATGTTCATGTACCTATCTGATGATGTTCATGTACCATCAGATCATGTTCATGTACCATCAGAGCATGTTCGTGTACCATCAGAACATGTTCATATACCTATCAGAACATGTTCCTGTACCATCAGAGCATGTACATGTGCCATCATAACATGTTCATGTGCCATCGGAATATGTTCATGTACCATCAGAGCATGTTCGTGTACCATCAGAACATGTTCATATACCTATCAGAGCATGTTCATGTGCCATCAGACCATGTTCATGTACCATCAGAGCATGTTCATATGCCATCAGAACATGTTCATGTGCCATCAGAACATTTTCATGTACCTATCAGAACATGTTCATGTACCTATTAGAACATGTTCATGTACCTATCAGAACATGTTCATGTACCATCAGAACATGTTCATGCGCCATCAGAACATGTTCATGCGCCATCAGAACAGAACAAGTGTAATGTACCATCAGAACATGTTCATGTACCATCAGAACACTCCCCTCCAACCATCACCGTTGATGGGTACAACCTTGAAGTTGTTGAGAATGTTACATAGATTGGGTCCATCATCTCCATCTCGCTCTCCATTGATGCTGATGTGAACGGCAGGATTGCTAAGGCAGCAGCAGTTATGGCAAAACTGAACCAGAGGGTCTGGAACAATCTCAACCTCACTGAGAAGGCCAAACTGTGTGTCTACCAGGCATGCGTGCTCAGCACACTCCTCTACAGTAGCGAGGCATAGACCACCTACACGAGCCAAGAAAGGAAACTCAATAACTTCCATCTGAGATGCCTGCGGCGCATTCTGTGCATCCAGTGGCAGGACAAAGTACCCAACACGGAGGTTCTGGAACGGGCCAGCATGAATAGCATGTTCACTATACTCAGCGAGAGGCGCCTTCGATGGCTCGGCCACGTCAAGAGAATGAATACAGACCGCATTCCCAAGGACCTGTTTTACGGCGAGCTAGCAGAAGGCACACGACCGACTGGATAGCCACGTCTGCGACACAAAGACGTCTGCATAAAGGACATGAAAAAGGTCAACATTAGCGTCAACAACTGGGAGAACTGTGCTAACAACCGGTACGAGTGGCGACTTGCTGTGAGACTAGGCATTCAGAAAGCCGAGGAAGGAATAATTGTAAACCTCGCTACAAAGAGAGCCAAGAGGAAGGCAAACCAACAACAGCCCCAACAAGAATCCATCTTCACCTGCAGCAAGTGCAACAAAGATTGTTACGCAAGGGTCGGACTCTTCAGCCACTCGCGACGGTGCAGATAAAGCACCAAAACAGGGAGCTACACCATCGTCTCTCGAAGACGGACGGATGCCAACCACATGTATGTATTTAAGGAAATGTGTTATCTTCTATGCCGATTCGTGCGGCTTTTAAATACTTCGTACACTAAACGAATGAGTTACTTTTCTCTACATTTAATAACGCTATTCCGAAAATTCACCAAGGTACATACTTGAATATAATTCAAGACGCTGTGCATAACGAACTTTTTCAGAGATTTGAATAGCTGCAACAATATAATCCTTTGACTTAGAACTAAATGTAATAATTTATATGTAACATTTATTTGTATTTAGTAAAACTTGGACCCAAAAAGCAAAACAAAAATCTTGAAATATTATTTAATGGCTTGGCCAACACTTCTCATTCAAAACATTGGATAACCCTTGAAATATCAATTGATGGTTTTGGTCATATATTCTCCGAAACAATAGGGTAAATCTTGAAATATTAGCTGACGTTGCTGGTGATACAGTCTCATCCAAAACGAAGGAATAAATCTTGAAATGTCGGATAATTTGTGCTTTAACGATATTTGCTTGGGACGATATTTAACACATGTACTGTTTTTCAGTTTTGGATATGTAATTGTTGGCCTCGTTATGTCATCGATTTAAATCCCCAAGCGATCCAATCAGGAAAATAAAGTTAGCCAGGCTTTAAAATGATGTCTTAGACTGATTAAATTCCATAGTAAAAATGTTTGGAATAACTGGATCTTTTAATTTAAAACGCTTGGGCGTTCAATCGTAGGATATGAAAAAAATTGCATAGTTGATTGAATGTTTCAGATTTAATAGTACAGAGTCAGACAGAATAGTATGTAAACTATTTTGCATTATTTAACCACATATAAAATATCTTCATAACTTTTTTTCATTTCCTAATGGTATTTCTAAGCCAAATAGAATATTTCATTCAACAAAACACGTTTACCGAAATTTGTTACCAAAATAATAAGTTAATACAATAGTCAAGCAATTCTTTTCCTAAAACATATCTTGTAATGTGAAAAAGTAGCCCGAAATTTCAGTAAAATATCCAGGGCTGAAGAAAAAATGTAGTAATTATATATCTACCCAATTCTTTACAAACCTTGCCTGATCGAAAAATATGCTGGTGTGATGCATTTATTGTAAAAGAAGAGGAAAAGTATAACAAGTATATTTCTAAGTAATGTACACCGTTTGCTTATTGAATTCTGCTTTAAAATGCATTTAATTACTGCTTTCTGTATTCCTTAGTTTTGTCTCAGCTGAAGTTTTTCATGCATAAATCAAATTTGCAAGAAAAGTTTGCACAACTCTGACAAGAAACCAGCTACTTCATTGTGATGTATTTAGTTCGCTACATCATTTTCATGCAACAAAAATTGCTTAAATGTTACTGGCCATATATATTGTACAAACATGTTATATTATTAGATTGTTACCTGTCTAGGATCGTACAAAAGTAACAAATAAAAGAGTGAAGCCAACAAACGATTGTAAAATTTAACAAAATAATTTATTTACTCTGAAAACAAGGTAATATACGAAAAAAGGACATACAGTTTATGAAACTAATCCAAAATTAATCCTAAAATTAAAAGGAAAGTCCTATCAATAAAAGGTTCTAAGTGAATCATACTTCGAATCTCAATGAAGTTTCATGATGGTAGACGACGTCTTCTATAACCTTCGTTGCATTGTCGTGTCAATTGTTCCTTTATGAACCACCAAGAAAAATATTCCGGCTTTAGAATTCCGAATAATTTTCAGTAAATATCTTTGTTCAAGAAGAATTCTGATGAGCACTAAATATTCCCAGGGAAAAAAAATTATTTTAAATTTTAAAAATTCAACTCAAACTGGCAACAACAGAAATACTTTTAAGTCCGAAGGTATGAATTACGACTGACTGAAACTCACTATGAACGTCAGTTTAACCCTAGCTGAAACCCAAGTTAGATCCCCGTGATTGGTCACGTGATCACATAATTCAAGCGGCGTAGTAAAAGCACATGACGGCTATCTAGTCCGCCATGGACGAATTCGATTCTGCTGAACGAATCTTACTATAAGATTCAATAATAAAAATAATTTAAAAAGAGTTGTTTACTATAAAGCTGAAACTGGCTCTGAATCTAGGTAAACAAAAGATAGAACGTTTCTACTACAGTGTGTTTATCAGGTGAAAACGAACTGAACTGAATTTTCCTGGAAAATGTCACAAATGTCAGATCCAGCGAATAGTGTTATCATTACATGTAATGAAATAAAAATATGTTTAAAAACAAACCCACAAGTAATTAAATTACATATACATAACAATATTTAACAATCCGCATTTGGTGTGCATGCACACGATACAAATGTTTAATTGGAGTTAAAAATCCGATTTTATAAACAAAAAAAATATTTGGTTATCTCCATAAACAATAGGATGTTTCCACGCGACATAATCATATATGACTTACATTTATCCCTTCTATTCATCCCAGCCATCCAGATGGCTAATTTGCCCCACGTAAATATCTGTGTGATATATCTTACGAGCGTGAGGGATGTGAAAGTTGTACCATTTATGATGGATTATAGTCAAATCGGTCCAAAGACAATTAGGCCCAAATTAACAATAGTTTTAATAGGTGCTTTATCTTCAAATAATAAGAAACTCGTGTATATATATATATATATATATATATATATATATATATATATATATATATATATATATATATATATATATATATATATATATATATATATATATATATATATATATATATATATATATATATATATATATATATATATATATATATAGATGCAATAAACTGACGACGAACAGTACGAAACTAGTAACTAACTAGCCTAAGCGCTTTCGACTCTTAATGAGTCTTTTTCAAAGGCAAATACAAAACATAGTTACGACAAACAAATAAACACAAAAACGTTGCGTTTGTAAACCTCTACATTTCTATCTTCACATGTGCTAAAACTATAAATACAACCAGCTTGTATAGACTAGTTGCGGAAAAAGACTCATTAAGAGTCGAAAGCGCTTAGGCTAGTTAGTTACTAGTTTCGTACTGTTCGTCGTCAGTTTATTGCATCTATTTTAATTAATCCCTGACAAACGTGATCCCTTGGTGGATAGTACGCTTGAGAGGGTTGTTATTCGCCATATGATTTGTATTCTTTATATATATATATATATATATATATATATATATATATATATATATATATATATATATATATATATATATATATATATATATATATATATATGTTCATCTTTTTTCTCCGTTAACTTTACATTGTCAGAATCGTTAAATATCCGGCGATGTTGAACACCTTCATATTGCACTCTCACGTGACTGATGCACGTGAATGAAGAACTACTTTCTATAGTAAACAAACAATGGACGCAGACGCCAGTACTTTAGATTTATTATGTTTGTCGATGGATAAAGTAAACCAACTGTTTGAACCATTTAAAAGTAGAGATGCCAAAGTTGAAAATGTGGATGAATTTAGATTCACAGAAGAAATTTTCAACGAAGCTGGCGACTGAACGTGATATCAGAAATGTTCAGCGATGGCTTTATGAAATATAAACAAAGAAAAAAGGAGTAACAATTTTTTTAGACAATGCAAAGAATGAATGAAAATAAAATTACATAACATAAAACAAAAAATATGGGGAAAATATGTAATGAATTGTATAATCTGCACATACCAAACCGTTTTCACAATGAAATACATTAATCAACATTGCCAAATATAAGAAAACTGGTTTTTATGTCAGGTGCATTAGATTATTGAATTAAATAAAACATATTTGCGATGCAAGTGTTAAAAATTGCAGGTATTATCCGAGACCAATGGGGGTTAATCAGCTTAGAACTCTGATGAAACGAGCAGCCGAAAGGGCACAAATCCAGGGGAGAATTACCAATCATTCTGTAAGTAAGAGTACTGTGACAAACCTATCAAAAGCTATGGTCCCTCCAACAAAAATAATGCAAGTGACTGGGCATAAAAATATGTCATATATAACTGGTAATAGTAATAAGAATATATCTACTTGCCTTTTCGCCTCTTTAATCTCCTCAAAATGTACTTTGCACTTTGTGGACTCTTTCTGCTAATAAGAATTACGTATTTCCAAATACTGTTACACATCTGTGTACTATAATATATAGGTCTATAGAATCCATACTACATTGTTGAAATCGAAATCACATTCCATAGTAGACTGTACGGAACTCCGCAACAAATGAATCTGTTGTTCACAAAAAATAAACAATATTGAAACAGGCATCTTCTTAAGAATTTATGTTTAAAAACTTTCATATTTTTCCAGTTTACGATTCCAAACTATCCATGGCAGAACAGAAACAGTTATGCAGATTGTTGTCATCGCCAGTCCCTAAAGTCACACGTACATCGTGCGGAAATCACACAGACGGAGATAATTAGAGTTTGGCTGTATTGACAGAGAAACAAAATCTCTCAATTCCTGACCAGCTGGGAACTTTGTTCAATGGCGCAGTCATTATTATGACTTTAAATTTCAATTTCAGATAGACAAAAATGGGATTTCTTTTTTAAATGAACGAGCGCGCGGTACGCTAATAAGTCAAAAGGTCGATGGGCGGAGCTATATGCGCATAAATACTATTATTGTTTATTGAAGGAGAATTTACGATTATCAACTTATTTTTTTTAATAATAAAATAATAAATTTTATTATTAAATATATTTTGTTGTGAATTTTATTTTTAAGTCTTTGGTAATGAAACAAAAATGAGCATATAATAAAAAAAGGTTACTGCATTTGAATGGGAAAATATGAATTCGTTTTTTCGGATGGCTATACTGCAATTCAAAGGTCGTGCAGTATAGCTATCCAACAAACTCGTCATATTTTTCCATACAAATGCAGTAACCTATATATATATATATATATATATATATATATATATATATATATATATATATATATATATGACAGAATGTTTTTGACAATGTTTATAGGCTGTAAAATAGAATAGGTTCTAGGAAAAAATTAAATAAACTAAACTATCTTGATATTCTCTAAAAGAAAACAAATCATATATATGTGAGAGAAAACACAAACTTACATATATTACTCATTCTAATTTAAATATTTATATACATTATTTTTTACGATTAAAAATATGTGCATCTGCACAACGATCTTCTCATTTCTTCCGGTAAATGTCTTCCGGTAAAATTCAATATTGATTTATAAAACGAGAGAGAGAGAGAGAGAGAGAGAGAGAGAGAGAGAGAGAGAGAGAGAGAGAGAGAGAGAGAGAGAGAGAGAGAGAGAGAGAGAGAGAGAGAGAGAGAGAGAGAGAGAGAGAGAGAGAGAGAGAGAGAGAGAGAGAGAGAGAGAGAGAGAGAGAGAGAGAGAGAGAGAGAGAGAGAGAGAGAGAGAGAGAGAGAGAGAGAGAGAGAGAGAGAGAGAGAGAGAGAGAGAGAGAGAGAGAGAGAGAGAGAGAGAGAGAGAGAGAGAGAGAGAGAGAGAGAGAGAGAGAGAGAGAGAGAGAGAGAGAGAGAGAGAGAGAGAGAGAGAGAGAGAGAGAGAGAGAGAGAGAGAGAGAGAGAGAGAGAGAGAGAGAGAGAGAGAGAGAGAGAGAGAGAGAGAGAGAGAGAGAGAGAGAGAGACAGACAGACAGACAGACAGACAGACAGACAGACAGACAGACAGACAGACAGAGAGAGAGAGAATCCGTACAAATAAGAAATTAAATAATTTTGTGTTTAATTTGTCTCCACCCCACTGCCTAATAAACTTCGACGGCCGTTCTTGCTCAAATACAACGCCACTATTTTGAAACACTTGTTCTATGTTATCTATGTAAGTTTTAATCCTTATTTTTATAATGAATGCTTTGTGTAAGTGTCTATCTCTCCAAATTCACCAAGGCATTATCAGTTTCATCAGCTCTTTTCTTGTCAGAGTGGTTATTAATTTTTTCAAGCATTTCTGCTAATTGTTTGAACCAGCTGAGAGGGGTTGATATTTAAAGCTAATGCATAACAGACTGAGGTCATCAAACCGACGTAGGATAGTTAGACTGGCGTCCAAATATAGGATAAAAAGTAAATGGATTTGACAAAAGAATGCTGTGCAATATAGTATCTTGGTTATCGCTATGGTAATAGAAGCTCATTTTGTATATTTTATGTGTCACGTTGACACACAGCATGCCATTTGAACACCTCTCTCTGAAAATATATTTTTTCTGCGGTTACTATATTGATTGTGGATGCAAAAATCCAAAATTGATACGTTTCTGTCAGCTTTAATATATTTTTTTTCTTATACATCAGATCATGGTAACTACAAATATATTGTGCTGCATTGGAATTCCTGTATAATATTATAGCCCCAACCCAACCCACTCATCCTTCGACAACGAAAATGCAGTCACACTAATGGAAATGTTAATGCGTTATTGTTACTTAAGTGCTCGGGATAAGCAAGCCAAACATCTTGAAATAAAGGTTATTATACAATTTACAAATCCTGGTACAGCAACAACAATTGGAAAAACGTATTATAAAAGCTGAGACCATTGAATAGAAACGACATCATTTAAATACGTCCCTCTTTATGAAAGGACCTTGTATGGTACGTAAACAAATCAATAAGGAAACATTTTCTCCTCAACAGCTGACTCTCATGCTAATAACTTCCCTTGGCATCATTTTCGTTCTGTATTGATTATAAAATAAATAAAAATTAAATAAATATCAATTGCTATAAAATACAAATGATAAAATTTGACTGGACAAATTATAGTCATGTGGTCTTTTATTAATTTATTATTTGTCTCGAGTCTGACAGCATAAAGTTGTTATCATTCCCAATGTATTGTTCTTCGGTTCTCTTTAATTATCTACTTTCGTTGAATCGGTATAAGGAGAAACAATGCACGAATGTTTCATAATGAAAATTATGCATTCATCACATTGAAATAATTAACGTGTATTTGTCATTAATAATTAATTTTCTTAAAAAAACTTGCTAATTATCGTATTCAACTCATTTTATTTGTGCCTTTTTGTAACTGTTTACGTTGCTACCAAAGTGCAAAACAGACAATTGTACATCTTCAAAATCTTCACAATTAACTTGGATTATATTTCAGCATATCCATGTGCATATGAAGTAACTCTTTTGGAACAAAACATGTTCAAATGTCATATTCGTTAAAGCTGTTACTCCTGCAATAACGTTGCTTGTAGAATCAAACGTTGTGCATATTTTAATTGGACGTTGTCTTTGGTCATCTTGCCCTGTAGATTGTGTCAGATTCTTTACAATGCAGCACTCTTTAGCAAAAAAATAATATTGCAATAGAACGAACAATATCAATTTCACGCTTTCAGGACAATATATAAGCATGTTGTTTGAAAAATAAATAACGAAAAGGCATGGAAAAAAATCAAAATCATCGACCAGAATGGAAAAGTTAATGATAAATATGTTGATAACTGATGTACGATCTAAACCTATGTGACCCCAACACAAGTAGTTGTTCTTTACTCTCTTTTTCATGTCTATACGAGTTATCCTAAGATTTAACCTCAGTGACCCATAAAACATTTTGTGAACCCTATTCCATCAAAGAATCAGATGTATGTATGTATGTATGTATGTATGTATGTATGTATGTATGTATGTATGTATGTATGTATGTATGTATGTATGTATGTATGTATGTATGTATGTATGTATGCATGCATGCATGCATGCATGCATGCATGCATGCATGCATGCATGCATGCATGTATGTATGTATGTATGTATGTATGTATGTATGTATGTATGTATGTATGTATGTATGCATGTATGCATGCATGTATGTATGGACGCACGCACGCACGCACGCACGGATGGATGGATGGACGGACGGATCGATGGATGTAGAGAAAGAGGCAGAATTACTGATAAGAAGACTGTTGTTAATAATATTCTAGCGGGTCATAGTTGGAGTCATAAATCTTTTAAGGAAGAGCTGATTTGCAAAATAATTATAAGCAATTTTATGAATTAGAAATCAGATATTTTCAATAGCGTTTCAAAATATTTAAACAAATCACCCTTTTACCTTAAAGTCAGATAAATACTCTGTTATGCTTACTCTAATTAGCACATCTTAAATTAGTTATACGTAAATACGCATTAATATAATGTAATGTACGTACGTTTTCGTGGGGGGTGGGAAAGTTGAGGGGTTTTGTTGGGTTGCATAAACGATATGATTCTAGTACATATATCTCCTTCTACTGATGGAAATTGAATATAAAAGGAGATGACTGGGTAACCTGGTGAAAAAAATAAAATGATTTAGTTATAAGCGACTGGATGATTGGCAGTGTGATACATCTCGGAATCATGACACGATTCAAAGTATTAACTTATACTGACGAATAGAGGGCAGCAAAAACAAGTCACCAGCATGAAGACTAGAGAAAACTATCCATGATTTGGTTCGGGGATTGCATAGCTATATTTATTTTAATCAACATCATGTAAAATGTCCAAAACTTGTTGCAGATTTCTTACGCTCATGAACTTTCTCTGCTCTAATGATAACACAAACAGTATGATAAAACAAGTCCTTTTGGATTAGATTTTGTCGTGGTGCTTCCTTACAGCGACATCAACACATATTGATGCTTTGAAGATCGCGTAAATAGAAGGTCATGTTGCGCTTCTTTTTTATGTACATTATATGCATCCCGTTAAAACTCATACAATGTGATAATATACCAAGAATTATTTCGTGTTATAAGAATAGCACCACGAAGAATTTAGTTCTATAAGAATTGTTTTGTGAGATATTTTGTTTTATAAGAATTGCTCCATGAGGGATTTCGTTTTATAAGAATTTCTCCATGATTGAGTGCAAAATACAATAATCAACCCTTAGCGATACACGATACACTTCTTTATTTAACACACCAATGCCAAGGTAATCAAGCCTTAACGATATCCTTTATCTACTAAATACCAGCGTCATTCAAAAGAAAGTTGAAAGATGTGTCCATTTTTCTTGTGTAAATAAAGAGTTTACAATCTTCTATATGATCTAAGAGTGTCTCTCATCATAAAGAGGTTCCTTGTTAATATTGATGTAATACAGTATGTTTGTCCATTGTTGTGAGCACTTTTATATTAGCAAACTTAGCTTCATTTGCTCAAAGGTAGCAAGCATATTAAAAATATAGTCTCTTTGCTTCCAAATCAACCGTTTTAACCATCCTAAAAATAATCCGGAATAGCATATGATGTCAAGATAGAATAAAAAAAAATGTATCATTAAACAGCAACGTTGAATTGTATCATTAAACAGCATCGTTGAATTGTATCATTAAACATCATTGTTGAATTGTATCATTAAGCATCATTGTTGAATTGTATCATTAAACATCATTGTTGAATTGTATCATTAAACATCATTGTTGAATTGTATCATTAAGCATCATTGTTGGCAATATGCAGTTGCAGTAACAACACCTGTTGCATCGATATGGTTTGCTACAAAGCTCAATGTTTGCTGAGTATGTGCAATCATGTCTGTGTCAATTATTAATATCTATGGAAAGTAAAAAATAAATAAGAAAACGTTTCATAATACAATGAATGCGATCCAAATTAATTTTGTACGAACAAGCTTAATTTTATCTATCTTGAAGTGACCGATTACAGAGATTCACCATGCCTTACCCAGAACTTTACACAGAACACATAACTTTCTGACAGCAACACAGGTCTCTCATAACATATTCAAAAGAAGTTGCTTCACATTGCCTTAGACTATTTCAACCAACCCCCCACCCCCACCCCCCATCAAAACGGATACTGAATTTACTGGAACTGTCATGTTCAGATCTTTTACCAATGTTTAAAACATATGATCAACAATTGTTTGGTATTTAATAAGTAAAGATTCTTCCAGTTCATGTAGATTCTAATCTCATCCATGCCAGGTTGGGTCGCTACCATGATATGTCGCTGCCATGATATGTCGCTACCATGATATGTCACTGCCATGATATGATGCTGCCATGATATGTCGTTGTGAAACGCAGTTAAGTCCTATTTCCTGGCTATGCTAAAGACAGTATGACGTTGATTGTGTAGTTAAAAGCCAAGCCAGAAACATCATTCGTACGTAGCATACATATAAATGTATGATATTAGTACATTATAAGGATTTGATTGCTAGATCACGTCCAGTTGTCAGCATTAGAAATCTTGATCATCATGAGATGCAAAACGTTTAGTCCTGATTCAGATTTCGGATGCTGACAAGATCTGGTAATGAAGACCGAATTACTGTTTTATTATTTACCTTTAAATTTTAAGATAATTAATAAAATCCAAAAGTGAAACGGAAAAAAAAATCATAATTGCTTAACATTTCAACCATATTGACATAAACATAGTCTTAAGTTAAAAAAACGAACATCATTTATTTAAAAACCTGTTTTACGTATAGACATCAGTGTTATGAAAGAAGAGTTCGTTAGAATAGTCACTCATTTTCGCTACTAATACTATCAATAAAAAACACGAGGTCTTCTATGCATGGGGAAAGCAGACCAACATTTGTAATTTACCGCTATTGTGCAGTTGTTAAATTTGGCATCACGCAAGACTTCATTTGCTGAATAACTTGGAAAGTTCTATCTGAGTTTCGGAAAATGTCCGTCTCTGCGGGACCATTGTGGCAAGCTCCGATGGGAATTTGCCATGGAAATTACAGCATTTATCTTGACAGTTATTTACATATAAACTAGACAAATTACTGGCATTTGATGATACGGGTATTTTATTACGAGAATGCTGCTCATTTTGAATTGTATTTCTATTAAAGCTACACCATAGTTATTCAAACTTGTTCCGTTATAACTGGTAAACCTCCGTGAAAAAGTAATCCAAGCCTCGTTTAATGATATTGTATTTACAGGATGAGAAAACGTCAGTTTTGTTTTCCTACTTTCTGTATTTGACGGTAAAACTATGGTTCATGCATGGGTGAAAACACGGGGAATTATAAACCGTAACAGCAAACGATAAGAAAAGAGTTCACAAAACATGCCATCGATCTAATGTGAAAACTTCAACATAGATTTTTCATTACCACTGCTCAATATATATATATATATATATATATATATATATATATATATATATATATATATATATATATATATATATATATATATATATATATATATATATATATATATATATATATATATATATATATATATATATATTATTCAGATGTTATGGTGCATACATTTTACTATATTTGCCTTAAAGGGATTATCTTCCTCCGGAAAAACTATAAACCCAAAGACTAAGAACGAGATGTGTTAATACGCCATACATAATGGCCTTCAATTTCTCACAATACATCTTTAAAATGTTTCATAATCCTGGTTGATACGTATATAATTATGAATCAATGCTCTGTGTTCATAAAAAGATCAATATCAATTCTGTCTAGACTGGGAAACACTTGATCTCGAAATAAATTATATATATATATATATATATATATATATATATATATATATATATATATATATATATATATATATATATATATATATATATATATATATATATATATATATATATATATATGGTAGGTGTGTATGTGTGTCTGCGATTATGATTTTTAACGTAAATTTAACAATTTTTCAGTCATATTGCTACGATGGCTGCAGTGTGGCAGTTTAAAGTGATGTCTAGCACTGGGGCTTCATGCCGCAGACATGTAACATGATGTCCCAACCAGTCACATTATCCTGACCCCAGGCCGACTAGTCGTAACACTAACTTTCTAATGCTGAGCGTCAAGTGAGGCAGCTGTTATTACCATTTTTGTAAGTCTTTGATATGGCTTGACCATGGAACAAACCCACAACCTCCCGTATCCGTGGCGTACGCTCTAACCATCGAAGCAGACATAGAAATGTCACGAGACAAATTACATTGTCACGAGTGGCAATGCCAGCTCAAGAGTGAAATATTCCATACGTCTATTAAAAATATAGATTTTCTTTTTACTATATATATATTTTAAAGGCAGAAGCCGTCAATTTGCACGGGTGTTCTACATTCCTTGCCAATGAGATTAACAGCCGCATTACTACAGCTAAAAAAAAAATTTCCTAAATTTTGCAAAGAATTTGTGACAGGGACATTTCATAAATTTCGCTTGTATGCATCGTACTTCAATGATGGTTTTGTTAAGTATTAACAACATTCGTACCAAAATGAAATTTTTTACAATATTTGTTTAAATACCTTTCGTGCGCAGATTGATGCTATTTCGGCGGTGTAAAGAGAAACAATACAGAGTGGTTGTATCTGACAGACGTCAGATCTTAAGATCTTTTAAACAGATTTTAATGATTGTAAAGTGCTTGTAAGGAATTCCATTTTTCAGTTTGTTTCTTTCCACATTTTGTGACATTGGCAAATGTGCCGTCTAGCTCAGTAATATTAGCTGTACCCAATTTTCGACTGTCACCAACAATAAAGAAAGCCCGATTTATATATCGCTTTTAAACACTATTATCATGCGAGTTACAATTGCTACTTCAAATGTTTCATAGCTATATTTATTAAATTTTTATTTTGTTCAGAAAATTATGTATCGTTTATCGCAGAATAATACACGTAATCAATACTACATGGGTGACACAACACGAGGATATGTAGGTGCAGTCACTGACAGTTTTCATGGTTCATGTAGAAGATTAAAAAAAATGTAATACCTGAAGGCAAGATTTGAAGGATTTCGTCTTTAGGCATTTATTAATGATACCGTAATAGCTACATAAATGTACACCAAAGGTCGACTATTGACATATCTAAAAATCTTTACAATCTTTACAGCTTGAGAGAGAGAGAGAGAGAGAGAGAGAGAGAGAGAGAGAGAGAGAGAGAGAGAGAGAGAGAGAGAGAGAGAGAGAGAGATCAAGCACTATATGTTTAGCACTATTTATCAGAAATATACATTTTCTACAAAATGACTGTTTTGAAAGTAGTCATGCGAAATTTATTAGACAGAAAATATAACATTTATAGATGGGCGAAGAAGAAGAAGAAGAAGAAGAAGAAGAAGAAGAAGAAGAAGAAGAAGAAGAAGAAGAAGAAGAAGAAGAAGAAGGTGATGATGATGATGATGATGATGATGATGATGAAAAAGAAGAAGAAGAGGAGGAGGAGGAAGAAGAAGAAGAAGAGGAGGAATAGGAAGAAGGTGATGGTGAAGAAGAAGGTGATGGTGATGGTGATGATGATGGTGAAGAAGAAGAAGAAGAAGAAGAAGAAGAAGAAGAAGAAGAAGAAGAAGAAGACGGTGGTGGTGGTGGTGATGATGATGATGAAGAAGAAGAACAAGAAGAATGTGCTGGTGGTGGTGGTGAGGGTGATGATGATGAAGAAGAAGAAGATGAAGAAGAAGAAGAAGACTGGTGGTGATGATGATGATGATGATGATGATGATGATGATGATGATGATGATGATGATGATGATGATGATGAAGAAGAAGAAGAAGAAGAAGAAGAAGAAGAAGAAGAAGAAGAAGAAGAAGAAGAAGAATATAAATTAGCCTAAATTTGGAAATACGTGTATGAATACTACACAAATGGAAAAAGAAAGTAGTTTCAAACGAGTTGTCGCCATTGTGGCGACAAAAGTAATATCGTCACTTTGGAGATATAATTTTTCTCCCAGTGATATAGTGCAATACCTCACTATGAAATATATTATTACGATCAATTAAAACACTCGTACCTGTAATAAAGCACCGTGAATGGTCCATGAAACACATTTTCAATTGCCTCTGGAATTAAATTACTTTGTAAATCGAAAAAAAAAATAAAGCAATTCTTTCAACGTCTACTTCAAGAAGAAATATGAATCTTTTGCCAGACTGAAAAGAACATCATGGACAAAAACTCTTGTAGGCAAACTCGTTTCAGACTTTGATACAACGTGACCCTTTAATGTGATAGATTATGTCAATCTTCAATGATTTTATTTACCCAGAAACTAAGAACTGTAGATGGTGTTGTTATCCTAGTTAATCGACAAAAAAATCTTTATATTTCCGTCACAGAAACTTTAGAACAACACACACACACACAAACACACACACATACACACACACACCAGTTACCGTAAAGCTATTTTTTATAGATTTGATGGTCTCGAATTGAGATGAAGAATATATCAAATTTCTTACCTGAAGCAAAGTGTGACCAATTCTTTGCTAAGTGACGGAAACTTGAAATAATGCAAGTGTTCGGGACTTTTCGTTGTCAGCAACATTTACTTGAAAACGTGACTCAACGTTGAGTATAGACTAGGTAAATTCTTCCCTAGACGTACCGATGTCATTTAGTCATTAGCATTTGTGCATATGAATTTATTAATATATTTAATCGATAAATGTATATTAAGTGGATAGATGTTAATTAAGTACAATTAATAAATAGATGTCATAATGCTATGAGCAGATAGTTGACAGACGGCAATATATCCATTGCTGAATCAATTTGAGAGGCAAGACAACAATGGAATGGTGTTGAGAATTCGTGTTTCAAATCAAAGCCACACACCTACCGAAGGTATAGTATCATTGTTTTAGTAGCGACCGACTGCAGTGTATCTCCGAAATGTCTCATAGAACCAAATTATTGAATACCTTTGCTGAAAATTGGAATGAAATCAACTGCTCATTTCTCCCCTTATACGCCAGCATGAGGGGTGAAAACTCATTTAGCTCTTACTCGCTGCGTGGCCAAAACGTAAAAGAACCCACATGACCTAATCCATCCAATAAGAAATAACTTAATTCCTCTAAAAACCCACCTGACCCCACAAACCAATGAGAAATTACCCAAAACATGAAAACATGTTCAATATATAGGTTAAATTTAAATTGTCAACACGAATTTATTGTTTAATATCTATATAAATATAATTTATACACATGGATACAAAATAGCAACGTATTTTTTGCTTACAGATGATCATTTCAGTTACAGTCATGAACAAAAGTTACAAAACAGATAGAGTTATCTATCAAGCGTTACATAAAATATTAATATGTATAACTTGCTATTAATTAACTTTATCACTTAAATGAAAATAGGAGTTAAGTGAACTTTTCTCTTACAAACCGATCAATTCAGATCCCAGAAATTTATAAAAGGTCTAAAATTGACATTACTTCATTACACAATCACAGAAATAAATAAGGAGCTGAGATACTTAGATTAACGTTTATCCTAGTTGAAGTTTCAATGGAGTGTTGGGAAATTCAAGTTACGATACGGTTAAATATAGGGGCGGCAAATGGCAAAAGGGTACATATAATTGTATCTTATTTATTATACTTACAATTGCAGGTGCTTGACTGGCTTAGCTATCGATCTGAATACAATGATTTATCAAATGAAGATATTATAACAGATTGATATAAAATCGGACAAAATAATGTTAGAAATTTAGCTAGTGGAAAATTCAATGATAACACATACATTGTTACTTGTATACTATCTATAGGGATCCGACGTTACCAAGTACCATAATGAGCCATAGTCCTCAAGACCATTATGAGAGAGAGAGAGAGAGAGAGAGAGAGAGAGAGAGAGAGAGAGAGAGAGAGAGAGAGAGAGAGAGAGAGAGAGAGAGAGAGAGAGAGAGAGAGAGAGAGAGAGAGAGAGAGAGAGAGAGAGAGAGAGAGAGAGAGAGAGAGAGAGAGAGAGAGAGAGAGAGAGAGAGAGAGAGAGAGATTGGGTGATTTGTATTTGTAACGTAACTTTAACAATATTTACATCATTGTGATATGATGCCGCAGCAATGTAGCATCATGTCCCACCCTATCACATTATCCTAGTATCAAGACGACCAATCTTAACACTGACATATTAATGTTCAGCGCTAAGCTAGAAAACTGTTGGTACCATTGTATAATGTTGTTGCATTTTTTTGCATGACTTGGCCCGAGTTCAAAATGCGAACGCTCCAACTACATAGGCCACTGTAGTTGTCCATTATAAATGTGGACCCATATTATCTCGCATATTCTTCATATTCAGTCGAAATTTTATTGATCGAAGTGTCTTATATGTACTATGCCTTTTCCTTGAAAAAATATACATTTTATACATTTCTTTAAAGAATATAAGTTAGATTTTGTTTATTCAGTACTGACAAGGGTTCAGAAATAGACTCTGCAAGTTGTAAAGGTCACTATCCTTACTTTATGCTATTTCATTCCATAAATTATTGTTAGTGCATGAATAATCTTGGGCAATTTTTTTATTATTATTATTTTCTTTTAAAGAAAGAAAGAACAGAGCTTTAAACATACAACTATCAAACAATTTTGATACTAGTCACAATTGTGTGACACTGTTTTGTATCACATCAGCCAGAACAAGTAACCACTTAGAACGAATTCAACATCTCATGAACGCCTAAGTAAGTCCCATTGACAATTGTGGCAAAAATCAATTGTTTCTTGGGAGGTTGCTGGTCACAACGCCAATATAAAAAAGGACCATGGGAGATAAATATTTCAGATGAGTAGGTTTCTAGGCGGCGAGAAAAAAATATTTCTTTAGTTATTTACACAACTTAATAATTTATCGAAGTCAGCAGTGCTATTGGAAGGGAACCTAGCTTAACATTATTATTAACATTACTATATGAATATTATGTTTACAGAAGTGTAAATTTCATGTACACTGAAGCGTGAGAATTATATATATATATATATATATATATATATATATATATATATATATATATATATATATATATATATATATATATATATATATATATATATATATATATATAAATATATATATATATATATATATATGTATATATGTGTGTGTATGTGTGTGTGTATGTGTGTGTATATGTGTCTGTGTGTGTGCAACAAGGTAACAACTAATAGCGCAAAACTAGTATCAAGCTTGCCTAGTAATATAATAGTTTTGCAACGTTCGTTGTTAGTTTATTGCATTTTTATAATTATAAATCCCTGACACACGTGATCCCTTGCCGGAAAACGTAAGAGAGAGAGAGAGAGAGAGAGAGAGAGAGAGAGAGAGAGAGAGAGAGAGAGAGAGAGAGAGAGAGAGAGAGAGAGAGAGAGAGAGAGAGAGAGAGAGAAGGATGGGTAATCTTTGAATATTTTCTGAGACTAAACCGCGAAGCGAAAAACATGTTCAGTATTAAATCACAGACGCTGGCTTGTAATAGCTCACGTCAAATCTTTGTAAAAGGCAGAAAAGATGATTGATGTTAGTGACTGAAATCAATACAGTTAGTTTCTTTGCAAAAACAAAAAAAAAAAAAGAAGAAAAAGAATAAGAAAAGGAAAGAAAGAAGCAAACATCAAAGGCCTGACTGAAAGGCCATTCGAATTGAGGTGTAGAATTCATTAATCAACAGCACATACGAAAATTGACAATCTCGCTCAATGGCCATGGCAAGTTGTTTTGAAAGAAATAATTACGCTAGGGTTCCACATGTCTATTTATCCAGTCAAGTTTCTATTCATCTACTTTGTCGGGCTTTATTTATCTTGACCGTCGTCGCAATGCATCTTCAGTATTTCTTCAGGAATCAAAAGAAAAATTATGCAAACTTTATTGGCGAACTTATCAAACCACAAGAATAGCTTCCTCACTTCAAGTCACTGAGTTTGCTATAATGTTTATAACGAAGGTACATACATAAAATTATTGTGTGGTATTGAATTGAAACAGAACATAATATGTACTTTGATTATTATTGTTACAAGCCAGGGGTCTTTTACTTGATCGAGGGGTGTGAAAACCCTGGGCTCGAATCCCGCTAGAAGTCATAAGTTTACCCCATATTTCCAAAGATATCTATACAACTTCAGTTCTATATTACCTTTCTTTTCTGCTTGCAATTCACACCGTAGAAACTGTATAACTATCACTAACACGGAGAACTATTTTAACTGCCTACCTGAGGCCAGTTGGACTACCGTTTTAAGGCACATCACACTAGTATACCTACTCACATTTGCCGCTATGGCAACGTAAACGGTCTCTACCGAGTACTTTCTCATTTATCCCATTGTGTAATTTACTGGTTCACTACCATAAATACTGCCGCTGCAGTCTCAACACCGATGTACACCACTAGTTTTTTTTACAGTGCTAAATCACGACAGGGACTGTCATGCTGATTGGGTCTGAGTTCGCTACTCATTGGCTATGGCATCTCACTAACACTTTCTCTCCTTGACGTTTGCTCCTAATAATTAACTAATTATTTGGTGCTAGAGAATATTTCCCATTTCAACAAATTCCAATAATCAAACATGTAATCACACAAGCCTACAAATTGCTTAAACTGAATGCGCATCTCCTTATTTTTATTGCAATATATTTATTTTTATTGCAATATATTTATTTTTATTGCAATATATTTATTTTTATTGCAATATATTTATTTTTTTGCAATATATTTATTTTTATTGCAATATATTTAGGGCACTACATCTTAATCTGAAAAGTCCAAACGGGAGGCTATTACTACCAATGCGGTACTGATTTAGCAATCAACTCAGTGACATTGTTTTTAAGAATGATAAATGTATTTTTATTTGCTAAGTTTTCACTTGGAAAATAATAATTTGGATTCTCGAAGATACCGCCACCCAGCCACCTACCCACCTCTATGTCTCTCTCTCTCTCTCTCTCTCTCTCTCTCTCTCTCTCTCTCTCTCTCTCTTTCTCTCTCTCTGTTATTTAATTATTACACCTATCAAGTTCTTTGCTTAATATTTTCAAAGTTTAATGTTAAATTATGCATCCTCACATAAAGCATGTTTTACAGTCATCAGTAAATCCCACCAACAACCACCCCCATCTTTGATTGGGACTGTGTTTGGGCTGCATGTTTTACAGTCATCAGTACATCCCACCATCAACCACCCCCATCTTTGATTGGGACTGTGTTTGGGCTGCATGTTTTACAGTCATCAGTAAATCCCACCAACAACCACCCCCATCTTTGATTGGGACTGTGTTTGGGCTGCATGTTTGACAGTCAACAGTAAATCCCACCATCAACCACCCCCATCTTTGATTGGGACTGTGTTTGGGCTGCATGTTTTACAGTCATCAGTACATCCCACCAACAACCACCCCCATCTTTGATTGGGACTGTGTTTGGGCTGCATGTTTTACAGTCATCAGTAAATCCCACCATCAACCACCCCCATCTTTGATTGGGACTGTGTTTGGGCTGCATGTTTTACAGTCATCAGTAAATCCCACCATCAACCACCCCCATCTTTGATTGGGACTGTGTTTGGGCTGCATGTTTTACAGTCATCAGTAAATCCCACCATCAACCACCCCCATCTTTGATTGGGACTGTGTTTGGGCTACATGTTTTACAGTCATCAGTAAATCCCACCATCAACCACCCCCATCTTTGATTGGGACTGTGTTTGGGCTGCATGTTTTACAGTCATCAGTACATCCCACCAACAACCACCCCCATCTTTGATTGGGACTGTGTTTGGGCTGCATGTTTTACAGTCATCAGTAAATCCCACCATCAACCACCCCCATCTTTGATTGGGACTGTGTTTGGGCTGCATGTTTTACAGTCATCAGTAAATCCCACCATCAACCACCCCCATCTTTGATTGGGACTGTGTTTGGGCTGCATGTTTTACAGTCATCAGTAAATCCCACCATCAACCACCCCCATCTTTGATTGGGACTGTGTTTGGGCTGCATGTTTTACAGTCATCAGTAAATCCCACCATCAACCACCCCCATCTTTGATTGGGACTGTGTTTGGGCTGCATGTTTTACAGTCATCAGTAAATCCCACCAACAACCACCCCCATCTTTGATTGGGACTGTGTTTGAACTGCATGTTTTACAGTCATCAGTAAATCCCACCATCAACCACCCCCATCTTTGATTGGGACTGTGTTTGGGCTGCATGTTTTACAGTCATCAGTAAATCCCACCATCAACCACCCCCATCTTTGATTGGGACTGTGTTTGGGCTGCATGTTTTACAGTCATCAGTAAATCCCACCATCAACCACCCCCATCTTTGATTGGGACTGTGTTTGGGCTGCATGTTTTACAGTCATCAGTAAATCCCACCATCAACCACCCCCATCTTTGATTGGGACTGTGTTTGGGCTGCATGTTTTACAGTCATCAGTAAATCCCACCATCAACCACCCCTATCTTTGATTGGGACTGTGTTTGGGCTGCATGTTTTACAGTCATCAGTAAATTCCACCAACAACCAACCCCATCTTTGATTGGGACTGTGTTTGGGCTGCATGTTTTACAGTCATCAGTACATCCCACCATCAACCACCCCCATCTTTGATTGGGACTGTGTTTGGGCTGCATGTTTTACAGTCATCAGTAAATCCCACCATCAACCACCCCCATCTTTGATTGGGACTATGTTTGGGCTGCATGTTTTACAGTCATCAGTACATCCCACCATCAACCACCCCCATCTTTGATTGGGACTGTGTTTGGGCTGCATGTTTTACAGTCATCAGTACATCCCACCAACAACCACCCCCATCTTTGATTGGGACTGTGTTTGGGCTGCATGTTTTACAGTCATCAGTAAATCCCACCAACAATCACCCCCATCTTTGATTGGGACCGCTACAACAATTTTCACAGAAATTACAATTTCCAATACATTGCGCTCCAAGGTGCCGAAACAAATTTCAGCTATATTACCAGGATTTTCTAAAAAATTGTCTGAAAAGTAGCACCTGTGGACGGGGCGAAAATTTCATGTTCATGGTTCATCCTGAGGTGAACAAATATCTTCAAAAGAGACTAGCCAATCATATTGCTTGAACTGGAAATGAAGAGAAATTAATAATTATATAAAAATAGTATTCTTTTAATGCTGTTTTTTGCAACACAGATAAATCGTTTTATTGTAACAGTTTCAGCTATTGCAAAATAAACTTATGATTATATGTTGCTGTTTTTTAGGGTTCGAGGATTAGTCGAGTGCGTAATGTTGGCGTGAGTAGAGTAACGAATAATTACAACTCTGGATCACAGATGTATTGAAATTTGCAAAGTAATGTTTGATGGATAGATTTGAATTGGACATAAAAGCTCTGATGAATTTTTATAAAAGGTCTATCTCTCTCAAAGATAGGTTGATTTAGAAAGCTGATTGGGAGATAGTTGTCGATGTCAGAATTAATTTGACATATTAATATATCCAAGTTGGAAACTTCTGAATTCGGTAGAATTACATCCATTATTAGCCTCGTGTTGGTGGTTTTGTGTTTGATTGGCTGACCTTTCGAAATAGCCTCAACATGGCAACCCAGTATTTATACCGTTTTGAACTTTGTCCTCATACAAGAGTTGCTATGAAGCAAACATATTTTCACGATAAGTAATTATTTTCTACTTACATAATCAAAGGACACAAAGAAAACAAATGATTGGCTATTTTGGCTAGCTCTGCCATACTGAAATCTAGAGTTTTTTTGCCCTGCAAACTTCGTAAGCCATGATCAGCTAAAGTGTTAAAAAAAATTCAAGTTACATGAATACAAAAAGTCTTTAGTTTTTCTGAGGAAGTATTGATGTTGTTTTAACTGAAAAATCTGCGAAATAATTAATGATAGCTTGAAAACTGATTTCGTTTGTTCACTTTAAGAGCTGGCAGTGGCAAGCCGCCTCTAATCAATCTAGCCTATAGAAAGTAGATGTGCCCGGTATTACAAATATACCGTTTAATCGCGGTATTTGTTTCCGATGGTACGGACCACGGTACATTTTCATTATAACTGTACGTCAGTATCCGTCAGTAAGGAATGTACAGATTTTACGAGTCTAATCATATTAACAACGTGTTTTCATTATCTATGACAAAATAATTGCAAAACAATCTTTTTCTTACAGAACTGTTTTATCTGTGTCAAATATGAATTTTAGAAACATAATGATGAAATTTGACTTGGAACTTGCCATTTACATTCCGGGTCACATGACTAGACAAATCTCACGACCCACATGTCAATCACTTCAGGGTTCAAATTGTCACATGATATCAATAATTTAACTATTTTAATTTTGCTATGGGAAACAAAATCCACAATATAAATGAAGGTCACGTAATATTTAGAGAAAAATAAAAGAACATAAACTTCTAAAAAATATTTATTTTGGAAACAACAACCAGATATTTGTAAATGTTGCAGCACTTGAAAGAAAAATGTCATCAAGCGGAGAAAACAGGTCAACGCTGTAGTCACGTGATACCAACAAAATGCATCGCTGACACGTGCTTAATACTTCATAGATATGGTTTTCTCCACTTTGCTGCAATACCGACAGGTTTCTAGTCATTATTCTCAAACTAAATATGTTGAGAATTAAGTGTGCCTTATATTTATGGTCAAATATTACGTGACTTTTAAATAATATTTTCGAAATCTATGTACAAAAACATTCGAAATGTTTTTTTTTTTGTTGACAGCACGTGACTATTGGACCTCTGATGTCATTGACATGTAGGTTGCGAGATTTGTATAGTCATGTGACTTAGAATGTTGTTGTTGTTGGGCTTAACGCCATTTTTCAGCACAAGATAGGCTATTAATGGCGGCCAGTATTAATGGTGGAGGAAGAAACCGGAAAATCACTGGAAAGAACCACCTACCCACCAGAAGCTACTGGCAAGTTTTTTCACATATCCACATTCTCCGAATCCTAGACTCGAACCCACGCAGACAGAGGTGAGATGGCAGTGATCCGTAACGGACATTGGTTTAGACCACTTGGATAGTCGGAGCCCCTAAACCTAGACTGTAGATGGCGAGTTCCACGTCAAATTTCATCAACGCTATAGTTGCATCTCGTCTCTCAGCAGAATAAAAATACTACGAATGCTACACTCGCCATTTCTGAGAAAATAAATCCTCTTCTAGATTTCATGCAGGTATATTTCGATGGAAGGTCGTTAAAGTTTGTTAGGCCGGTTAGTAAGCGGATAACCTATGCCGACACCAAATAGTGTAGGCGAATTCCAACTTTTCCGTAGAGAATGGACTCTGACCCTACACCCGAACATAAATGTCCAAATATCAAAAATGGGGTGACAAGGGTCACAGAAAACTCGGACTAGATCATAACGAGCGACTCACTTTATTTTTGTAATCCAGCGAGTCAGTGTAATTATATTAATGATAGGTATTTTACCGACATTGGTGCCGTTTTACTGTATGAATGTATTAAATGACATTAATTATTCTTTAATTTATAATTGATTATACAGTTGATTAACTTCCACGTGCGATATAGCGTTTGAAGTGAAACAAGTACGCTAATTAAGGAACGGTTTCAGTTAACATTTTAAAGAGAAAATTGTTGTTATGATCTCTTTATAAGTAGTTATCAAGCAAGCTGATCCATACTCTGTGGATAAAATGGATCTGCTAAACTTTTTTCGTAAGGAAGAAAATAACGGCGATTTGGAGAAGGTAAATTTGTTTGAAAATGGACAGATAAAACGTAAGACGGACACTGAATGTGCGGTAGCTATTTCTCCAAAGAGACATAAGCAACAATCCGTGATGGCAAAAAAATGTCAAATATGACACTAACTAAGAAACATAGAACTGTTCAGCCTCATTGGGTTGATTGTTATCCCTAGCTTCAGTATATTGACTCGGAAGGAAAGATGTTTTGAAATTACTGCAAACAATATCCAAAACTGGCACATGTAGGAAATTCACCTAGATGAACATCTCTGCAAATGGACCAGAGCTTGAGGACTTTAACCCAGACACAGCTATCGACTGCTTGCTTAGTGCTTGTGCAGATGACAGACATATACATGGACATAGTTTCAAATTAATCAGCTAAAACATATATACATGAACTGATGAAGCCATGTGTATAACAACCAGTGGTTTTGAACAATTAAATTCTTTTAAAAAATAATTATGTTTTCTTTATTATTTAAGTTTGTGGGTTTTTTTCGATGGATTAAGTACATACATTTCATCAAATCTCGAAGGTGATTACCAATTTGGAACCAGTGAAAAGTAAGGTGGGACTACTGAAGAGAAAGGTGGGACTAATGAATTTTCTGAAACTACTTGTCCTAGAATAGAAGTTAAAAAAATCCTCAATCCTGAATATATACAAAAATAGTGCTATTTTACAATAAATTTGAGCAAGATTTTTTTTCTCACTTACATACGGATATTAAACAAAAAGGAGAAGTCAATGTCCCTTAATATTAAATTAATGGTCCTATATAGTATTATGGATTACCGTTGTATGGCACAAAGAAAAATACCACGGTTCGAAATTTTTCCTTGTACCCACCTTTACTGGAAAATATACAATCGTCTATTCTGGTGAAATATCGCATTTTCTTGCTTCAAAACGATTTCTGAAATACGAGGGAAGATTGCCAGCCCGACAGATAACAACAAGAATGATAATAATAATAATAATAATAATAATAATAATAATAATAATAATAATAATAATAATAATAATAATAATAATAATAATAATAATAATAACGAGGACTTTATATAGCACCTAATCTTTAGAAGCTCTACTCGCTTTAAAACATTTGACAACGTTTAAAAAGAATAAAAAACATATAACGAAATGATTACAAAAATAAAAAACACCACAAAAAATAGAAACAGAAAAACATGTTGTACATTTTTAAGGTAGGGATGCGCTAAAAGGATGCATTATTAGGTTTTTATGACTGTTCTTGCAATTGAAATAGATGAGTTTTAAGCAACGAGGGTTTATCGTTTTTCCCTCTTGAGCCTTCAATCCAGAAAATATTTCAACTTATCACACTGAATATAGCAGATTCTCTTTTTCTATACAAAATGATACAAATCAGAGCAAGAACAATTTTTCAAGCTAACTGAGGGCAGAAACGTTTTTCCCCTCTCCCAAAAATCACAGGAACCGCCCCCTCCCTCACTGGAAGAAATTTTACTGCTTTCTTTCAAACCTTTGTAGTGTCAAAGCCCAACGAATATTGTCATCGATCGATCTAATGGGCTCGATAGGCTCGAGAGTTGCTCTGATATGGGTTATGTTAAACGGATATATATATATATATATATATATATATATATATATATATATATATATATATATATATATATATATATATATATATATATATATATATATATATATATATATAAACGGATGGAGGCAGCAGACCAGCATGGCTGAGATGTAAAAACTGTTGCTGACCGGAAGAAGACAAGGCTGATGGTAGTAAAATACCATAAATATTATGAACAGGAGAAGATTCTCAATGCAGCTTGCAACAGTTTGAATTTTTGTAAGATGCTATGGCAACACATAACTCAGTGAACGTTGAAGAGTCATCGTCAAGCATAGCCTTTAAAACTGACCAATGTATCTAGGTATGGTCTGACTGCGAAAGATGTAATATCTCTAGGACGCGACAGATTTTTAATTAGGGTCCATTCGATAATGGTCAGACCGATGGATGAGGCAAGGTGAATTTAGGGTTAAGGACGGGGAAAATGCTACAGCTGAAATGATGCAGTGACAATGTTTGTACTGGTTACAATGAGTGTCATGAAATGAGATTGCTTTAATAAGAAAGCGTGGAAATATGAGAAATTACTCACACCTGGATAGGTGTAAATTAATTTTCGGCGGCTTGATAAATTTAATCCTGATTGGCTATACTAAATAAGATATGAGTTGTGTTTCCCAGTCAAATATTAGTGTTTGAAGTATTATCCATAGTCCAAGTTTTGTCTGCGGAATGGGAAGGTATTGGCTGTGAGTTTAGTAGATACTTTATCGTTCCAAGGAACAGGTGTATGGAATTTAAAAGTACGGAGAGAATATGCTAAGATAAGAGCGAGGGGGTCTCGAAAGCACAAATGAAATAGATCAATATACGCACCATCAAGTGGGCAAAGGTCACAACCAAATTACTGTTGATGACCCGAAAGAGGCTGCAGAGAGAGAGAGAGAGAGAGAGAGAGAGAGAGAGAGAGAGAGAGAGAGAGAGACAGACAGACAGACAGACCGACAGACCGACAGACCGACAGAGATTATATCGACTCTTGCCTGTCACCAACGTTGTTTTTGTAGGGAATTGATTTCATGATGAAAATCATCTTCTCACTTTAAAAAGAACTGCTAACTGCATTTAAAAAATAAATTTGGCAATTATTTCTACGAAAAGTCCTTCAAATATTGTGTTCAATTTCATTATATTTATATAATTGATTAAATTGGTATAAGTCTGCATACGGGAGCTACTGTTATTCTATTATATATCTCTGCTTAGATCTGTTAATTCTATTCATTAATGTCTTATTCTATTTTATTATTTATTCTATCCAGGTAATCGTGGTCGATCTTCTTTTAGATAGCGATAATCAACGAAACCACTGTGCGACAAGTGTATTTGATGAAAATAAAATCTTGGAGAGACAATTTGGAAATCTTGAATTGTGTCCAGGAAAAGGGGCTTATCGAAATAATGGCAATGGGACACCGGATAAAATTAATCAGGCCCAGATTTTAAATTGACGGTAACCTGTATTAACCCTAAGAGTTGGGATGCATACAGGATAAGATGTCTTTAAATGTTTATGGATTACAAAGAAAGTTATGTGAGCAGGACTTTTTGAATTGCGTATTCGATTCTGATATTTTACTTTTGAGTGAGACCTATGTAAAACCAGATGACCAATCAATATGATTTGAATACAAATGGTTTAGTTAGTGATCATATAAATGCTAGAAAATTACAAAACGGTTTGGGAGAGATTTAGTGTAGGGGGATTTCGTTTGAATAAAATCATTGTTGAATGATAAAGTATCTACTGTCGACGTATGGATACTTGTGGCTCGATCAAAGTCAGTTCGAGCTGGATGACGATATATTGATTATTGAGTATTGGGGAAACGTATCTTGATGTCTTTATGTCTCATTCCGAGTAAACCGATGAAGGCCAGGAAGTCATAGTTCGTGGCGGATATTCATTTGAAAGATAATTCCTCTTTTCTTAAGTATATTCGAACGGGTAAAATAATATATATTTTATCCATCGAAGGGAGACATCGTATATTGGATCTGTGGTAACGATACTGTTTATCGACTGAAGTCTGTCTAACAGCAAAGCATATAAATATATATATAACATGATTATCATTGCAAATGGAAATTAAAGACTTAACCAAAGTTACATTTCAAGCTGGTCATTGCGGGTTTCTAACCAGCAAACAACACACGGAGTGCGAGTCAGGCAAGCTAACCAATTAGTCATCGCGCCTTTCTAGGCAACTACGATGCACACATGTATGCAGCATAGGCATTTATAAATGCAATTTATAATGTATACCACTGTATTAAAACAAATAGCATTGTTTCATGCGTCTTGCTAATTTTAGCTCAGTTCAAAAGGAATATTCAGATTCTGGGTACCGGGTGGCTCAGTGGCCTGAAGTGCTCCCACTTTACCCATTGCCGTCTCACCAATGTCCGTGAAGTTTCGAGTCTCAGGCTTGACCAGTGTTTAATGAGAAAGCTTGGCAGTGGCTTCTTATGGGGTCAAACGTTCTTAACGGTGTTTTTGCCCAGCTTCGTCCTCCACTAGGTATATAGATCGCCATGGATAGCTTATCATGCATGGAATAACGAACGGTGTTAAACCAAAACAACTCTCAGATTATGATGAATACCCGAAAATATCTCCAAAATTATACCCTAGTCACAAATTATAAGTTTTGCTTATAAACCTCAATAAATAAATTGCCAACAAAATATTCAGATGTCAGTTTGTTCCTGAACCTACTTCATTAGGTTTATTTTTATACGAAGCCATATAAAAGCGTTAATTCCCTCCAGCAGTCCGATTGGTCTAGACAGTGTCATTGGCATAGCTGTTCTTAAAAAAACAGTGCAGATTATAAGCGTGGATGCAAAACACCCTAATTTTATATTTTATAGATGAACCCCAGTTAGTACCAAAATGACCTATAATAGTTATTGCAATGAAGCAATAGTCATAATATTGACTAATTATTTTTACTGTTTAAAGTGTGAAATAATACTTCTTACTATAGCTTTAACCATTCAGTATCATATTATTTTTCTAAACTTCTTGGACACATGTTTTTACCATCAATGTGTTGCAACGGCCATCGGAAATAACTACGCGACCTTTGTGTTGTTGTTGTTGTTGTTGTTGTTGTTGTTGTTGTTGTGGGACTTAACGCTATTTTTCAGCACATGATAGGCTTCTTCCTCCACCATTATTACTTGCATGGCGGCAAGTATTAATGGTGGAGGAAGAAACCGGGAAATTCGCGGAAAGAAACACCTACCCACGAGTAGCTATTGGCAAGCTTTCTTACATATCCACATTCGCCGAATCTTAGAGTCGAACCCACGCAGACAGAGGTGATAGCGCTTTAGACCACTCGGCCACTCCACATCCTTTGTGTAACCTTGGTAATCAGAGGATAACCATATGATTCATTACATACATATTTATGTAGTCATACAACCATTGTAGGTCACCATTTACCAACCTGCGCGTTATTTAAACCTAGTTGAAAATTGACCACATTAGTCACTGGTTCCATTTGAATGTCTGAGAGACCTCAGTAATAATCAATATGTAGATAAATTCATAGGCGATATGACTTCTTACATAGCTATGTTTTGTAGCCAGTTTGTATACATTAAATTAAGTACCGAGCAGGGATGTTGGTGATGAAATTTAACTATTATGGAGAAATGTGACCAGTGGCATAACGAATCGAAAATATACAGTTGTTAATGTAATTCTAAACTCAAACGGGACGATACATTCTGAAAGCAGAGAAAAACGTTCGAATGAAAACACAATACCAATTATTACTGCAGTTAAAATCAATTTTGGTTCATCCCACTGAGACAGAAACAATTACAAGAGCAACCAAAACGATCTTCATTTGAAAATCTGAGACTTAAATATAAAGGTAAATATCCCATATTGCTTGATTCGTTTACATCAAAGTTTAAGAGGTAGAAACCAATGTAGCATTGGTTGAATATTTGAGAAATATCAGTTTACTGGCCTTTCTGTTACAATGAAACAGTGTCAGTTTAATGGCCTGTCTCTTACAATGAAACAGTGTCAGTTTAATGGCCTGTCTGTTACAATGAAACAGTGTCAGTTTAATAGCCTGTCTGTTACAATGAAACAGTGTCAGTTTAATGGCCTGTCTGTTACAATGAAACAGTGTCAGTTTAATGGCCTGTATCTTACAATGAAACAGTGTCAGTTTAATGGCCTGTATCTTACAATGAAACATTGTCAGTTTAATGGCCTGTCTCTTTCATTGAAACATTGTCAGTTTAATGGTTTTTCTGTTACAAGTAAATGTTGACAGTTTATTGGCCTGTCTGTTACAAGGAAACATTGTCAGTTTAATGAACTGTCAGTAACAAAGAAATACCGTCAGTTTTATGGCCTGTATGTTACAAGGAAATATTGTGAGTTGACAGTTTAATGGTCTGCCTGTTGCAAAGAAACATTGTCAGTTTAATGGCTTGTATGTTACAATGAAACATTATCAGTTTAATAGCCTGCCTGTTACAAGTAAACGTTGTTTAATGGTCTGTCTGTTGCAAAGAAACATTGTCAGTTTAATGGCTTGTATGTTACAATGAAACATTATCAGTTAAATAGCCTACACGTTACAAGTAAACGTTGACTGTTTAGTAAGCCTGTCTGATACAAGGAAACATTGTTAATTTGATGGCCTGCCTGTTACAAGGAAATATTGTCAATTTAATGGCCTGCCTGTTACAAGCAAACGTTTACTGTTTGATAGCTTGCCTGTTATAAGCAAAAGTTGATAATTTTTTTTCTTGCCTGTTACAAGCAAATGTTGACAGTTTATTGGTCTGCATGTTATAACCAAATGTACTTGAATAACAAACAAATAACCAAATGTTGTTAGTTTAATGGCCTGTCTCTAGCATCCTGTTATAACCAAATGTCAGTTTAATAGCCTGTCTGTAGCATCTGAATAATGTCAGGTTAAAGACATACCTGTTCCAACCAAACGTTGGTCGTCAGCACCTGATTGACTTCATCCTGAAAAATGAATAAGAAACACATAAGAAAATTAAAATCAACACAGAACTGTTTTCCACTTCATGACTGATTCTATATGACCTCAGTTTAGTGTTAATGACTGATCTATATTATTCTTGACGAAACTGACAATTTAAGCTGTTTTAAACACGTCTATCAAACTGTGAGTTTCAAAGACACCTCTCCACCAATGACCATTCTATATTGACACAACTCCACCCATTCTCTCTGAATAAAGACATATTTTATCCCTTTTCCCTATATAAAGAATATACAAAACAATTTTATACCGTAATTCTTCTCCCCCAAACCCCATCATAAAATGTTCCTATTGGAGAGTTTTACAGTAATCATATCACTAAAAAGTTGCAGCGTAGAGCCCTTGAACGGCAATAGTTACTTATGGAGAATTTGCAGTCGTCGTATACATTCAGACTTCAAAATTTGTTACATTCACCTGATTTCTCGCCTCGCCATCTTGATATAAATATAAATGGCCTTGAACAAATCTGGTTTGGGTAACGTAATTGGGTACATGATATGGTGATAATTCGATTGCCAGTTCTATCGTCGTTACCGTTGCTTGGTAGTAGATACTGTGATCTCATTTAAGAGTAATCGAAAGTCCTGGTTTCGAGACCCAGTGGAGAGGACTTTTTCACCATCTTTTACAGTAATAGTTCATCACTCAAATCACTGTCCTATATTGTACTCGTGAACATAAATCGCCTCTAATTGCATAATCGATAGATTAAGACCAATTAGTACCAAAATGACCAACAGGTCTTGGACATACACGGTCTAGGTCTCCTATACCCGGACATTTCCGCCCAAACTCCCCCGACATTCTCTCCCCATTACATCCCTCTGGACTACCCCTTCCATCAAATAGGCCTCCCTCCAGTCATTTCCCTCCATGATCTTAAAACTTAATTGATTTAATTTGACATTTTGCCAATAAAATATAAAATCTTATATAAATTTAGGTTCAAAGAAAAAGGTTATTTGAAATAAATCTCAAAAGTGTTAAACAAAGTTAACATTTTTCACATATTAAAAATGTGTTGTTTAAATGCTAAAGTTGTAAATAATTGCTTTTAAGTACTCAATGATGTCATGATTGTCGAGGTCAGGGACTATGTTTGCAATTTTCGACGTCTTTGTACTTCACCTTTGGTTGTTACATCATAATCATAATCCGCTTATGTCAACATCTGGCCGGAGTATTGTACTGAAACCACTACAATTAAATGAGTTTATCTTAAAAATACCAAAAATGCACTATATATATATATATATATATATATATATATATATATATATATATATATATATATATATATATATATATATATATATATAAATAAATATATATATATATATATATATATATATATATATATATATATATATATATATATATATATATATATATATATATATATATATATATATATATATATATATATATAAAGTTGTATAAAGATAATGTTGGGGATGACTGGGGGAAGTCCTATCTAATGGCAGGGGAAAGTCCATTGGGGAAATGTCCGGGAGAAAATGTCGGAGGGGAAAAGTCCGGGCGGGAATGTCCGGAGGGAGATGTCCTGATACCGGACATATGCAATGCTGCAAATATGGAGCTGAAACGCGTCAGCTCCATTCGCAATTTTCTTTCTGGTAATGTCAGTAAACCTCTTGTGTTTGTTCCTTTCCAGATTTGATTATTGTAATTCTGTTCAATACATACAACGGACACTTCGCTCCAGAATCCAACACAAAATCAGTCTCTATACTACATTTCAATGAATGCATCTAATAAAAAACAAACATAAATGTCAGACATAACCCATGTGCACATCTCTTCAATATACTTAATATTCCGATGCTCTCATTATTCCCATGTTTAAAACCACGGGCAACGTACATTTGCGTACCATGTAGAGCTACCGGTACCTCTTGAACATAGACAGTGATACTGTGATCTCATTCGAGAGTGTTCAAAATCCTCACATACGTAGACTGCAAGAACGGACTAATGACAGTCGCTTAAAGCGGACAGGTAGCACGCCAGTCGCTTAAAGCGGACAGGTAGCACAATCTTTTGAAATCTAGTAATTATAATCTACATCATAGCCGTTGCAAATTATAAGGCTTCACTAGTATTTAACCGTGTGTTGTTCCTGTGGCTATATCCACTTGAATTACGTATTTAACCGTGTTGTTTCTGTGGCTATACCCACTTGAATTACGATGTCGGTGCGTTCAAAAGACAGGGGCTATTCTGGACAAGGTTAATCAAGTGTAATTCTTCCAAGTTCATATAAGCAATAATTTAGCATCGTCTTTAGTATGATGAGTCATTTTAAGTAGAACGTTGGCGTGTACGATATTAATGAGTGCTATGTCGTCTGCAAGTTTTGAAAGGCTGTTATAGAAGTAAAAAGATTGCACAATAAACCCTATTCACCGCTTAGAAGACCAAACATCAAGGTCAAATTCGGCATCAATGTCAAATATTTTTGGTAGAGTTAAAATTTACTGCTTTACTGCTTCAAACAACGTCTTTAGCTATTAAATAAAAGATATATTTCAGTAAATAATCTGGTAATGCCCATAGCCTTTACAAAGGATTGAAACTGCGAATTATATACTTTTTATCAAACAATTTACATAATTATTTTGTATGAATGACACGTGAAATAAAAGTTTTGTTTTAAAACTCAGTTCGACAATTAAAAATCAGCAATTGAGTTGAGAATTCATAACAACGTAAAGAATCCAGGAAAGCATATAATGTACACAGTAAAAATATATACTGTCTAGACAGTCGTCCGAAATCAGTGAGATGTGATTGGTTTCCTTTCAACGATTTCTTGTTGCTTTCTCAAACATAAACAAATAACTAATGCATATGTCTACATTACAAATACTTAATCTCACTTCTGTCTGCGTGGGTTCGAGTCTCGTGTTTGGCCAGTGTGGATATGTGAGAAAGCATGCTAGTAGCTTCTCGTGGGTTGGTGGTTTTTCTGGGGTTTTCGCGGGTTCTTTCTCCACCATTTATAATGTTCGCAATGAACAGTCGATCTTATGCTGAAAAATGGTCTTTTACATAACAACAACAATTTCCTAATCGAAATGCACATTAGTCCGAAGTTTCATTAAAAAATACGACCAAAATTCGACGATAATCAGAATGGAGTCCCTTTGTTTTAGTAATAGTGAATAGGTAGCCAAGCTGCCATCAAGAAAAACGTTTAGTAAAGGATTGCGCTTTTTTCTGGTAGTTTTTGAAATATTGGATTCACGTTTTTCTTTAACATGGCCATCTTGAATAGAAAAGATTTGGCAACTCTGCGCAATATGGCGCAATTTTTTTTTAAAGGAACGTTCCAATGATGAGTTCTATCATCATTGTCATTGAATCTGCTTTGAAAAACATTTAATTTGAAAACCTATCACAAATAATTACATTTTTGAGGAGATACTGGGTTGGTTTTCCTTTCGAGCTTATTGATAACTTGACATATATAAATTTCCGTTTAAAATGACAAAGTGGTTGTCGATTGAGGTTAACCAATACATTTTATTACAATGATAACTGTGTTTAGTTTCGCAATATACTTATATCGTCTTTTCAATACCAGGCATTGTCCCCCATCATTCCCAACATTATACAATTCCTTTTATATCACTGAAATTCTACGTCATTTACTGGCTACCACATATTAAAATACCATTATCTAGTCAAATTTGGCAATTGCTTTTAAAAGGGATCGCTCTACCTTATGCTTAATTTATTGATCTATCTGTAGATTCAACAAAAAACAGAAAAGCAATTAGTTTATGATAACACATGTGCTTTTTTGTTCAAGAATTACAAAAGTATCTGAACGAATAGTCATTTAATGATTAATGATCAATGCCTTTCAGATGAAGCGTTTATCAGTATACTTCCATACGTAGAAGAAAATATTCACCTAATCTTTATCGTATCTGGAATCCTCTCATAAATTATCAATAATTGGGGCGCTCAACAGATATTATAAACTTCTAAGAGAATGATATATGCAAAGGTGAAGTTGTCTTCATTTTCTGGAATTAATTTTGATAATTATAATTTGCTTGTGGAAAAAGTACTTCATCTAAGCACACAACTAAACATAATGACGTTTCCTATATTCTTGAAAAATCAGCCTAAAGTAGTCTAAAGGAAATATAGAATTTTTTAAAATATTGTAAAAGAATTTTATCAGATTATATAACACCAGCTTCTGAACATGCAATGAAGGACTTGCAATATTTATATATATATATATATATATATATATATATATATATATATATATATATATATATATATATATATATATATATATATATATATATATATATATATATATATATATATAGTGTGTGTGTGTATGTGTGCTATCGGCTTTTTTGTACAGTCTACTTCAAAAGTACAGGTAGTGAAAATGACCCAGCATAGCTATTACCATTATTTAACAGGTGCACAACTGAACTAAGGCCAAGGTTTATACTCTATAACCCATCAATCATCCACCAAAATAAATTGAATTAAATGTTCTTTAAAAAATGCCAGATATATGCAAGCTCTGTTTCAAATAGCAAGCATACCCAGTGAGAAAACCTGTGGAAATTATTTTCTTTAAAATTATAAAATAACCCTTTGCAAAGTACGAAACTGTACATTGCCGCTGTAGTCGAAGTATTTACCAACATCTTGTAAAATCTTCGGAACAAATTTTAATAGTCCATGTGCAACAACTATTTAGCCATTAATAATAAATGCAGATCTTTGCGGGTCTTATCCATCGTACATGTCAAAGGACGTAAAGGCATACACGTAGGATACACCTGACTTATGGGATAATATACCTGCCGGACCTGACGGCATAGATATGAAATAATATACCTTCAGGACCTGATGGCATAAATATGAGATAATATACCTTCCGGATCTGTCGGCATAGATAACGGATAATATACTTTCCGGACCTGACGGCATAAATATGGAATAATATACCTTCCAGACCTGACGCCATAGATACGGAATAATATACCTTCCGGACCTGACGGCATATATATATGGAATAATATACCTTCAGGACTTGACGGCAGAGATATGGGATAATATACCTTCCGGACCTATCAGCGTATATAATGAATAATATACTTTCCAGAACTGTCGGCATAAATATGGGATAATATACCTTGCAGACCTGACGGAATAAATAAATAAATAAATAAATAAATAAATAAATAAATAAATAAATAAATAAATAAATAAATAAATATCTATCTATCTATCTATCTATCTATCTATCTATCTATCTATCTATCTATCTATCTATCTATCTATCTATCTATCTATCTATCTATCTATCTATCTATCTATCTATATATATATATATATATATATATATATATATATATATATATATATATATATATATATATATATATATATATATATATATATATATATATTTGGGGGGGATAATATAACTTCCGGACCTGACGGAATAAATATGGGATAACATACCTTTCGGACCTATCGGCATAGATATGGGATAATTCTACCTTCTGGACCTGACGGCATAATTTTGTGATTATATACCTTCCGGAACTGACGGCATAAATATGGAATAATATACCTTCAGGACCTGACGGCATAGATATGGGATAATATACCTTCCAGACCTGACGGCCTAAATATGGAATAATATACCTTCCGGACCTGACGGCATAGATATGGGATAATATATCTTCCAGACCTGACGTCATAGATATGGGATAATATACCTTCCAGACCTGACGGCATAAATATGGAATAATATACCTTCCGGACATGACAGCTTAAATATGGGGTAATATTTCTTCCGGACCTGACGGCATAAATATGGCATAAATTATCTCCCAGTGGTAAAAGCATAAATACAATTTAAGTTACCGTCTTGATGAAGAAAGGGAATCCAAATGATAGTTTTCAATATGATACCAATCTGATAATGATTCATTAACAAAACTGGGGATATTTATAATCTCTATGTAAATTTAAAACTGGGGATATTTATAATCTATGTATATTTAAAACTGGGGATATTTATAATCTCTATGTAAATTAAGAACTGGGGATATTTATAATATGTTTGGAAATTTAAAACTGGGGATATTTATAATCTGTATGGAAATTTTAAAATTGGGGATATTTATAATCTGTATGGAAATTTTAAAACTGGGGATATTTAAAATCTCTATGGAAATTTAAAACTGGGGATATTTTAATCTCTATAGAAACTTAAAACTGGGGATATTTATAATCTCTATGGAAATTAGAACCTGGTGATATTTATAATCTCTATAGATACTTAAAACTGGGGATATTTATAATCTCTATGGAAATTTCTTTCTTTCGATATGAAGTAAATTCATTATAATAATTAATTTGTAACGATGTGTGCGTCCATTGTTTTGATTAGTGGAAAAATGTAGCATGTCTGATCCCAATCCTTTCATGACTTATGTGAAACGTGTCTCATAATAGCCATTCTTATCTCATAATAACCTACAAATTTGTCCCATAAAACCTGCCAACTTATCCCATATAACCATGTAACTTACAAATCTTGTCTTTTAATAACCCACAAATTTGCTGTTGAGAAGTGTTATGGTTGGGGTGAGGCACTCCCAATGTTTTATTTAGACTATTATAGAAGCCACACCCAGACTCTGTTTTACTGGCAGTTAATTTTAGGGTAAGATAAATGTCAAGACCCGAGCCCCCAGTCAGCAATGCCGACGATTTGATGGTTCAATATACTAAAAGTTTGAAATAACAATTTAAAAACAATTCAATAATGAAATGACTCAAATATCCAATGACATTCCTTCCGCTCGACCCTTTAATAAGCCTATTGCATCACTTGATTAGCAGTGTGAGATTGATTTCCACCTGTCCTCTTACTCATCTGGTATATCCTTTATCTTATTTCTCCCACTTCCTTCTCCCCCTCCTTGTCATAAAATAGCCTACAAATTTAACTATTAATATATAAATTCGTCTCATGACTATATACACACCTGTCTCATGACTACCTACACACCTGTCTCATGACTACCTACATACCTGTCTCATGACTAACTACACACCTGTCTCATGACTACCTACACACCTGTCTCATGACTACCTACAAACCTGTCTCATGACTAACTACACACCTGTCTCATGACTACCTACACACCTGTCTCATGACTACCTACAAACCTGTCTCATGACTAACTACACACCTATCTCATGACTAACTACACACCTGTCTCATGACTACCTACAAACCTATCTCATGACTACCTACACACCTGTCTCATGACCACCTACACACCTGTCTCATGACAACCTACACACCTGTCTCATGACTACCTACAAACCTGTCTCATGACTAACTACACACCTGTCTCATGACTACCTACAAACCTGTCTCATGACTACCTACACACCTGTCTCATGACTAACTACACACCTGTCTCATGACTAACTACACACCTGTCTCATGACTACCTGCAAACCTGTCTCCTAAAAACCTATACACCTTTCTCATAATAATGGAAGTAAGATATAAACATTGTCTATCCATACGTGCTTTGTTTTAATTGTTTAAGACGATACAAATGATCTGAAAATGAAGAAATCCGTTTCAAGTTGTTGTGCCTGTAATGGTTTACTTTTCTAGTGAATAAATTCAAATGACAAATGAAACAAATGAAGCATAAATAAAGAACAAGCTACAATCAACGAACAAAATAAACACGTTATGATTGCGTCAAATTATGCAGGCGAGTGGTTGAGCAAGATTTTGACACAATCTGATAAAGGGGCTGAATCTGTCAGGCAAATTTGAAAATGTTTTCAGTCATTCCGCCCTCGATGGAAGAAAAGCGTGAACAATACTTTGCTGTTTTCCCGTCAATGCTTCATCCACACAGATCGGAGTAATTTCAATCCAAATAAGATTACTGGCACACAAGTGTTTTTAGATGGTTTTATTCTCTTAATAATTTGCATTTATCAAACAGATAGCATGGAAAAATAAATTGCTGGAGACAATTTTCTCTATATTGAAATAGTAGTATATACTTAATATACTTAGTATACTTAATTTGCCTTGTTATTATTTCTTTTTTTTAAAAAATATTTTTATTTAATTTCATTACATAATATTGGAACGCAGCATTGTAGGTTGGATCTAACCTTGTCCAAAAATAAGCTTATTTTCTACCTGTCCTGGATGTTTTATTTTTTATTTTGATACAACTAATGCATAGCTAAAACTTTCTTTTTGTGTATGTATTTATAATTAGGATTATAATTAACGTATTTAGATATATTTATTTGGATCTGGGTCTAAGTTATTGAAATTTACTCTACAATTTACCTAGTGAACATGACATACCCCAGGTAATATATTATGATTTTAGTAACAAACTTTTTAATAATAACTAACATTTTATTTTGCAAGCATTAATAACTTTCCAGAAAGTTAATTTACATTGGGCATATTTTTTAAGAAACAAATATAATCGTGATCTGACGTCAAGTAGAAGATTATATAATCTTGTTACTGAAAAGATTATTCATTCGTGCTTTAAGATCTGTCAGACCCAGTTTGTATTATTGTTGTGTATAGAACTGCATTTATGCTGGAATTTATTTCTTCAGATTATTTAATTCAGTGATTATTTTCTCTAAAATTACAGAGTGCTCAAAATAATATAATATTCTTTGACAGTGACATTCACTGCGATTTAGTTCAAACATGGAATTACATTACTGTGTTTCAACTAAAGTCTTATGGTACAAGAACACACCATACAGGCCGCCAGAGGCAGATGAACACATTCAGCGTTGGACTTAATTTGGATTTCCACTAACGTTTATTCAGCACTTTAATTATTGGGAATTATTAGGTCTGTAAGGGTATGATTATTTGGAGATTTAATTCACAATACCTCAAGTTCTTTTTTTGTCAAATTTTACTCTGCATTCTAGGGAAATAAATTATTTGTTGAATTTTACAAACCTTTTTGCTTTTCACTCTTGTCTGGTAGTTATTTTAAGAGCACAGACTCGTAACAGTAAGAATTGTGGAATTCACCAGACTATTATGGTATGCCCATACTATTGATTCAATCAGAAACTTTACGTCCTTATGATTTAAATGATAACAGCAATGAGTAATAACAGACGACAGTTTTGGTCTTTCGTCATTTGTCTCAAATTTTAGACTGTTCAGACTTAACAAAACACCGGAGCCGTTCCAAACAGAAGTGCATTTGCATTTGACGTAGCAAAACATCGTAGCCAATCCCAATATAAATGCATTTTCCTCTGTAATGTTACTTCTTGTAACAAATTAGCATCGTTTAAGACGGTTTGAAATTGTTAGACTGTGAATTGATTAAAACTCTGTAATTATAAACGCTGTTCAAGGCAAGAAAATTTAATCTGAAACCAGTTAATTTTTATCTGAATTTTTATAGTAAAATTAAATTTCATTTCAACGATATTTTATTGCGTATCTTTGTATTGTGCATAAGGAAGATTCCCTTCGTCCAAAGTGGTACGTATGCATTCCAATGTATTTAAACCAAATAAATAGTCTTTTGGGGACAAAGCCAAATTATCTGAGCAGTGAAAACGACTATTTATTTTTGAAATATTCCAGATAAATATTTTGAAGTTTCATCTGCTAGCTGTTCTCTAGAATTTGAACTATTACAAAACCAGTCGGTACATCTAGTTAAGTGTATTTCCGATTTAAGCATATGCCTTGGATTTTATTTTATTTTACTTTAATAAATTACCCTGTAATGTCAAGGTCAACGACGAGTATGCAGTATCTATTTTACATATTATGTTCACCTAAATCAACATATCCACTGTAAATATTATGTTCTCCCTAATCAACAATTTAAATTCTATATATCTCTCTGTATTTACTCTATGTTTCTTGTAATGGAGGATATCTAATAAAATGCGAGTCAATCTTTAACATTCAAACAGATGACCAAAATGGTATAAGCTGCAGCTAGATTACGTTTGTTTTCCTTCTGTTTCGCATCATCAACCAAATATAAGATAATTAAAATAACCGATTTACTCGCTTGTTAGTCGAAACCAAATGTCAGCTGCAAAGACAAATTTGCTTTTGGAAAATTATAAGATTAAAATTAGAGGAAAATGACAAGACTTAAGTTGAAACCAACCGATGTCATCTTACAACTTTTCGAAATATGTTTCTGTGTATAAATTTATTTCTAAAGCTACTTTAATCCGGGTTTGACACGATACTTAGAGTGAGTTATATTGTATAATATGTTGAAACAAATATCGTGACAATTATGAGGCTAGTACAAATAACAATGCAACGATTTACAAGTCACCAGCAGCACGCAAAGAACCGTTTTATTCCGTGCATTGAAAAATTACAAAACTCAGAATCGGTTGGCCCTTTAATCCTAAAGTACATGAAAACAGAAGAACCCGATTCAGACGTGGTATTCAGTCAGAGTGACCCCAGACGTGTTCCATGATGTCATATTGTCGTCATCATCAGAAAAAATAAATCAAGTTTTTAGTCCAGGTCTGAAGGGGTTCATAACATTTTCTAATATTCACTTTATTTCGGATATATCAATTCAAAATTTTATATTTGGTACCGTTTATTATATCGGAAAACTTTCTTAGTGTAGCTCTGAATATCCAATGTAAGAACTCGTACTGATAATCGTATATATTTATTGTGAAATTGAATGTACAAGTGGGATAAAAGTGATATCATCACACTAGAAATATCACTTACTGAACTATTATCTGTTCCCATTTAGGAAATATATTAGAGTTTATGTAGGCTGTTCAAACTTATATGTCCATATTTAAGCCATTCTTCCTCTACTCTCTCTCTCTCTCTCTCTCTCTCTCTCTCTCTCTCTCTCTCTCTCTCTCTCTCTCTCTCTCTCTCTCTCTCTCTCTGTGAGAATGAAAATATCTTAACTTTGTCATGAAAGTAGTATGTATGTATGTATGTATGTATGTATGTATGTATGTATGTATGTATGTATGTATGTATGTATGTATGTATGTATGTATGTATGTATGTATGTATGTATGTATGTATGTATGTATGTATGTATGTATGTATGTATGTATGTATGTATGTATGTATGTATGTATGTATGTATGTATGTATGTATGTATGTATGTATGTATGTATGCATGCATGCATGCATGCATGGATGGATGGATATATATATATATATATATATACACATATGTGTGTGTGTGCGTGCATGTAATCAATAAGAAGGTGCTATAAAAATGACTCAAAGCGAACTCAAAACAATATGTATGCCTCAAATCTAAACCTGAGATAGAAATATTTTTTTCATGAATTAAACAAATAGTCAGAGACTGATGTCGCATAATCTGTTCTCTATTGGATGTCCAGTGTCATCAACACATTATCACATTCTTCTTATGGAATACAATAAAACATACAAGCTTTCATCGAAAAACTCTATAAAATATCGTAATTAAAGTGTATTAGTAGCGACTTCAACTTCCTAGACAATCCCACACATGCTTGAAAACGACGAAGAAGTTTACTGGCAGAATGCAAGGTTGCGAAGGCCAAGCAATTCCTTGTAATGTTAGACGAAAGAAAGAAGGACTGAATATATGCAAGAATAAACTGTAATATGGAAGCGGATGGTTTTAAATTGAAAACAGCTTATTACGCAAAAATATTTATTTGAACAACCAATACTTCTTTTATGTTTTGTTTAACAGCAGATATGCAATATCTGGGTTGATGCCCGATTGATTATGGAAGACATGATGACAGTTGTTTTTAATTAATAAAAGTAACTTTCGATCAGCTAGTTCAGGTCTGATGCGCTATCTGAGAAGTATTCGCTTTCATCTTGATTATTTGTTATTAAATTTAATTAACTTTGTTATAATTGTACGTTCATTTTCTTTATCACAATCTGAGTCAAGAATCTTGGAGTCTACTTGCATTCACCCAAAGTAGAACGAAAAGACAAATTGTAGCAATTTTCAAATCTCGTCTCTAATTATAATTATGCAGATTGGAAGATAGGTTAGAGATTTTCATTTTTTATGTCATCTATAAAGAAAAGGTGAGGAAGAATAGTTTTAAAAGAGAAATATCAAGATTATACCTTTTTTGTCTTGGCAAGGTAAAACCAATTTCTCAGCACAAATAGTAAAACATTATGACAGTGAGATGTACGACAATACTTTCGGGCAGCATGTTTAGCAATTCCTCTGGTTGTTTGAGATCTTTTAGGACAATAAGTTGGAATAGCCTTACAATCTAAACTTGGAACATTCATGAAAAGTATAGAACGCCACAGCTGTCCTAAGATGACAACTCCATTGAAAAGTTTTATTCTGTTAGAAGGAGTTGTACAGGACATGTCTGGAAATGGATATCGCTCCACCCTCGAGAAAAGTCAAGTCACATGCTAACAACGTTCACCAGCTGGTAAAAAGTTTCACGTGTGAGCATTATTTATCTTGACGGTTGTACAATCTAGTTCAGTTTATTTATAAGACTACAGAAATGCCGATGAACAGATCTCACCCGTATAGTATGTGGTACGTGCCGGTAGTGACATGGCCGCCTTATGCTCAGATAGAATCAAAACACTGGCTTAAAATTCAATCAACTTTGAAGTACGACAGAGACGCAACAGATATTTAGGTAGTTACCAGAGGTCGTAAACAGGATTGTTTGGGTGAGGTAAGTCTTTTTTTCGGCGACAAACTTGGTTTTAACCCAGACAATATGAATAGATAGAGCTACCACATTGAAAAACGAATCAGAAGTAGCAACATAGATTGCAACATAAATGTTGACAGTCGTTCTGTTAAAGCGAGATACAGACCAATGATTGCTGTGTTGTGAGACTATCAAGATGTTAAATTGGTATTTTCAAAATGATTTCAAACTGAAGGCAACCGAATTCGGCATTGATTTAGGTTAACCGCAAGAAATTGCAGATGCACATAAATCGCTGTTAATCTGAAAACCAATTGCCCACAATCAAATATTACCACTCAGTTTTCGGTGCCAAGTGAACAAATGCAGCAGACAGGACATCACAGCATGTGCCGGGTCATTTGTTCACTACCTATGATTAGAAAGAGTCGACAATCGTACAAGCCTACCGTGTCGTGTGAATAAATTCTGAAATAAGCGACGTTGGCGGTGACGGTGATTATGACAAAAAAACAAGTTGTTGCAACCGTATTAACCAAAGACGTCTAATCTGAAGATTGTAGCGTGAAGGGCGATGCGGACATGCAGCAAATGACCCCACTAATTATATTTGGTTCAATAGGAAAGGATACAGGAATGATTTGTCGAAATACGAAACATGCAAAACCTACAGATAAAACGATAGAGACTTCAGACGATGACGGAAAAAAAGCAGGATATCTCTTTTCTATGCATAGTATTTCTTTAGCTTCTGAACACGCGTCCATAAAGACTTTCTATGAAACGTTGAATATAAGTAATGATTTTAAGTGTAATTTGGTCAAATATGAGATAATACTTTTAGATTTTTTATGTATAAAGTAAGGAAAAGATTTGACACGAAATCTTGAAATATAAACACATTGGTTCCATGAATCATCGTAAACAGGAAGAATATTATCTGTCACAGAAATCAAAATACAGGAACCACGTGCAGTTTTATGTAATGTTTGTCATTAAGACAATTATGTTTGTTGATTTATTTATATAGTCTTGCGAAACACAGTAGTTCCTTACTACCAGAAATGAAAAAGAGAGTGCATCTCCGCTAGCCAAGGTTCCAACATGATAACCCTATCTACACCTTGGCGGATCGAACACATATTGGTCTTTGTCATAGCGACATTAATTGGATTTCATAAGTGGAGGTAATTGAACTAGAAAGGATCATTTGTAAGTTTAACATCGAAAGTAGGACAATGTACCGAAGGGTGGGTATTACAGGTATATTTGAGTCAAAGGTACTTGTGCAAACACGGACCGGGAGTGCAAAATTGCTTATTTATCAGTCCATTGAAGTTGTGTACTCCCCTTGTCTCGATCACGTAGGAACAGTGTCCAAAGTGATAGACTTAGTTTTGATTGGATGAGGTGGCTTGCCGCCGCATGCAATGAAATTCATAGACCCGAAGCAAATAAATATCTGATCGATACGCCAAGGTGTAGATAGGGTTTAAACATGGGAATATTGGCTAGAAAAGATGGGCATATAACAGATTTTGAATATTTTACAAGCTGAACTTGATAGCGCCGCTTAAGTGTTGAACTCGCATTGCATCTGAAGTAATCGGAGTTCAGGCCTACCATGTTAGAAGCCCATATTGCTGTCCACATCGTCCTACCCGTATGGATTCAAGAACTGAATCTAGCAAAAAGACAATTTAGATACTGGAGTCTATGACGAAGAATGTTAAAGGAATTGCCTTGTGATGAGAATCTATACAAGTTGTGCCTGATTGACGAGAATGACTGGAACCAGCTACCTGATCCATATGATTCCATACATATTTAGCTGGAAAAGAGAGCATGAACAAAACTCGCTTAGGAACAGCAACATCACTGACTAAATTATCTGCAACCGCTCATTTCCTTACCTTTGTTATTTTAAAAACTTTACTAAATCTTGTATACCCTTTAATATAGACCTTATTTTTATAATGATAGAGAATGTTTATCTATCTATCTATCTATCTATCTATCTATCTATCTATCTATCTATCTATCTATCTATCTATCTATCTATCTATCTATCTATCTATCTATCTATCTATCTATCTATCTATCTATCTATCTATCTATCTATCTATCTATCTATCCATCCATCCATCCATCCATCCATCCATCCATCCATCCATCCATCCATCCATCCATCCATCCATCCATCCATCCATCCATCCATCCATCCATCCATCCATCCATCCATCCATCCATCCATCCATCCATCCATCCATCCATCCATCCATCCATCCATCCATCCATCTATCTATCTATCTATCTATCTATCTATCTATCTGTCTGTCTGTCTGTCTGTCTGTCTGTCTGTCTATTATATACACACACACACACCAAGCTATTATGATGTCTGTATCTGGTGAACCTTTCTCTTTTATATTCTCTTGTTTATTTTAGTCCTGTTCCAAGAGTAATATGGATTATATTGCATGTCATTGCTACATAGTATGCGTATATACTGACGTACGCATATCATTGCTACATAGTATGCGTATATTAATACTGACGTACGCATGTCCATAATACATATTTTATATGTATTCCTACTGATTGTTTATGTCTAAGTCAGAAGTACAGACGGGAACAGATTAAAAACTGAATTCTAACGAACAAAATTAAATATAGGATTAAAAAGCAATTATTATCCATTGATTAATCAGTTAGGGATTCTGACGGAAAACATAAATAAATGCCAGGACATTATTGAATACGCTGGCTCTATAGTTCCTATAATTGTGATGATCGTCAAATAGTGTTTTTAATGGCAACTAAAAGCATATTGCAGTTGTGGCCGCAGTGTCTGTAGTTTAGGAAGGATAAGAGAGGCATCAAAACTGAGTACGTTTTAAAAGTTTTCAGCAATTTTCTGATTTTATCACTTGTTTTATACAATTTAAATATGATGTACAATTAAACATCATTACACCGTTTTATTTTTTTTTTATAAAATCTGTTTTCATTTGTAATGTCTTTTATTTACGTTTTTCTGGTGACTTTGTTTATTAGAAAGATAGTGTTAATGTTGATTATTTGTTTACACTTTGGTAAAATTATTTCAATGGGAGTATACAGGACAAATCTGTCTCGATCTTGTAACCATCCCATCTATTGTCACAAACGGGTTCCACAAGATGGATTAATTCATCGCAGAGTAATAAAAAATAGACCATTAAATATTGCTGGCATTAAGAAAATTGTCTCAAATTATATATGGTCTCCTAAGGCCATGTTTGACGTTTTCAAATCAATAATGTCCAGATGCATGTGAATATTTACCAATCAATGTATAGTATTTCCTCGCCAGTTAGGATTGTTTTTATAAATAGTTCAGATTTTGGTAGTTTTTATATAGTTCATTGATTAAACAGGGCATGCCTAGAACATAAAATATTGTCCTTGTGTGACAGTAGTTTTCTTAATTGTATTTCATGTGTTATTATGTTCATTCCAGAACTTTCATTTTATCTGATATATGGCATACTTTGCAATGTTTAATTCTGATTTAATATACCTGTGTCCAAATTGTAATGAATCAAATGATTTGATGGTTAAATTTGCCATAAACAACATGTACTAACTAGTTAGATTTCACCCTACCCAGATCTGCTTATGTTCATCAGCAGCAAATTCCAGCAGAAGTACCATATGTGATGTTACAATTGTCCTTCTTTCCATCTATTCATCACACACTGTATTATGTTGAGGTCACCTTAGGCAGTGCTTTCCGTATTTCAAGAACACTTTCTAGTTTGGTAATGATGTATTCTGTACCACTGTATTTGCTTTACACACATGTTAAAAATGTTTTTGTATACCTTACTGAATCGTTAGTTGACAAATGCACAAAAGGTGTTATAGACATTGAATTTGTGTAATAAATTGCTGAAGCCGTACTACCACCACCTTTCTCAGTTGGATACGGTTTGGTTTGGTCTTTTATGGCACAGAAACACAAGTAGGTTATCTAACAATCTAAGCTGAAAGCCTTGCCCCGATATTGATAAGTTTCATGTAACGAAGACTTAAACGAAATTCGTTGCGATAAATATAGTATTGACGACTGTTTTTGAGTGCTATTTAAAATCCGTTGAGACTAAAGATAAAGGAATTCCAATAATTTAGACGAGTCAAATACTGTGCTTGAGTATGACGTTTGTTTTCACACAATGTTTCGTCCTTAAAAGTCGTAATTGAAGCGTCCTTTGACGCTGGGTTCACGCTTAACTTTGGTGTGAAGACCCTACAATTCATATAGTTTGCAAGTAAAATAATCCCCTCCCCATCCCGACCCCACCCCGCTTTAACTGCACTGCGGGTCATATTTTAGAAACAAAATGACCAAACGTTGATACAATTTTCACATCATAGATCGCAGTATAGGATATTGAGCTCATAAAAGTGTCTGGATCAAGATCACAAAACAATGGTCTTCACCAGCCGATTTGGTCTGGTCAATACTCTTTGACACTAGTCCTGCACGTTAGTAACTACTGTGTTATCATGACTCCCTATGTGAGAAGAATATTATGCACAAATATATCATTCATAAAAGATTATTCAAATGTTGGAACTGATTCAACAGTCACTTTATGTGCATAAAGGACCTTTTAATCTGTAAAAATACGATCACATGAAAAGTCTTTTCAACATCGTATTGACTGCATATGGTGATAGTGTTTTTCCTGTTTGTTTAGGCACGTATTTAGATTGTTTGATATCAAATCTGTTCATCATATCCATTTTGTATTTTTTAAAGCTATGTTTGAACCGTGATAAGTCATATGACGACATATTCATCAAGTGACAGTCACGTGGCAAATAAGCAAAGGTTCGAATAACATAACCAAACCATCCAAATTAAGATGTCGAATGAACGGAAACTTATTGGATACTCGATATCCATGGAACAGCCGATTATCCGTAAAAATAAAATCCGGTAATTTGAAATGGCGATTGGCGCTAGGGTTGTATAATTCGACTTAGATATACAGCTTGTTAAACGTCGTTTTTGATACGGATATAAGCTGTTGATTTAGATGAAAAGCTACATTAAACCTGTGTTGTGGACAAATTGGTCTCCAATGATGACGACAATTTATAAATATGTACACTCAGCCCCAAATTGGTCTCCAATAATGGCAACATTTTATAAATAGGTACACTCAAACCATCATCATACCATTCCAAATTTAGTAATTGACTTATTGGACTCCATGCGCATCTTCATGTCATCCAGTGACGATAATTTACATATCGCCTGTACTATGCAGGAAAATGTTCTAGCCAGTCGTTTTAAAGTATGCACGTGATGTAGATCAGTCTGGTTAATTTCTTTCTATCTCCGGGGCTAATTCACATGCATCATTTACATTCGCATATGGATCAAGAAGAAAAAAATTCTATCTGTATCATATCCAAGTTTTTAAAGAACGTTCTGCCAAATTAATTAAAATAGTTACACTTGGATGACGAAAACAGCTGACGTACTTGATGAGAACTGGTTTGGTAGCGATGATTGAAAAAAGAGTAATTATTAATATTTTATACGGACAAAAAATTGAAAACGTGTTACTAGAATATGGGTAGTATAATCTATAATTCATATTAGTACACAAGCTACATTAATTACACCTCCACACACAATTTTTTTTTAAAATTAAAAAATATAAGATCTGTCGCCATCAGTCAAGCTACTAAACCATTGTATGGAATTGCATAATGTATGAATCCATATAACCAGTGTGTGTGTGTGTGTGTGTGATTTAGATTGTTAACATAATTTTTAAAAATTTTCAGTCACATCGAACGATGTCTGCAGTGTGACAGTTTATAGTGATGTCTAGCACTGGGCATCATGCCTCACATTATCTTGACACCAGACTGACCAATCCTAACGCTATCTTTTTAATGCTGAGCGACAAGAGAGGCAGCTATTAGTTCCATTTTTAAAGTCGGGCGGGGTTTGAAACCGCAACCTCTTGTATCCAAGGCGGTTTAGAACCATTGTCTGTAATAACCTTATCTTGTGATAACGAACAAACTTGTATGTAATTACGTAATTTATGATACGATTGTTTTGCATGTTGAGGGATGTTAAAACTCATTGGAGGAATTTTACAAAGGCTATTATTGGATGTGAGCTTCTTTTCGTAGTGATTTCATCACTGCGTAATTAACAAAGTATATATTCAATAGCATGTCACAGTAACCAATATTTTATCCTCAGATTATCTGGTCACTTATATTGGTACAAATGTTATTAACACTAAGGATAGACAAAGCCTTAGTACAGTTTGTAATGTTACAAACGTAAGGAAATAAAAGATTGCATATAGTTTATTGGATCAATGATGTTGCTATTTTTATATAGCGTGTTTTATACATGCTCTCAGTTCTGGGTAAAAATGTACGGCTTCATACGGATCAACTGGCTTGTTCCATTCTCCTAAATCAGATTTAGTCACACCTTGTGAAAATCCTGATCACAAGGCAAGGCGTACTTTGCTTAGTATTCTTCCTCACAGACTTCGGTGTCTAAACTATGTACCTGTCAGATTAAATTTTTGAATCCGTACTGTAGGAGAAAATATGTGCAACAACACGAGCGGTTTTTTTTTTTCGCAAGGTAGTTCTGTATTGTGATTACTTCGGATGCGAATTGTGTTCCACACTTCAGCTGTGCCATCTAGTACAGCCTGTAAAGTCGTCAATGCAGTCTTGTAAAATCGACTACTCTTTCCTGTCGGTTTCCACTTCAAGCGTAGTATGGAAATGCTGTATTTCACAAGAACAATTAAACACATATTAATGACAAACATTTCCTGAAACTGCATGTAGTTCCCCCATTTTGTTGTCTACTTTGATTCATGACATTACTGAGTTAGCGAAAACGTCCATTCAATTACATTCCATGTATTATACCATAGAGAAATCAAAAAGTACCATCACACATTTTCTCAAATTACACGTTGAGTCATTTGTTATGTTTAACGTCGCAAATAGTCATTAAGAAATAAAGCAATGGGGGATGATGAATGTTCTCTGATCATATATAGTTATATATTCTCGCTCTGTTTTGTAGACACAAGAACTACCAAAAAACAAACAATATATAACTTAAACAAAATTAATTCTCTTGACGAGAAAAGAAATAAATATTCTGGTTTTAACGAAATAGCAGATCTCCATTACCGAACCATTAAATAACAGGTCCCTTAGTAACGGCGTGTTTTATTTACTTTACTAAGACGGCAATATGATTGACATTTGAAGTCCATGAAAACTTTAACTGTGAATGATAGTGTATCTGGTGAATGATTCCCATGGGTACCTAATATGTTGTTGTGAGTGATGAAGTATTTAACGCTTGAAGCAAAACGTACCTAATGTTGTTGTGAATGCTTGTGTGTTTGCGATTATACTAATACTAATAATGTTTCTGAAAATGATAAAGAACAAAAATATTAATCGACTTGAAATAAAATGCTGAAAGAAGCTAAGACCATGAAACGTTTTAGATACACCATTGTTTGTGTGTGTGTGAGAGAGAGAGAGAGAGAGAAAGAGAGAGAGAGAGAGAGAGAGAGAGAGAGAGAGAGAGAGAGAGAGAGAGAGAGAGAGAGAGATTATGACATTGGGTAAGGTCATACTGAGTCCATTATACCTGCCAAAGATGATTCATAGAACCAAACACAATTAAAACAAGTATATTATATTACAATTTCATCGTTGATTTATAAATGGTTTGTACATTTTCGGCATACCTATTTTAACTGACAAACCATATTGCTACAGAGTGAAAGCTGTCTTGGGGTATGGTGAAAAATGAACCTAGCTTCTGTTGGGATTTACAAAGAGACTGTCGGCGTGTTTCACGTCGAATTCATTATTTTCAAAACCATCAAAATTTGTTTCTTTCAAAGATAAGATGTTTTACATCCATGGGCATTGCCCAACCCTGCAGTCTTCGGATTTCTCTTGTCATTGGGAAATTGAGACACGCTAATTCAGCAAGTGGGGAACAGTTTTGCAGTTAACACATATGCATATTTCTCTACTATGGATTTTATTTTATGCGTGTGACTTCAAGTTCTACAGTAGCTTACACAAGAGATGATTTTAATGACAAGTGTTTAACCTGAATGAGATGTGACGTCATGCACATTGACTACTTTCGATCATTTGACGATCTCGGCCATTTTGCTGAGTATTAATTCCACATACAGACAGCATCGTTAAAGCTGATAAACATTTTAAGATTTTATAACTAAACAAAATGATCAATTTTGCGATCTGTATGCATTGTAATCGATTAACTTATTGTCTTGAATATGCATGTATTAGACAGGTAATTCGCTAATGATTAATTTGTAAACTGACACAATGCCATGATGAAAAAGGCTTATTTTCTAAAATATTGCGGTGTCCAAACAAATCTATTATAGCCCTTTCTTGCACCATCACCTCTCCAAAAGAAAAAAAGACAACAACCCATTACGTTTCATCCAGACCCTAACAAGGTTGAGGCTTTCGTAGTAGATTTTACAAGTTATCAGCAATTTCAAACAATAAGTCTATGCCTTGTACACTTTATACCTATATCTTTTATTTTATGTGCATTTTACTACTTTTTATATCTTTATCATGATCTTTTATTTCATTAAATTGTTACAAATTGTTAATATCATCGTCTTGTCCTTTAACTTGCAATGCTTTATGTTTACATTTATTTCCAACACTTTATCTTCCAAAACTTTTTTTCATACAATTCTTTATATTATCAATTTAAAGTTCTCTTTCACCACATGCAACGACAACACAAAACTTATTATGCAGAATATTATCTAATAACTTCCTTGAAACATTTCGCAAAAGAAAAGCTAGAAACAAAACAAAATAGACGTACAAGAGTTAAAATTTCACTAAGTGAAATATCGGTAGGGTAGACGAATTATAAAATTACTTTAAATAAGAAAACTTATTTCTAGTCAAGATGAGGTAATTCACACAGCTGGTGTTAAATGATCAACTTTATAAGTTTATATCTTACTAAGATATTAAAAATATGATTAAAACAACATGCTAGGTTATTACTAGTTCTTTTATTTAAAAATAGAGCTTAATTAAACATTCAGTTTTTTCATTTCAACACAAAATAACACCCAAAATATGCTCCAAGTCTTGACCTTGCAAAACAGATGTTCCAACATGAAAGGAAACGGTAATCTTTTTTGTGCATGTGGCCCTAAATATAATCACATGCCATAGTTGAAGAGGGAATATAATCACATGCCATAGTTGAAGAGGGATACCAATATTATTCATTACTCAAATGAATGAAACATAACATTAATGTATCACTTCTGGCTCATTGCAAGGAAACAACATGTTTCCTTGATTGTGATGGGTAAATTAGTTTATGTATATCTGTCCAAAGTAAACAAACAAATGATGGTGTGCATTTAAGATAGGTTCCAGATCTGGAATAATATATATTTAAGGGCACTTTTCTTTTGCAAACAGTAACTCACTTGCTCGCTAAGTATATTGATATTTATGCGTTTGAGCACTATGCACGAATGTGAATGACCAAAGTCAGGCAAATAGAAATTTTTAAGTTATCATAGTTACATGTTTTCAATCATCCAGGCTTACCAAGATAACTCTATCGTAACTAATCCATGTAGAAACGCGTATCTGCACAATGATGACACTGCATTTATCAAACTCCTATCTGGATGAGTTAATAATACTTTACAAATTTTATATCAATTCTAACAAGGATATTTTTAACATTATTGAAAACTAGATAATGTAAATCAATGCAAATTTATTTTATTTAATGATGAAACTAATTAGTCCTTCTAGCAAAGGTTTCTTTTTGTTCCCGATGATTTAGAGTTTAGGTACAATTCATTCGTGTAAATAAGCAAACTCTGCAGTTTTTTGCAGGAACAACACGTCACTTATGGCCAGTGCAAAGCTGAAAAATTGTTAGCAATGTGCAAAGCTTTATGCGTATTGTTAGTTGTAATATCCTGATTGATATTCATTTCAGATTAAGTCAGATTCGACTTGACACCGTTTAAGTTCTGTCATGGCATAATGTCCAGGCAGATCGGGCTCTATTCAGTTTGTCAGTAGGACAAATAAACCCTGATTGTTTTGCAAAGTATACACGGCATGTTGTTTAAAGTTGGATCCGACTGTTGCCAGATTATATGCAGTAATTACTAAACCCAGACTGTTATAATTGATAAAAACCAGTAATATGTATTGCACATTTGCAGATGTAAAACGGGTTTGTAATTTTGCATTTGATCAGTGTGGCAACAATTTGTGTAAGTCATAAATTTGTTTATATCATGTTCGCAATTCATATAACTTGCATCATATATCTGTGTAATGTATTGACTATGCATAGATTATCTGTGAAATGTGTTCACTATTCATTCAGTGTAAATATTATCTGTGTAATGTGTTAAGTATGCTAATAATCTGTGTATTCATAAAATATATCTATGCATTTTATAACCATGCATATAATTTATATATCTGCATAATTAACGTAACTACTCATATAAGGTAAATCGTAAATCCGTGTAATTTGTTATTGATTCATAATAACGTAAAATATATATCTATGTAATGTGTTAGCTATTTACAGTATTAATAATCTATGTAATATAGTAACATTTAATATATATATATATATATATATATATATATATATATATATATATATATATATATATATATATATATATATATATATATATATATCACATACGCCATAAATCCGTTTAATATTTAAAGTACACTTTAACATTAACAAAATAAATTCGTGCGTATATAAACATTATCTAATGTACTAAGATTGATGCGTGAATGAAAATGATATAAGGCGCTTTATAACATTCTTTATATGTTCATTATTACCGTTCAAGCATTCCAGTTATTAAACATTATTCCCCGCAGGATTACAAGTTTAACATGGGCTGATCATACATCATGTTATATGTGAATAGCTATTAGCTATGGCATATTGTTACCACAATCCATTATAAGCCTTTCAACTTAGGAGGAAGTGAATTCCGAAGGTATTTTATAATTTTACGCTCATCTTATTAGTTGTTCATTGTCAGATCAGATAATACTTCCTTCTTGTATTGATGTCCATTAGGTATAATAATGTTGTCTTTAAAATAACACAGCATCAAGTTCATAAATTACTAAATTATGTAATCAATGAATATGCACAATAAATAGACGATTATATTAGGTAGCTGATTACAGTAGAAGAAACCTACGTTGATTAAATTAAAAGAAACCAATCTAATTAAAATAAAAGGAATCGACCTGGTTAAAATATAAAAAAACCTACCTGATTAAAATGAAAGGAACATATCTGATTAAAATGAAAGGAACACATCTGATTAAAATGAAAGGAACCAGTCTGATTAAAATAGAATGAATTTATCTGATTAAAATAAAAGGAACCTACCTGATTAAAATAGAAGGAAACTATCTGATTAAACTGAAAGGAACCAATCTGATTAAAAGAGAAGAAACCTACCTGGTTAAAATGAAAGGAACCTACCTGATTAAAATGGAGGAAACCTACCTGATTAAAATGGAAGGGACCTACCTGATCAAAGTAGAAGAAAAACTTTCTACTTATGAAAATTACTCTTATGTATAATTGGAGCTATTACATACCTCTGAACGATCAAACCAAGAATGACACATTGGTTAATTCAAAGCAGACAATTCCGCTGTTCATCACGATTCCTAATCTAAATATTCATCTATCTGGGATGATAAGATTACAATCTACATATATGTGACTGGGAAAAGAATAAGATTTTGTTTTTGGAAAATTGGCCATTATCATCGTTAATAGCTACTAATTGAATACTGCCATGCAAGTTTCGACGGGGAAAAGTAGGTGGCCTCTTTTTATCATGTAATTATCTTACCATAATTAAGTGCCTAGAAAAATGTCATCAAGTGCGAGTCCGTGAAATTTTTTGTTCACAGTCTTTTTATTTCCTAGTTCTAGGTTTGATGTAAGGAAAAATTTCCTAGTTCTAGGTTTGATGTAAGGAAAAACAACTCAGATTATATTAAATCACGCTATTATTGAAGTGACCCTAAGACCAGACAGCAATAATATTGCAGTGACCCGAGGCCCAGACAACAATAATATTGAAGTGACCCTAGGCCCAGAAAACAATAATAGTGGTGTGATCCTGCATCCAGACAACAATTTTTAATTAAATTGGTCGTAAAAGTCACCGAAGTCCAAATTGGCCTGTGATTTATCAACAATATTAAATGACTGGTTCCAGTAGTAGATCAACTACCTGATGCATATAAATAGATTTTCGGTTCTAAATGTTGAAGTAAAAGTTTAAAGCATTGCGGCGAGACATCAACTCAAAATTTAAAAACCATACCTGGACACAATATATGTAAGTAATGTAATGTTATTAGACACTATTGCAACTTGATGATGATACAATTTCATGATTGTGGTATATTGTATTTTGCCTCATTTGATCACTATGCACTCACTATTAATATAATAATTCTGTCCTTATAAAATAAGTGTAATATTCAGAATGATAGTGAACACAATCAGCTTTGAAAATATAAGAATTCAGTGACTTCGTTTTTACCAATTTGCTCTTTTTTATATTTTGTTCTACATCTAAGAGCAAGAGTTTGCTTTCATTCATGTCAATCAAAGCATTGCTGTGGTGAGAATAGCTTTAGATTTGTAAATATTCAAAAGAGTTACTTCTCATAGTTTTTGACAATGGCATTGTCTGCTGGCTTAAAATGACTTAAAAAAGGAAAATTAATCAGATAAAGCCACGTGTTAATTTCCAGTTTTTACACAATATAAGGTGTTTACGATATATGCACAAGAAACAGTTCCCTTGCTTTTTGAAACATTTTACAATCGACTTTAAGCGTTCATATTAGATAGTATATATTAACCTTCAATTGATTACAACAGATGCACATTTCACAGGTAATAAGTGAGCAAGTTGTGCAATTGCAATATTTAAACTGATCAATTACAAGCTACTTAGTCAAAGGTTAAATACATTCTAAAGCAAACATCAAAATATTACGCCTTACCTGCCAAATTATGAATGTTTCTTGTAGTTTCAAAATATTAATAATTGTAAATTGTGAGAATGTCTGTTCTTTGTTAATTTGCACGTTAAAGAAATCTTCATTCTATCACTTTCCGGCTAGGAATTTAGTCCCTTAAAGCAAATATACGTAGATATAGTGTTGTATATATTAATTGCTATAAATTTTAGCAGAAACTAACTGGGTGTAGCATGGAGATTGCGATGGTGTAAGAAGATACAAGTTTATTGTCATCGGTTAGCATTAATTGTATGTGACATTTGACAAGTGTTTTCAAATGATATGCTACAATTTATATTTGTATATATTTACATAGTATTGCCAAATGTCAATGTTCTACTTGTATCTGTTTATATAGTGTTGCCCAAACTCAATTTTATATTAAAATCTGTTTATTCGCTATTGCCCAAACTCAATTTTTTATTTGTATTTGTTTACATAGTGACGCCCAAACTCAATTATCTATTTGTATCTGTTTTTAGTGCTGCCCAAACTCAGTTTTCAATTTGTATCTGTTTAAATCGTATTGCCCAAATTTAATTTTCTCTTTGTATCTTTTTACACAGTGTTACCTAAACTCAATTTTATATTTGTATCTTTTTACATAGTGTTGCCGAAATTCAAATTTCTATTTTTATTTCTTTATATAGTATTGCCCAAATTGACTTTTCTATTTCCATTTACATTGTGCTGTCCAAACTCAATTTTCTATTTGTATCTATTTACATTGTGTTGCCAAAACTCAATTTGCTTTTTAAATAATGTTGCCCAAACTTAATTTTCTATTTGTATATGTTTACATAGTGTTGCCCAAACTCAATTTTCTATTTGCATATGTTAACATAGTGTTGCCGAAACTCAATTTTCTATTTTTATCTGATTACATAGTGTTGCTGAAACTCAATTTTCTATTTGTATCTGTTCACATGAGTTGCCCAAATTGAATTTTCTATTTGTATATGTTTACATAGTGTTGCCCGAACTTAATTTTTCTATTTGTATCTGTTTACATAGTGCTATCCAAATTTAATTTTCTATTTGTATCTGTTTACATCGTGTTGCCCAAACCGAATTTTCTATTTGTATCTGTTTACATAGTTCTGCCCGAATTCACTTTTCTATTTGTGTCTATTCACATAGTGTTATCCAAATTCAATTTTCCGTTTGATCTAAGATAAGTGAAGCGAGCTGTAGTCTTATATACATAATCACTGTTTTCTTGACATTTTAGAAAGCTTCAGAATTAATTATTAAATTAGAACTAGCAAAGATCATTTCAGGTCATCTTTTTCCTTATGAATCTAGCTGAGATTTTTGAGTGCAATACCAAAGCGGATGCCGAACAAATGCAATCAGATAACAGGTGCTTGTAACGCCCACGATGCGATATTATATCCAATTTTGAAAACCAAATTGAGGTTTTATCTAGAGTTGTCGTATTTGCAATTGCATATTCCTTGTTGTTTCCATTACACATACATATTTTGTGTACTAAATAGCTCAATGGGAGATGATATTTTACTTTCTGAAAAGTAAGAATTTTAAACTTTAATATAGCAAGGCGAGTTTGTTGAATGACAGAAACAAGCATCTGAGGTAGACATGACATCATATTATTGTTGAAGCTTGCAATCCTGGATCACTTTAATTAGGCTTGCGATAAAGTATGTTGTGCATGGATTCTCGACACAGTATCTAACCTGATGTTTTTTATGATAAAATAAACACTGAAATATTACTAAATATGTTGTGGAGAAATAATTCCAAATGAATTATTACTTTTTTCAAAATTACAATAAAGAAAAAAGAACATATTCTAAGTAGTGAGCGTACAACTTACTTTTAATTTATAAACTATGACTGAGATTTGTTTTCACCAGTATGATATTTTCATATCAATACTATAAATGACGTATAAACCAACACCAGCTGTAATTATATTTCAATATTTTGCTTAATCGCTTAATCATTCCGTGGGACGGTTCTCGAAAGACTGCAACCACCTAAATCAATGCATAGGTAGAATGGTAGCCTATAACAGTGTTCATGAAACAAAAGAAACAGTTCATTGTTATTTTGAAATTCTGTTGCACTTTTGAAATATTGTCATAGCCAAGCAATGAATGAATTAGTTGCCTCGTTCCTAAATGAGGGTGTACAAAAAAAAACGCTGTCCAATTTCAGAATTTTTGTTTTGTTTTATTTGGAGAACATATATTTGTAAATTCATTATTGTACCATTGTATCGGAAATATGGTACTGTAATGAAAACAAATGAATAATAAAATGTGCACTTAGTATAGCATTATGTATAAACTTTGTCGATGCATTTGTTTATACTCTTTTGTAGTTTCTAGCCGATTAATAAAGGACTGGTTGTAGTTAGAAGTTAATCCCCACTGTCTTCGGGAAAGAGCAGCTAAAGTATTTGACACTATGTTGCATTTGGCATATTAACATGCCGTTGGCAATGTAATGTTTCACTTGTTGAATGGAAATGAGATATTAACATTTCTGTAGCAACTGATTGGAACCAAAAGAATAGAGTCATATTTTGAAATTTTTTAATGACTAAAGAAAATGTTAGTGATAACACGTTTTCATATCAGATTCATCTTTCGAAATTAATGGCAGGAAGTCTGACTTGCAAATTTCAGAAAGACTCTAAATTGTGTTTTATTTGGAGAGGAATCTATGTTTGCTGTTGAGAAAAAAAAGTAATTTCGACAGATATAAACCATATTGTCTACCGGCTTAAAAATTAATAATGTTTTTAAATAATCATATATCAGTGGCATGCATTTTGCACATAAAAACCAATATCAGACAAATTCATTCGGAAACAAGTTGTCTTGCCTAAAATATTATTTACTTCTCTTGCCCTTGTGCACTTTTGCATGAATATCTGTTTTAAAACATTCACCTAGACTCAACTGTTACTTTCTGAACGGCCCTATGCTGTGGATTTTCATAAATTTCACCATCTTTCCAATCGGACTAAATTTGGAACGAAGAAAATGATTTGTAAAACAATGACATTATTTATTCTCGGAAGGATTGAGTCATTAGTAAAATAGAAAATCCATTTAACATTCTAGGAAAGAAGGAATGACTAGCGAACATGACATTAACCATTCTTGGAAGGAAGGAATGATTGGTAACAAATTAAATTAACCATTCTTTGAAGGAAGGGATGATTAGTAAAAACATGACTTTAACCGATCTTTTAAATAATCAATATCTGAGATTCAAACCACGATCATATATTCAGTTTAACTCTTAAATCCTCTAGCAATTCCGTTGGTTTTGGGCAGTACTCTAATAATTCCGTTCTTTTTGGGGAGTTCCGTTAGTGACTTATCTAATAACATTTCAAACATGGCGACAAGCGCTGATTCTGGAAAGAAGAAAGAGAAGTAGGTCCGCTTTTAAAGTGGATATGAGAAGTTTTAAAGTAAATAAGTTTGTACATGTATGATAAACTATATGCTTGATCTTTTTCTTTTTCTTTCTCATATAATTTATTTCTATTTGGAGCAATGCAATCTAGAATAATCTCATATTAAGATCACCTACCGTATCCGCCCGCCATAACGTTGGCTTCTTCCGTTTACATCCGTGACGGTTTCATATGTACTCATATAAAATAACAGGGTTTCCCAGTTCGAGGTAAATATTACATGGCTCACAATGTGTTGAATCATATATTTTATTTTGATTTAAAGAAAAGCAACGATTTTATCGCTAATATTTTTCGGGACACAGTGTTATTTAGGTGATTTGGCATATACGACTTCTTGCCTGTAAAGGAGGCGATGAGACTTTAAAAACCATTCAAAAGTTGATTTGACAGATTTTCAAGTTAAGGCCGTATTTGATTATCAAATTGAAGTTTCATTAGGATACGGTACAAGTCGTTGTGAAATTATTCATGCGCATCATCAATTACACTATCTTATCAGTAGGATGACAATCGAGATTGGAAGCAATAGTTATTCGTTTTAGCACCGTTAACCTCAAACATAAATTCTACTCACACTGACACCTTTTGTAGTCCTAGAATGAAATTGTGTTGCAAGTAAGATAAAGCCTTCGTGAATCTATTTAAACGGATCGTCAGCTGCATGACAATATCGATAACACACCCAGAAATGTGGAAATCTTGTAAATCTATATTAACAGCTCTTTCATAAATTTGGCATTTCATTTAAAAGCGGTAAATTGTTTGTGATAAAAAGGATATGGCAATGCATTTAATATTATCTGACAGAAAAAAACATAATGAAAGAAAATATCGAACAAGATCAGCTAAGTGAACATGTGACCGTGTACGTTTCGTCGTGACCAAAACCAGATATTCATTTGTGATTTTGCTATCTTATCACAAAACGGATGCTTTTTAAAGTTTCAAGACACGTAATACATGATTCAATGAGACCTTTGACATAATTAACATTTGTAATTTTTATGGACAACAGTAGCTGGTATAGTGGTGCAAAAAAATAAAATATAATAAAAATGAAACAAGAAAAGAAACGTTGACATTTTGCCTTGCAGGAATATGTCATATATATGACGATGCCTGTAAGGGTGTATGAACACCCTCTGCCCCCATAATCTTGGGCCAAACATCAAACTAAAATCATTGTTTTCAAAGATTTTATTCCTCATCTGCATAACATATCTAAAATAATAAAAATTGAAAATGTGAAATGTAGTATAATGGCATGAATGTCTGATAAAGGGTGATTTAGGTATATATGCAAAAAGGATTTATTTTTCGTCTACCTGAATTGTTTTTGCTAAATTGTACTTACAAAAATCTTGTCAAAAATCTAAGCAAACACCAAAAAGTTAAGAAAGTGGTAAAAATGGAAATAACTGCTGCATTTAACCTAAAAGCCAGATGAGACCAATTTCCTTTAGTTACCAACAAACATACTAAATTTTAGGTTTTTTTCATTTGTTTTCCTAACAGTGTTAGCCGCGTTTCGTCCATGTTTGCACGTTTGAGATGGCCTGCAAGATTAAGTATAGACCAAGTTTGTTTTCTCCAAAATGTTCAAGTGAAAAATAGTTTTAACACAATGCGCAAACAATTGATAGCACAATGACAGTCACTATAACGTTACCAGGTCTAGGGGTTTAATTAAAGTCTACTCTCATATAATTTAGACTGGTTTGTCACAGTTATATGTTAGATATCTTTTTTCATAGATATGTAGCAGCCCGTTCTGGGTCTGAATAGTACAATTAACGAAGACCTAATTCGTTTAAAGAAAATGGAGAAACAATGTTGTTGTGGCATATATATTGGATCAGTCGATAATAAATCATAAATATGCTCAATATATTTCATTTGTGTTTATTACGTTTTTCGTCGTCGTGTGTATCGTCAAAAATCATCTAGCCCTAAAGCCGAAAAATATGTACAAATGCGCAACAAAATCTTAAAATTCTTTAAAACTTTAATAACGTCCATTACATACAAGCACAAGTTAGTCAATTAAGTATTAAGTTATGAACCTTGCGAGAAGCTTGATCATTGAGCGTATAACGTTTTCTGTCATAAAGACTAAAACCAAACTGTTGAAACCGTATATAAAGAAGGCGTATCTATCTATATTTCTTTATGGTTCACATAATTCTTAATGATTTCGTTGAACTGAAAAATGTTGAAGTGTTAATAGCACATTACCAGTATGCACCTTTGGTATGGGGAGATAACCAATGTCTTTCGTTTCGTGAAATGCAACATAAACTCTGGTGAGAATTCATTCAGGATGATCGTTAAATTTATGCATATATAGAATCAAAGAGTTCTCATTAAATGTTTTTTTTTATTGCTAGCTATGACTGTACTCTTCTCTTACCTTAAATACTCTGCTTGTCGTCTGCCTAGAATGGAGTAAACAGGACAGATTTACATTATGGTATACTGTGTCACAAATACCAAGAAAGGTCTTCAATTGACAGTTACAGGTGTGTGTGTGATATTTGACGGCTCTATATACTCTAAAGTAACTTTCACTTTATTTGTTTTACCGGTGACTAAGTTTTACTGGACATTATATTTACTTCTTTCAATCATTCAGTACGAACTTTCACGTTTGCAAATTTTAATTGAAACAAAATAATGTTAAGGCATCAACGTTTAATCACAAGGTGAGTGACGATGCAATTAAATAGAGTCAAGCTCTTCATATGCCTTGGTTTTATCATAGTGAAGCAATAATAAAACCTGACAAGAAACCTTCTGCGGGGACTCCAGTACATCCAGATGCAGATTCTGACATGGCATAAAGAAACCGAAATAAAAAAGCAGACGACCATAAAGCACCACACAATGTCAAACGTGTCAATTAAGATGCCAATATGTCTAAGGTATATACGTTACAGCTTATATGCGGAAAGTATGTCGAAAGTATTTGATGCTACAGCATAATAACTGAAGGGATTCCGAAGGTATACACGCTACAGTATATCCTCCTTAGGGAATTTGAAGGTATGTATGCTACATCATAGCAGATGTATTTATTTGGAATGTATAACACGCTATAGCATATCAGCTCCATGAATTTCAAAGGTATGTCAGATATACTGATCAAAAAGGCTGTAAGCAACATTGTATCAGCGGTAGGGATTTCGAAGATTTTCTACCCCACATATAATATGTAGAGATGTTAAACGTACATACAATACAGCATATCAGCTGTAATACTGATGAACTTAAATACTGGGCAAGTACACTCACATTGATTCTTATCACAACATCCATCCTCAGTGATCTGTTATTTACCTGCCTTGGAATCGTTTTAGATTAATAAACCAATTTGTATGAGGTGAATACTAAAGTGATAGCAATGTATTAAGTTGTGACCAGCAATTGTTTAATTTGCATGATATAAGAGATCAATTGATGTGCAAAAAGTGTATAGTAATGTCATGATTGTGAGTCTTATTAAAGGAGCTGCCACAAAGTTCTTCCGAATCTCTTATGTAAAAATTCTGGGACATTGAGAGCATGTGCTCAGAACTTTGCTTTGCCCATCATGGAATCAAACGTTGGTAGGCTTTGTACCGTTGTACATGCCACGGTGACCTTTGAACTGGTTCGTTTAAATCCTAGTATGAGTGCATGACAAATAACCAACCAGAAAATACCCTGTAGTATTTTATGTTATTTGGTCTGCTAAACGCTTCAGCTTCCACGTTCCTTATCCTTACTATAAATTTTTCCTTTACAAAATCCTGCAGTTTTTAATCAAATGTTTTCATATCACGCCATTACCTTAAGTGACGATGTTTTCTTACTAGTTTAATGCAGCTATATACCATTGAATCAATAAGGAACTAAATACATTCCAAGAGTCGATGTTCAGAAAACCAATGATGGACTTGATTAATAGCAGTTTCTTTTTTATAATAAAGTGCTGCCAATGTAATTTCGAGTCTTTTCATAAGGAGATGTACTTCCTAGTTCCAATTAGTGTGCCAAACGGAAGTCTTTCCTAATAATAGAAGACGCCTCCAGAAATGTCTTAAATATTCTATATCTGACGGAATTTCTTGTCATCGGGGATTATGCGTAAAACTGGCAACATGGAACAAAGTTATTTGCTTTCCATCTTCGATCTTTACTTTGATTAAATATGTTCAATGTATCGTGTAAAGTCACCAAGGGAATGCTACATAACGTATGTAGTGGAATATCTATACCTGAATTCAAAATCAAGACTTAGGGAGTGAGCCAATCATGAACTAGATTACACGCGTAATATAGAGATTGAGCCAATTAATGTGCAACCCAAAGTTGCTAAATGTCGCAATTTTGACACGTGGAACTTTAACACGCTAAATAAAAATGGAAATTAATATCATCAAGTTATATTTAGCTCATTGATCTAAAGAGAGATAGGACGACTGGCCTTATTTCATGATGGAAACTGCAACTTTGTAACAATTTTGTCATAAAATAGATCATGTACTCCATCCCATTTTACTATATTCATATTATGTGCATGTGCGTGTGTGTACTTGTGTGTGTGTGATAGAGAGATTGAATAAAAAGTTTCTGGCTCAGCATATCCATTTACTCTTAGATAATAAAAAGTGATACTTAAGGCAGTCCCTCTTCATATACAAAATGCCTACGTTCTCAATCAGATAAAAGGAGTAGAGAAAATATTTTAAAATGGACAATACCAAACAGACATTTAACAGTGAACATATTTCAAGATTGACCACGTTAATTATCGATAATATGAGTCTGAACTTTTGTAACGATTTAGTTTTGCCACCAAGTTAAGCTGCAACCATCATGCTTCATTTTCATTGTGTCTAGGTCTCAGCGTCTATAGCAAGTTGATAAATGGTGTAGATTGAATTCAAGATATCGTTATTGAGGAAAGCAGACATAAATGTGTTCAAAACTTAATTTTTTCCTGGCATTTCTACATTTCTTAAAACGGCATTTGTTAATGAGACTTCGCCTTCGGTTGGTGGTAATTCATTGGAATTCAAAATATTCCACCTTGAAGTTATTTGCAAAGCAGAAAGCTCATAGTATTTTCCTTGTTGTAAAATGGCGTCGCTATTAATGACGTAAGCTTGAACATCTTCGATTTTTGAGTTGATATTTGATGCAGAGAACGGAATTAAATAAGTGTATGTTATAACTGTAGAAAGGAAAGATTCGTGTGCCATCGCAAGAGGGGGTTCGATGCGTTTTGTTTCTGTCCATGTCAAGCCTTTATCCCGTTTGTTCAAGATAGACATTTCCTTGAATAAGAGTAAAATCTGTCTCCAGATTAGGATCTAACCTGTTCTTCCTGACTTACCGTCAAATATTGCCATGTTGCACTTGACAGGAATGATCCTAAAGACAGCATTGACGTTATTCTGTCGTAGATTGTAAGATTTATTTGGCAATGTGTTTAGCAAATATTTCTATCAGGCTTTGTCTGTACTTTTACTTCATTTCCTCTTTCGTTCTTTCCTCTTCTTTCTCATGCACATTAACTTTGTACCTGTTCTGGTTCTTGTTTCCATCGTTACAATTTCCATGAGTGAATATTTAGTATTCCAGGACCACTCCTTGAGACTTGATTTCAATGGTATGGTCAGACTCTAAAAACAAGATCACGCCCATTGTATTTTTGGGTTTTGATCAAACTGAATTTCCATATTAGTATATCATAAGCTGGAAATGTCCCTCATAGCTGGCTTGGTATAGCACGAAATCGTATCCATGCATAAAAAATGTCCTGTATAGTAATGGATACTACTGTTAATGTGTGTACAGGTGGTTTTCCTGTGACTTAAAGAGGTCAATACGATCTCAAGAAATTTTGAGAACCGATTTTGGTCCCTGTAACTCATATCTTGGAGACTTTTTAGTTATGGAACATGCAAGTGTGTCAATCAATGGTTCCGTCAAGAACTGCATGGTTGACAATACCAAGAAACACGCAATTAAGTAATAGATTTGGGAAAACTTGATATTCGGTCTTGGATCAGAATCCAATATTGTTATGAATTTACATGTCCACTTACCGTATTTGATACTTCGCTGAGTTTGGTTCAGACATAACTGATCTAATCTGATACTTTAAATAAGACTTAAAAACGACCCATATACTGTCTTCGAGTATGCTTTTAAACTTTATTGGCTGAAATTACACGTTCAGGTATTGAAATGTTGACGGTGCTCCTGAATTATTGAGTCCTTATCATGAAAACCAAATTATTTATGTATGAAGAGGCTACAGCTGGTGGTGGATGGTTCATTTCGTGGGCCCCAGCTTCATGCGCTGTGCGATATGTGCTGTATAATTCTCGCCGCAATACAATCTCCTCCATCAGTTTATTTTTACTGTTAGGTATATGTGATTAAATTGCTTTGTATGTCGTCGGGACTCGAATCTGGATTCTTAAAGGACTATTTAGTGATAGGACTTGTGTTTTCATTCTTAGAATCACATTTTGGATTATATTCACAGATTGTAAGTCCTATGTACGAATTTTTACATTTTCGTCTGGGGAAATAAATTGTTTTGTTAAAATATACAAAGCTTGTTGGCTTTCATTGTTTTCTTTGTTACTGATTACGAGCCTTTGCCACGTAACAGGACATAATCTAAAAATATGAGTTTTATTACAATCATATAGCAGGTAACATATTCTGTATGTCTTTGAGCAGTAGTCTTCCACAGAAAATTTTCTACCTCCTCGTGCGCCTTGCTGCCTATAAAGAAATGGAATTTGCACACTGTCAGTAATTTATTGCATACTGTATGCTGATACTGACGCATGATGAATAGAGAGAATAAGATCTATGTTGCATAACAAAATGTATTTCAGAATCTTTAAAATATTTGGTTTATTACATCCAAGTGAAAGTTAAAAAATCATTGTCAATTTTAATAAATGACGGTTCAATATGATTTAATAAATGGCATTTATTAAGAACATACTGAAACAATAAATAAATATTATATCACTGTATGCCTTGAGTTATCAAATACCAACTATATCAAGGAAACATGGATAGGCTACTCGTATACTCTAAACTGTAATGTTTGCATCATTAAAATCTAAATTTATCAAGACACTGTACAACAAATTAGCTAGCTTGACTTGATCAAGTTTCTTGTCACATCGTCATTTAAACACTTGAGGAAACAAGTCTCCATGAAAAAGAAATGATTATTACCTAAAGCTTTCTCTTCTTCAGTATAGCTATACTCCTTGGCATATGTCGACTACGATTCGCCGGCGTGCTTCCCGTCTTCTGTCTTGTTATCAGAGTAGAAAGATATAAAATAAAGAGTTGGCACTGCATCAGGCTTCAAACGCTAACGTTTTGGCTCAAACCCAATAGTTTGAAGAGTCTCCGGTCTATTGAAACACTTTCATGCTCTAAATGTCTCGGTCAGAAATCCCTTCTCTCTTTAATTTGATTGCCCATACAAATCACCTTTTAGGGTCCTTTGAAAATGTGGAAAAAAGTAATATTTGTCCGGAACTGCTATTATTCACACAATTCAGAGCTGCGCATTGAAACTTCGACATTGAATATGAAAATGCCTTTTGTACGGGAATCGTCTCAAATGACGTCACATTTTTCTTGTATATAAGGGAGAAAACAACTTGGGGGTGGTGTAGGTTCTTTCCATTTGATCTCGGAATTCAACACCGTATTTATTATTAAATGTTTGTGGAAATACAATAAATGCAAAGAAAAAAATAGTCAGGATAGATTATATACACAAACTACTACATATCCTTTTATTTACAATAAAATTTTGCAGGTTAGGGTTTTTGTTCCCTTTAAGCATAGAAAAATACCTAATACTCTAACATTTATTTTTAAAATGAATGTTATTGTCTGTCGTAAGATGTATTTGTATTTTTCTACATCTTGTTAAAATTCTGATAGAGAACAACACTTCCCGAACAGTTGCTTCAACGATTTAAGTCTGCCTGTTCACTTAGACGTTCACAATGGCAAGTGACACGATACAACACCCTTCAGCAAATATATTATATCTCCAACATGAGAAATGGCTGCTAGTTCAGTTTCACTTTGCCCGTCTTTCCGTATTTCTGTTAAACCTTTTTTCGTCGTTCTGCCCTTACTTTACGAACAGAGAGGAAAGGTTTCGATTTTTTTTACAAGCAATTTCTTCTCTGTACAGACACATGAAAATACAATAAAAAGACGATACATAAACTACTTACAAATACATTAATATGAATCAGGCAATAATCTGAAACCAATCAGTTTAATTTAACAATTGAATATAGGATTTAACTAATGAAAACGTAAATTGGCGTATTCATTTATACACTATTACGACACCAAAGCTTGATGCACGTTAGGTTTCTGGTAAATTATGTTTTGATGGGAAACAGAGATAAAAGTAAACCATTCCTGACACTGGAAAACAGTGATCAAAGAAGACCATTCATGGCACTGGTAAACAGTATTCAAAGAAGACCATTCCTGACATTGGAAAACAGTGAGCAAAGGAGACTTTTCCTGACACTGAAAAGTAGTGATCAACGAAGACCGTTTCCTGACAGTGGAAAATAGTAACAAAAAGACCGTTCCTGACAATGGAAAAAAGTGATCAAAGAAGACCGTTCCTGACACTGGAAAACATTGATCAAAGAAGGTCATTCCTGACACTGGAAAACAGTCATCATAGAAGAGCATTCCTGACACTGGAAGATAGTGATCAGAAAAGACCATTCATGATACTGGTTATCATTCGTCTCTCTTTTGGAGTCGTTAAGACCTACTAAGTACATCATGGCCAATTGCAAAGGAGAAAGTACACATGCTCTGTAGTTCTCAAGCTCATAAATCATTTATGCCAATACGACTAAATGTACTTTCTAAGAGAAATAACTTACGTTTCCAACATTATCGTTTTTCGGCACGAATATCGAAAGTATTGTTGAACAGTAATGATCTGTGTAATGTAATATTAACACCTATACAGCAAGCGCAAAAGTAATGTGGAATCGGCTGTCTTTCCCAAACATAATTTATTGCCATTAAAGTGTCTTTCCTATTTCGTCTGTCTGTTTAAAAATTGCACAATGCCGTCTTCCAGATCATTCAGCTACTTGCCTAACAAATTAAAATGACAAAAATAATATTTTATTTTCAGACTGAATGTCTATTGAATAAGGAAAAAGTTGTAATTGATACCGAAGGCTAAAGCTTTATTAGTTTATAGCCTGTACAAATTTTAAGTGTGACAGCATTGTTGCTGAACAGAGTTCAATTTCATTATGGTCATCATGACACAAGCTGAATTTTTGGAGGCGGCTGGCTACTTTGTACGAATGCAGACAATACGTTTGTAGCATCGTGGACTTTAGTGTAAAATCTATACCCATGTCAAGGCCAACGTAGTTTTCCAGTAATGGTTCTAGGTTTCAGAATCAAAATGAGCATTCGTTGATGAAATTATACCATTTTCCATTTTGAAGTGACCTACAACCATTTGCATATATTTTGTATCAAAACTGATAGAGTGAATAAGCGTCACTTAATTAATGTAGAATTAACTTAGTTTAACATCAAACGATTGTAGAAAACAAAATGTCTTTTCTAAGCGTCTAACAAATGATGCAGAGAATGTTTTCGTTTAACGTTTTCTTGTTTGTCATATATGATATGTAAAGAAAGAGTCGAGGTAGGGGCAATATTCAAGACAACTTCAATAGCTAGAGCATATTTTACATTCAGGTGCAGAAAGTTGCTAGTCGTTGATAGTTTCCGTCTCTAGAAGTTAAAAGTCCAAACACTGCAGACAAAGGCATTTCTCCCACTACCATTTCGATATCTGTTTATGAATATAGTAGGAAAATAAGTGGGTATCGTATAGATACCTGTAACTGTGAAATGCTTTCCAATGCCATATCCACGATGGCGTCGACTGAAGAAAAGTACTACCTAGGCTACAGACTTTTAAACATGGGTCGCGACCCAGAGCTGTATTTCAGAATGTCAGGCACTAATGACCTAAATATATTACAGGATTATAAGTTTTTAAAAATATCTAGTCTAAAGATATAATTTTTGAGAAGCAGCAATAAACGATTCTTCAACTGGTTCGTGAAACAATCAAAACCACCCCCATCAATCTATTTCATCATAAGTTATGCGGTCTGGGAACTATAAGACACAATGATGGATTATTTATTCCACTGAAGGTACGTTTGCTTTAAATTATGTAATAATATCTTCCAGGTAAATGATGGTGTGTACAAAAGACAACAGATTATCGGCTAATCAGTTACCTTTTGGGGGATTTATGACCTATTTTTGTCAAAGATCTCAAACCGATCATGAATTGCGTTGTTTCAAGTAATGAGCAGCTCTTAGACCAAATATTTAATGCGACAATAACCTGAAAACCTGCTGAAATTCATGAATTAGGTATTTGTGTATGAAAACTTTTCAAACTACGCACACATTAAACAAACTTACTCTAACCGATAGTTATAGGCCTACATGTAAAATTCGTGTGCCGAAATAGAATTTCTAGATATTTCTTAAACCCTACATAATTGGTAGAAGATGTCTCAGACTGAAAACAGAAATGTGAAACTAGTTCATGTTTGAATAATTTACAGAAAGTCTCAGGAGTCTTTGTATGATCCCTATGCTCAGATTTACGAGTCTCGAGTCTTTGTATGATCCACATGATCAGAATTACGAGTCTGGAGTCTTTGTATGATCCCCATGCTTATGAGTCTTTGTATGATCTCCATACTCAGAATTACGAGTTAGGAGTTTTTGTATGATCCCCATGCTTAGAATTAGGAAGTAATCACAAACTCATTATATGTCACAAACGCAAAATAATCTTTCAATAAAAAATCTTTCAATGAAAGACATTTGCATTCATTTCCGTTCATGTACAATGATTGAATTCAATTAAGAGGAGGATATACATTATTCAATGAATTTGCAAAGGTTCACAAAAACAAAATGCTCATCATTCAAACAAACGTTGCTACTAGCTGGAAAGAATGCTTCAAAACTCCAGGTATATTTCTTAATCGTTCACTTCTATTTATGCATCATGGGACAGAATGTGACTTGCACAAACAAATTTCCTCTAGACTTAAAAGCTTTTCGATGAGCGTTATCAATTTTTGTTTTGTCAAATCATGTTTGCTAACACATTTAAGCAAAACGTATTACTATTTATTTTGCTTAATTTCATTTATTCATTCTTATATATATATATATATATATATATATATATATATATATATATATATATATATATATATATATATATATATATATATATATATATATATATATATATATATATATATATGTGTGTATGTATGTGTGTGTGTATGTATGTATGTATGTATGTATGTATGCATGTATGTATGTATGTATGTATGTATGTATGTATGTATGTATGTATGTATGTATGTATGTATGTATGTATGTATGTATGTATGTATGTATGTATGTATGTATGTATGTATGTATGTATGTATGTATGTATGTATGTATGTGTGAGTGTGTGCGTGTTAGAGAGAGAGAGAGAGAGAGAGAGAGAGAGAGAGAGAGAGAGAGAGAGAGAGAGAGAGAGAGAGAGAGAGAGTCATCCTGAAATTTAAATAAAGGGGTTAAATATGAAAAAGCATTCTCATGGAATGTTAATATGCATATAGATCTGCCAAACCAGTCTTCATATGGATCCGCCAAACCAGTCTACATATGGATATTGCTTGAAATTTTAAAGTTCATAGCGAGATAGCAGAGGCGTATAACTAATTTCCGATCAAACAGAAATATTGTATGTCGACTTTTAATGTCCGATGTTAAAGACAATATAATTGTATGTCGACTTTCATTGTCCGCTGTTAACGACAATATTCATGCGTAGCATGTATTCTCTATTTAAATCTATTACAAAGAATATGTCTAGAAATAATAAACGGTATCGGGAGTATCCTGAAACTTAGACCAAAATTGATTGGCATATTGTTATTTACGATGGCAAACTTAAACGCCTAAATAGCGTATTGAGGTGGGAACAATGTTATTTCTCCGACTGCACGCAAATATTTCTATGGTGTAGTGTACAATTATATTTGATATCATTCATCTTGCATTGATTCGACAAGACGTTTTGCCAAAATACAACATAGTTTTTGGGATGGGTATTAGAAAATGCAAAAAATATTGAAGAAAATCGCTAATCAAGAATCGGAAACTCAGCTCAGCATGTTCTGAAAATCAAACCTGCATTGAGTATTTAATAAAAAAAATCGTCCATTACAAATAAAAGAAATACAAAAAACACCAAAAGAAATTCAGTACAACTTGTTTCTGGATATATATATATATATATATATATATATATATATATATATATATATATATATATATATATATATATATCGCGAATGAAGTAGAACATTACTTTGTCTTGAGTGAAAAAACATGCATTTTCTTGTTATCAAACATTTTTTCCAGGCAAATATATATATATATATATATATATATATATATATATATATATATATATATATATATATATATATATATATATATATATATATAAGTATATGAAAAGCTGCATATATTTTGTCATCGTCAGGTCCGTGTGCTGCCTCCATTTGTATTATTATGCATTTGATATGTTACATAAATTTAGCATGGGTAGGACCATGTGCTGCCTCCCTTCTAAGGAATTTGCCCCTTCTCGGATTTGAGTCACAGGGTTTTCAGCAAAATGGCGAAAATTATTTGCATGATGTATATTGATGTTTTTTTTTCGTAGAAATCACGCATGCGTATGTTATGTTTAAACATGTGTTGCAAAGAAGGCTATTTATTTCACTGATGGTTTTCGTTAGCTGTGGCATTATCAGATTTTTCCTTCAGAAAAATAAGATCGTATAGGAAACATGGAAAAAGGAACAATAAATACATAACAATCAATAATATATTGGATTGAAATTGACTCAAAATGGCAATAAAGTGGGACAAATAGCACAATGTAATCATTTGTACAATCAACAGATATGAGACGAAGTATAATTAATTTATACGTTCTAGTTGTTATTCTATCAGATACATTTTTCATTAGTTCAAACATTCGCCCGTAGGCTGCAATCATCACTAGCATTTACCGTGTGGAGAGCTTTTTTGCATGTTGATATGATAAGTTTTATAACCAAATAATACATTTTTATTCAATTGGATCAAAGATCCCCTTTTCCCCGGTGAAAGTCAATTTACTAATGATTACATGTGATTTTAGTTCGAATGTGAAGTATAGTATGTGATATAATTTTGATTAAACAAAGACAAATAGAATATTGAAAATAAACGTGATGAATAATTTGACAAGATATTTTCTTAAGTATAAATTTTGTTTACAAAGCACACACTGATACACACACATACACATACACACGCAAGATGTTTAATAGAAATGTATATAAAATGGTATTGTGCTTGAATGGTGGTGCGCACTTAATCAATCAGACGTAAGACTACTATTCTCTTCTAAATGTGCGAATAATGTTTTATCTAGGCCGATGACATAGTGAGTATGGTACAGATGACACCAATTGTGCTGGAGGATTTTCGGAAACAAGCACTCCATACTGGTCCAAGAATACAGTCATGAGTTTGAAGGTGCCATAGTCCAAGACGGAAAACCATCCATGCGGAAGTTTAGACACTCGTCTTAACAAAAGGAACACACATCATCGTGATTAAACACACATTTTGTGCAGACCAACATTCGTATCTTCAAACCAAGAATAGTTATTACACACCAAGAAATATCTTTAATTACAGACACGTATTCTTAGCGATCTTACAGATTCTTAACCCTCGCACTTTTAGACAAACCTTCCTAATTACAATAAAGAATCCAATTACAATTTCTCCTCATCTTGTCGTCTGCTCTGAGAATGGAATTCCTTAATAGGAGAGTAGTTCTGGAAATAATGTTTTTACCATGGATATATGCTGAATTATTCAAGGGATGAACATTTGAAGTGGTGAACAATCATTGGAATTGTGCAAAGACCAGAATTGTTTTTCCGTTAGAAATATGGCCAAGACAAGATGAAACGTTTTTTGGGATCATTATGTTGCCAGTAAATAGTTGGAGAGAGAATATCAAATCATCTATTAGAAACGGATATGGCGTCCCTATTAAACATCGTTCTGTAGGGTTCACGTATACAACAGCAGAGGTCAAAGGCAAGATTGCGTCGATTGTTTGCAGCAGTGACGTCAAAAATAGAACAACAAACCCTTAGATGATGAATTCTCCTCAACAAAAATTAGAATGTGATAATTTATGACGTAGTGATGCTGCAACCTTACTATGCTCTGGATGTAATAGGGCTTTATGCTTCACAACAAGACCCTGCCTCTTTTCTCGTCTCCTTTTTGCCTTGGACACAAACGGATCTAAAGATGTGTCTTTGGTGTTACGGTGATTGCACCAAAACCTAGCGTTGGACATCGAGGAAGCTATTGCAAAGTAAAGCGCACGTTCATCATGGGGTTCCAGGACCGAGTATATTATCAGACTATCTCTGTTGGTCACGTAATCTTCAGCATCTCTTCATACTTCACCATGAGTTCTGCAATAATAAATTTAATGAGTTTAATATGTTTTCCTTTATCGTCCAGAAATTCAGATGTTTGATTGGATCCGTAAATTATTCCAATCTGGACATGATAGGGCGCTAAACTCCTTGCACCCGAAGTATCATATTCAAATCCTTCACCGATGGGTGATAGATATAGTTGTCTCTTTTTGTGACACTACGCGATCTAGCCATTAGCCTCCTGTTTCATTTGGAAGAACTCGTCTCGTGGTGAGACAGTGAAAGATTTCTTACACTTGGCAACGACCGGTATCCTTGATCAAGAGGATGCATACATTTTACACTGGCCAACTTTACTGTCCTACAGAGTACTTCGTCATCGTCAAGACTAGTGTTTCTTTCCATTGCAAGTTTAGGTACAGACAAAATTAAAACACGAACTTTACATTTCACTGATGGACAAACACGATATATTACACGTCCGTTGGTAGATTAACATTGCATTTGACAAATCACTTATTTTTTATTAATCTACTTCATGACAAAGTGCTCTGCAAAATATGCGGGGTTAATAAAGCAAAATGTTAAACGCAATGGTACAGCTAACACACTTCTATGCGGCTGAGATTTTCTCTGTGGCACTAGTACATTTTCCAAACAAATTGTCGCTAGATTTCAAAGGTTTGAACTCCACTATATTTTATAATATTCGATCACCCGTCGAAATTATTGGATCGTTCATAGAATATGGTCATACAAGTGCTCACACGTTTTCACTAATCTGTATCAGTCCTATTCCAAGTCCAGGTATTGTTGGCAGGTTCACTCATACAGGTTTTCCTTAGTAAACCTAGCACATATATTTTTTTTAATCTCTCGAGCAGAACTATTGGTCTCATCCGTGCCATATGCACATATCAAGTACTGTATCCCTACTATCAACCGAACATTAACTGGTCTTCCCGTTTCCGTTTCTGGCATATTGCATCCACCTTTTGTACGTGCTGGACAAAAACACAGAATGATAATTTTTTGATAGCACAATAGCTGCTGTGTTCTAGTGCATAAAGTTTTCTCAGTATCCTGATCGGCAGACACTGACGATAGTAGGGGATTCCTTTCAAGGATTAATCCCAGTTTCCTCGACAATTTTCAACAATAAATGCGACAAATGTCGACATCAGACCTACAGTATTTTAATATATTTTATTGAAAGTCCAATGTTTTAGGATAGTGGGTCCTATACGATGTGTTAAAAGGTCTTGCGCTTTTCCTCTCGTTTACCGTCTGATTCTTACTATACGCGTCGGGGAAACCAGGTAGCACCATAGTGTTTAAAAAGCCAGGCAAGTATGTTTGGCCATATGTTCAATCCAATTGTTAGGCTATTTTAGTCAGTGACATAGTCAGTAATTCATGGACTCCATGGATTATACAGTACTTATTTTCACGTGAATGATCATAGTTAGGTGTGAGCAGTTGATTCGATTTCTGAATAAATGTTTGTGGGGAAAAATATATATCGTACATTGAAAAAAGAAATAGGAATGAATACCAAGTCCACAATTTTACATACTTTCATAAATGTTTTTCATTGTTTAAATTGCTTCACCCTGCGTACTCTCCATTTGAAAAAATAGGTTCCTCTAAACAGGGGATCTTCACGCATTATCTGTAGCGAGCGTTCTATAGATCTTGAATGTTCTGCACGTCGTTCGGTCAAACGCGATCTTCAAAGTAATTTCTTTATTAATGATGCCTCGACATTAAGCTTTTCTAGCTGCTGTCGAGGCGTCAGGCAAGATGTAATCATTCCGTACCAATCATATTTGTCTACAAGTGATTTATACATGCCGTTTGTTATCAATGACTTTAGAATAAAAGCCATATTTTACATAGAGTTTAAAACATCTCTCTATATACTAGATATAAATGAATGTTAACAATGGGAAAACGCTATGAAGTCAACTTTATGTAAAAATATGTACTTTGGAAAGCATTTTGTTAGATCTACTGTTCAAATCTGAAGAATGATACTACAAGAGGTTATTTCCTTTTGTAATTGTGCATTAACTGTTTCTCAGTCAGATTTATGTATCTTCTGATTTATTGCCTGATATCAAATTTAATTAAAATCGTTATAATTCAGTTTCTACCAGGTTTAAGCAACATGCGAATATCATTTTACCTCTGTGTTCTAGAACTTTTCCGTGATTTTAGAGTTATTTTTTTCTTCAATTGGATGATTATTTTGTTTTCATGAATGCCTGACTTTGAAAAGAATCTGCAAGATGAGTGCATAATCTTGTCATGTAATACTTCCTGAGAAGTTAATAATAATAATAATAATAATAATAATAATAATAATAATAATAATAATAATAATAATAATAATTATTATTAGTAGTAGTAGAAGTAGTATTGTTTTTATTATTATTATTATTATTATTATTATTATTATTATTATTATTATTATTATTATCATTAATTATTATTAGAAGAAGAAGAAGAAGAAGAAGAAGAAGAAGAAGAAGAAGAAGAAGAAGAAGAAGAAATTTAAGATTGTGCCTTAATTAGTTTGAGAGAACAAATCTATACTGGGACCCTCTGTTATTTACAATAATTTACCACAGATATTGTAAAAAATGTCACATACATTACAAACTGCACGTATGGTAATACACACGTCCACGCATACAGAGAACCATACTTGACTGTCTGACGATTAGACCAATACTAATATACAAAAATAAGTGTATTATACGCGATGTTTTCGTGCAGAAATCTGCGCTTGCAACGTTTACACTGGCACTGACACTTAAGCACAATAACATTATTTCAGTCTCTTATGCGCAAAATAAAAGAATTAAAATGTATACTAATATGAAAGAGTATAAGGTAAAGAATAGGTACTATATACATAGAAATGTCACCAGGAAGCAGTATAAACGTAATATCTACAGGCAGTATGAATTCTATTCCATACAAGGGTACATGAATTCTGAATGATGTCACTTTCATTTAAGATAGGAGTATCTTTTTCCGGTAGATTCAACATAATCAACAGATTCCAGTTTATTGGACTCTATGCTGTACCTTTTAAACGAAACAAGCAAAGCCCTTTCCAGAATCACATCATTTGCCTTGTGCCAGGCTCTGCTGGGTGATAAAATAATTTAACTGCCAGACTAATATTTTCTTGTCTAAGTGCTCATACCTGTTTGCTTATTGTTTTATATTTGTATGCTTTTTGGGGGAGGGTGTCTTTTTAATCATTTTTAATTATATCGTTAGAGCATTGTATTGTTGAGATTATTACAAATCTTTTATCGTAAACTAAATGATAGAAAAAGAACGAAAATACATATTTACTTTCTTAAAATACAAAGTGTGAAATTAAATAGAACTTGCAACAGTATGCTGAATTTAATCCTAAATAATCCCAAAGTTCTATCACAAGTTTTAAAGTAGAAAGTATTCCAAATGAGTTCCGTTTGTATCCGGAATAAAGTTCAACTTATTGTGCCGATATGCCAATAGTCTTGATGTATCACAATGATATAATGAAATGTATTTAAATGAATTTACATTAATTCCAGAACAGGAAGTACTAAAGCCTAAAGTCAGAATAATTGAAATAAATCTTCTCAGCTGAATTGAGCACAATTAAACAACTCATCCAAGACTGATGTGTCCGTTAGGAATAATTAATTTTCAGTAAGTAATCAATTTATATAAAACATAAAGTTGCAATACAAAAATGGATGAGAGTAGAGTTTTCAATTTAGACCAATTTAATTTTGTCAGCATCTAGCCAGCCAGGAATTAGGCCATCCTTATTTTTGAGAAAAATTCATGACCAAACTCAGATCTCATCAATAATTTTACTATATCATAAAACTGTATATTGTGTTTACTAAAATGACATCATCGTAAAGTGCAAACCCAAAACTATAAAGAAAAAATAGCATGCAAAAGAGTAAGGAAAGATATTTCGCGATTTTACTCTGTCATATGGGTGAAAATAAAAATCTCCGGGTTCTCTCTCTCTCTCTCTCTCTCTCTCTCTCTCTCTCTCTCTCTCTCTCTCTCTCTCTCTCTCTCTCTCTCTCTCTCTCTCTCTCTCTCTCTCTCTCTTATTCACACTCAAGAATGAGAATTGTCCCACAACTCTGTGTGAAAAAGTAATCAGTTAAATATATAGTGACGGCCAGTTGTCCTTACTCCCAGCAACTCAGATAAATATAATCGGTGAAACGCATAGCTAGACCACTTTTTGTCATATGCTAGCATAGACTGAATGCAGTGGTTGCGTATATTCAGCGTAAATACTGGTCATGAAATTATAGAGTGATTTGGTTCCTATCAAAGTTGATTACAATACTAACAAATCATTAAAATATTAGGTTTGAAATGCATTCTTGTCGTACTCAGGTACCTATCAGCCTATAGGCAGCTACGCCCCTGCTGGCAGACCTTTGTCATTACTCGATTGCCTTTTTTGTTCCTTACTTTAGCGTCGCTTTATCCCTACTCTGGCGTCACTTTGTACTTACATTGGTGGCGGCCTTTTGTTTTTACTCTGGCAATCTTTTCGTCTATATCTGTCTGCCTTCTGGCTCTTATTCAATTTAAAATCCTGTAACTTTACAGAATCATGCTCTTTTTAGAACTTTCTATCAATTTTCATTCCTGTTGACTTATCATAATTTTGGGAACAGGTGTGTTTTAAGATTTCAGCTGATTTTATAACCACATGTTATGCAATAAATTATCAGTTTGGTTGAAAACGCTCGAATGCTATACATATCAGCCTTTAGAAACGCGAAAGTATCATACATTATTGCTATAAGGTTAAATGCGATAGAAATTGTTCATTATCATCCCGGGAATGTTTGAGACGAGATCTGCAACTGTTTATCCAGTGCTTTAAGTAATAGGCAGGAAAATCGCTTCCTGCTTAAATCAATGATTTTAATTTAATAAACAGAAGAGCTCTAATAAAAAAAAATTGTTTAAAAATCTAGTGCAAGAAGGTTTCTCTTATTTTTCATGACAAAAGAAGTCCTAACACCTAGCACAATGAATGTAAAATAAATATGATGGAAAAATTTAAGAGATTGCGTATTCATAAAACGGCGTTGAACAACTGATAATATTTGTTTTTACATATAATAATTGTCTACTTATTGAACAAATATTATTTCACATAAAAAAGTACTCTACTGACGGTAAGAAATCTATTTCTGGTACAAAGAGGCAAAATACAAAAGATTGATGTATAAATATTTTGCAAATCAAATGGCTTGGAGGGAAATATATTTACGTCTAAATCATTGGATAATTAAATTCATAGAAGACCATTTTAAGGTACCGTATACAAGATGAATTATAAAGATATTTTCACTATAACACAACGCAAAAGTGTTCTGATTAGGAAATGTGTGTTCACAATATGGTCATGCGCACCTCGCATGTAACCATGTATGACAATCAACACTAATGTGTGACTTGTCAAAATGCCGACATTCATAAATTCATAAGCGAGCCTTAGAAATATGCAAAGAAACCAAAGAAATCATTGAGCCTTACATAACGGTTAAAATTAAAATAAAAAAACTCATGAAATACTAATACAGAATAAGCATTAGAAACAGTAATTATTTTACCAATATAAACGCAGATTCCAAGTCAACCTAGATTGGAAATGATTGGATATAACTGTATACAAGTATTAAACGAGGTTAATTTGGTCGGTACGCAATGAAATTAATGGGGCGATGCATTTATACTGGAGACACCATTCCGCGCTCAGTCCGAAATTGGTATTAACTCCTCCGTAACAGTCATTTTGAGATTATGGAATGATTCCACATAATGCTGTTTCTAAACGTAAATAATTTGCCTTGATTAAATGTTTCGTGTTCCTCCCTGAATCAATTCTCAAACAAGGATTTAGCATGGTTATCCAGCAGTTTTTGGAAACATTCTCATTACATTGATTATTCTAAAAAAAATTCTTTAAATCTTAGACTACTTAATGCAATAGAAAAGATGTATTTAAATTGGCTCTAATGAAGAAATGAACCTTTTTAACTATCTGCAACAGAAATGAAAATATAGAATACTGAAGGTATAAATATGCTTTGCAGAAAATGTCAGTTAGAGGCAAGGATTATTCCCTTCAGTTACGTTATAGAAAGCTTAGAACAGTTCATAAAAAATAAAAAGGACAATTTATTATAGATTGAATATTTTTCGTATAGCTGGTTTGTATGCATACGGTAATACGTTTTGGCTCTTTTAACCTGAACAAAACGTTTTCACATCTGCCAAGTTTCGAACTGCAGGAATTTCAATCTCTATTATTTTGCTATATGTGCGCATCAAAAGACTTTGCGTTCTGACCCATGTATGCAAATCAGCATATGCTCATCTGTACTAACATGGTAGACTATACCATTTTATGACCTTTACTCAAGTTTGACTGCACAAGAAACTTTGATTTTTTAAATGTTATTATGGTTATATCCTTATATGATTTGTTTTGCATAAAATAACATGCAAATTCAAGAAAAATGCAACATGTATACAAATTGCGGTATCGTGTGACACAAAGTAATGTGCTTAACTTACAGCTGATATATAATTTTAAAGATATTTTATGCCTATATGATTAATGACAGACTGTACCATTTTAATATATTTAAGGGCAATGTGTGTAATTGTACAGATAAAGATATTGTTTTAGATTTTCGTTACCAATTTGGGTTTATGCTTCGTATACCCTATGACTTTAGTTGTTTAAGTTGCGAGTGTAGAGGAAGTTTATTACATACATGACCGGTGTTTCCGTTCTGTCGTTGATGTAGCCGCAGCAAAATTAATTTTTTTTTTGTCAGCGCCACCGGTAAGACCGGGTACTATTGATGTAGATCCGACAGCAAATCCTGCTAGAGTGCCTAAGATAGTAGCTATGGTTGCGATATATGATACGCCAAAACTTACAGTGGTCGTGGCGGAGATTCTACAATTCCAATATATTTGACAACACACGCTCAGTTTTCTTAGTGATTTGATCTCACAGCTGATGTCCCTGTTCGATTATGATTACGTTTTCAGCATCTTAACGTTGCCATCATACCACAGCTTGATCTTTCTACAGTGAAATAATTACATTAGAAGTATGGATGTGTTCAACACGGACGTGCCAACATAGATTGGCTTTGTTAGCTTTAGTTTTGAGACGCAACATTCCGTGTATTTATCCCTTGCTTTTCCATTAACTCACGCTGGAAATGAGTCAGCCATTCTCTAAACACCAATGGCGATTTCGGAGCTAGGTGGCTATCGCTGTTCTCGTGGTGAAGTTTATTTTGGTTCTCCAGTTGACTTGGAAGAAGTACTTGATGTCGCTGTTGCTTGTAGAACTGCATACGTGGAGCCTGCATGTCCACATGCAGTGGATACACCAATTTGACCTCACATACGAGCATGGGACGCATTATTGCCCTCTCACATAGAGTAAGGTCAATCGTAAAAAATTAAGCATTTATTTGGTAGGACTTGGTCGTATCAGTCGACAAGAAGATTAATTGCTCCAGCATAGTGGTGACTACTAATGGTTATACGACCGTAGATACCTCTTTTAACAAATAAATGTTTGTATATATCAGTGAGCAGTTCCACTTCAATGCAGGTTTTCCACAGTAGCGCAATCCAGGCCAATCTCGGTAAAGAAAAGTAGTGCGCAGTCTCGACGCTGTGCAGACGTTGTTAGCGTGTGCGTAGTTCTTGGAAGAAATTGTTTCGGTGAACGACATAATTCTAAGACTTCAATCAGTGGCAACAAAGCTCAGAAAATTCGTTCCAGTCGCTTACTTTCACATTTGGTTGGATTCTTTTGCGTGTAAGCAACATGAACTTAGCATAGTTACTGTATTGACGATTGATCGTAAAGCGATGTTCGCTTTTTAGTGCAAGGCTGATCACAAGCATCTCCAGGCTGAAATTAATAAACTTCAGCGAATTTTAGTTTAATCCGGGCAAATTTGCACCGGCAGATATCATGGCTCTTCTATATGCGCCGGTGATGCGGCTATGATCGCGTACTTTTTCATTGTTGAGGCCTAAAGTTCCTTCACAGGTCCGGCAATAAGTGTTCGTGAAAATCTAGCCCTTGCTATGAGAGCCATAGTCATGACCGCTGGCGAGACAATCTGTTGTCGGATCCGTTTCCCAGTAATCTCAAGCAGTTTAATAAAACATACATACATGCATACATACATACATACATACATACATTTTATTTGAAATAATCATCCATGTTTTCTTTATTTGACGGTGTGCATAACATCAGGCGTATGTTGTCCTCAAACAACATATAGGGTTGCTGTGTATACTGCACGGTTTAGTATTGGATCGTACGGCCATAGGCCATAGCATATATTCCATCTTGACAGTGACTAGTAAAGCAACTTTCTGGCCAACATACAGAGGGTTATTGCCAATAGCTGTTCTGGATGTGATATAATTTTTTTAAGACAGTCTTTGCATATTAACTCAGTAGTTTTTACTCCAAAGCGATTACCAACACGGCTAATTTTTCAATAGTCTTTGAATATATATTAGAAAAATCAATTTCTTTTTGCTTTTCTTCTTTGATAAATACAAATAATCCATTCAGGCTGAACGGCAATTAAATATTTTCTGTGACGGCAAAAACACATAACCACGCAGGTAATTAAATTCCTGCATTGGTCAAGGATGCGAATTCTTTTACAAAGTCGTGTTTCAAATGGTACTTTTATTGGCATCATTAGATAATTCTCGCAATATTTATTTAATATAATATTCCCTAATTAAAGGAAATTCGATGCAAAGGTTGTGTTTGTCGATAGCATTTCTTTTTATTTGGTGACAATAAAGAGAAAACCATTGCTTTGTTTAAGCCGGTGCTTGCCTAAATAGAAATATTTCATATATTAAACGCTAATGTCATGGAATACAATTTCTGTAACCAGATCGGGAATCGAAAAACTCAAACCCTTACTTGACCAATACTGTTATACTGAAGCATCAAAAGTTGTTTATGGCAATATATATATATATATATATATATATATATATATATATATATATATATATATATATATATATATATATATATAAAGAATACAAATCATATGGCGAATAACAACCCTCTCAAGCGTACTGGATCCACCAAGGGATCACGTCTGTCAGGGATTAATTAAAATAGATGCAATAAACTGACGACGAACAGTACGAAACTAGTAACTAACTAGCCTAAGCGCTTTCGACTCTTAATGAGTCTTTTTCAAAGGCAAATACAAAACATAGTTACGACAAACAAATAAACACAAAAACGTTGCGTTTGTAAACCTCTACATTTCTATCTTCACATGTGTTAAAACTATAAATACAACCAGCTTGTATAGACTAGTTGCGGAAACTGAAAACGTTGTATAATTCCCTAAAAGTCTACAAGCCAAAGCGACATCTATTTTTATTTTGTGTACATATGTAACGCAGATTATATCCCGGATATTTGGTTCTATACCGGTTATTCTTATAGTAAAAATTGAAGGATAAGAAGATTTAGAAAATGTTAAATTCTACTAGTGTTAAATTCTAAATCTTCTTATCCTTCAATTTTTACTATAAGAATAACCGGTATAGAACCAAATATCCGGGATATAATCTGCGTTACATATGTACACAAAATAAAAATAGATGTCGCTTTGGCTTGTAGACTTTTAGGGAATTATACAACGTTTTCAGTTTCCGCAACTAGTCTATACAAGCTGGTTGTATTTATAGTTTTAACACATGTGAAGATAGAAATGTAGAGGTTTACAAACGCAACGTTTTTGTGTTTATTTGTTTGTCGTAACTATGTTTTGTATTTGCCTTTGAAAAAGACTCATTAAGAGTCGAAAGCGCTTAGGCTAGTTAGTTACTAGTTTCGTACTGTTCGTCGTCAGTTTATTGCATCTATATATATATATATATATATATATATATATATATATATATATATATATATATATATATATATATATATATATATATATAGTGCTGAATTTGAAACAAATTAAATGATTCATGATCTATTCGCATTTTCCTTCATCATCGTGATATTAGAAACGATAAGAAATGTAACTGATGCTGCAGTCTATCGCCCAGCTGTTATAGTTTAGGAATGACATATGATAGTCTCCCACCAATGAATGGCTCGGTTCGCTATATATCGACTGATATTAATATTGTTTCTCCTTTACCCACTAAACACCTGCAACAAATTCCGCAGATAAGGTGGAATTTCTGCTAATTGACTACCCCTAGTATGGCAAATCTCCTCAGGCAATGTTTATTCGCAGTTCATTATATGCTTCTTCTTTTTTTGATACACATACTCACAAGATAGAGCCATGCAAGTCGATCAGAACGTATCGTTATTCCTTTTTCTTTTTTAGTTAATGTGTATGCTTAGCATGTGGTCTTTGTCCATTTTTAGTGATAATGTTGTAGTGTTGTTTGTGATCGCGGGATGGGATGGCAAAGCGTGGGAGGGCTCGTATTTAAGTTTCTGTGCTATGGTGTATGTTTGCATTTAGCTGAACCGTTTGCTAATAACCAACTTCCATTTATAACTAAGAATGTTAACAAATCTACATCTTATCATTTTCATACATTGTTTTCGAATACAATTTTCCTTAGCAGCTGTTCATACAGTGACATTTAATAATTTCCCTACATGGTTTAATTGCACAACTTTCATTAGTCAATCTTTATAAGTAACGTTGAACATATTTATAGTTCCTTTGCAAGTACAACACAAACTAGTCTCACAGGATGTTGAAAAAAGAGTGATTTATTGAAGACGGAACTTGTGTACACTCAACTATCTGTGCTGATTTATCTGCATGGCACTATAATCTACAGCCTATCTTTAGGAACTTCATTCCAATCGGTGTGAACTCTCTCATTACATTAACCAAGAGCTAGCTAAACGAAAGATTTACCGAATACATTGATTGAGCTTAACAGGGGTGTTGTTAAACAATTTATAACCAGTAAGTACAATGGATGTCAGCACTGTAGTCCCTTTCAATTTCTTATTGTTCCCCAAAGTACATCTGATTTCAACCAAAAAAATGTAAGCAAATGTCGTGTAAAAATCGATCTTAGTAACCAATCAGAAGGAAATGTGTAATAATCACATGTATAGTTAATTTTGTTTTCGTGTTCTCTGAGGAAGAATGTGCTGCAATACATCATTTAACTTCAACTAACATGCAGGATGTGATAGTTTAGTGCGCATATCTGTTCTACAATGCCACACTGGAAGACTTCAAATCAACAGCTTTGTACAATTTATGTCGTCTATCTCTAATCCTAGGTCAAAGGCAGATTCAATAGCTCAGTTCGTTGTTATTAACATTTAACACGACTCCCTGAAGAGCATTAGCATTTCCGGTATCTTTTATATTGTATATATTAACGGACGGATTTGAATTTGTTTAAATTACCTAATTGTCAAAACATTGCTGGAGATAAAGATTATAAACCTGTCAATAATATGTCCTCTCCTCTTTCTGTTTTGTTTAAACGTATCTATACTTCTTGTAGATGTTAACAAACCAGTTCTTTGTTGTTCTTAAAGTAACTACACACAGTGGCCATTTTGTTAAGATCAAAAGGGCATTGATGCTTTTAAAAAAAGAACATCTCTTTGACTGAATATTCCAAACAATGTTGCTAATGTACATGAAGACTATGTTTAATGAGAACAGTCAACATCTTGAACATTAATAATCAAATTCCAAATAAATTCTTTATTATATAGTGTTCCATCTCGAACACTTATCCAAGTGTGACATATATTATGATTTATAGTTTTAATAATATGTAATTTATTTATTTGTGTGTAAGCTTTAAATTATCTTTTATTTTATTTTTATTTCATTATATGCTACTGCAATGATAACTTTATTAACTGGATTTTATCTTTCTCTTGAAAATTCAATTTTCTGTTTTGACCTGATAAACATGCAGTTCGTTGCTACCTTGTATTTATAGATGACCTTGTTCCTGGCCTTGAATCAGAATTGGTAAACACAGTGAAAAGTTTTGAAATCATTGGAAGTTATTCAAGGGCATATTTGGCTTGCGTGTCAAATCTATTGTAAACAGTTCTTTTTATTTTTGAATCTTATAGTAAGATTTGTTCAGCACAATCAAACTCGTAAATAGCCTACATGCTAATGGAACTATTTTACTGCATTGTTTAAACTAAGTGACCACATGACCTATCGTGTGATCTAAAATTGAGGGTTAAACAGATATTTTGTAATGGATTTAGTTAGTCGTAAATTAATACCTTTGGAGCTTTAGGGTATTTTGTGTTGTGACCAGTTTGAGTTACGCTTTTTTAGTAATTAGTTTCTCTGGAAAACGTACATAAGTGTTCTTTATGAGAATTCTTGGACAAATACATTTGTTGGAAATTGTTTTGAATTCTGACGCCGAAGAATGTTTCGTATTTTAGAGATAGGACTTATATTTTAAATTCCAGGATTACTTTTTGGATTATATTCACAAACCTTCAGTCCTTTTTCAATTCTTTGCCTTGTTTTCTAGGGAAATACATTATTCTGTTAACATTTGTAAAGCATGTTAGCTTCACTCTCTTTTTTGTTACTTTTATACGAGCCTACGCGTAACAGAATTGTTACAAGTCTATGGTCTTAAAATAAGTGACAGTAAGAGTGAAGACAACAAGCGTTGTAAAATTTTAATAAATAATTCATTTTGCTAGAATATAAAGTGAAAAATTGCAAAAAAGAACTTACAGACTTGCGATTTAAATCCAAAAATAAGCGAAGAATTAACGACACAATTCCTTATAATGAACGATCCTAACTAAATCTCAGTTCAAGTCCCAAAGATATCCGAAATTGAAAGTGATGACGTATCAATAATAGTCGACAAAGTGCTGATGCGTTAACAATCTCTCGTTGAATCACATAAATGATATTCTAGGTTTCATTTCAGTATAAATTCCAAGGAACCTCTATATCTAAGAATTTTATCAGAGCACTTTTTTATTTCCAGAACAAATGATCAGATGAATTCAATAATGTGAAAAAAATAAAATTCAACCCAAACTGGTCACAACATAATACATAAAGTGCTGTATGTTAAAGCACGACTGGTGAAATCCTTCCAATAATACCAAACTTGTCACAACATAATACATAAAGTGCTGGATGTTAAAGCACAACTGGTGAAATCCATTCAAGATAATATATTTCTCTGCTTGATTCCAGGTCGCAATAAGCATTTTTATAAATACAACCATTGGCTAATGGGAAATGTCCTTCTAGAATTTACAACACAATAGCCTACAAAATTCACTTAAGAATTTCCAAAACCCTGACCCTGATCAACGTATTGACACCTTCTTGTTTACCTGAATAATAATCCTGATAATAGGTTCATACATATAGAGAATAATGAAGCTACTATTAGTTGTTTACATAAATGAAACTAACAACAAATAAAATAAATCAGATCTAGTAGATATAAACTCAGCAAACAAAGTTATATTACAATAACATGTAATGAAATAAAACAAGTTTAAAACTAACAGACAAACAATTAAATTAAAAAATACATAAGAAAATATGTAAAAATTCGTTTGAGTAAAATAAATCTATATATTCTAAATCTTTAATCATTCTACTAATGTCCATTAGCAAAAATGCCCATTAGTGTATACGTTGTTGCACAATATTGTGCACAGTACCAAAATATCCGATAATTTACACGTTGTTAACTAAATAAAATAATGTCCACAACGTTCTTTGCTATTGTACCAACTTTTTTGTCCCTATATGAAAACGTTCACTGCATTATACGTTCTTGTATCAATACAAAAACGTCCACTACTTTACTTTCTATGTTTTGTACCTGATACAAAATGTTCATTGCTTCCTGCGTTTTTGTAAAATATAAAAATGTCCACTATTATATTCATCGTTGTATTCAATCCAAGAATGTACACCGCTGTTTATGTTATTGTACCTAATAAAAAAAATTCCAATGCTTCCTACGTTTTTGTATCCTATATAAAAATGAGCACTGTTTTGTACGTTGTTGTATCTGCTGAAAATGTATGTTGCTTTCTATGTACCTAATGCATTTATCCTATATAAAGCTGTCCATTCCTTTATACGTTGTTGTTTGCACTCAATACTAATATGTATACTGTTTTCGATTTTGTACCTAATGCAAAAATTGCACTTTTTCTTATGTTTATGTGCCGCAAACAAACTTTCCACTGCTCTCCATGATGTTGTACCTAATACAAAATTATGCACTGCTGTCTACGTTGTTATATCTCATATAAAAAAATGTCCACTGCGTTCTATCTTGTTGTACCACCAAACAAACATGTCGACTACTTTCAATGCTGTTGTAACCAATTCCAAAATAGTACTGTTGTATACGTTGTTTTTTCCATACACAAATATCGGTGTTTTTAATGTGCTATATGCAATAAGAAAATGTTAACTGCTTTCTACGTTATTGTACCAATTACAACAAAGTCCACTACTTTCTATGTCATTGAACTCGATACAAAAATGTACGCTGCTTTCTGTTATTGTACCCTATGCAAACAATTGCCGCCGCTTTTTCTATTTTGCTGTACTGCATTCAAAAATTGCCACTGCGTTTTATGCTGGTGTACATCAAACAAAAATTACACTTCTTTCCATGTTGCTGTACGCCATAAAAATTACACTGCTTTCTATGTTGCTGTACCCCATAAAAATTACACTTCTTTCTATGTTGCTGTACCCTATAAAATTACACTGCTTTCTATGTTGTTGTACCCCATAAAAATTACATTGCTTTCTATGTTGTTGTACCCCATAAAAAATTACACTGCTTTCTATGTTATTGTACCCCATAAAAATTACACTTCTTTCTATGTTGCTGTACCCCATAAAAATTACACTGCTTTCTATGTTGCTGTACCCCATAAAAATTACACTGCTTTCTATATTGTTGTACCCCATAAAAATTACATTGCTTTCTATGTTGTTGTACCGCATAAAAATTACACTGCTTTCTATGTTGTTGTACCCATAAAAATTACACTGCTTTCTATGTTGCTGTACCCCATACAAATTAAACTGCTTTCTATGTTGTTGTACCCCATAAAAAATTACACTGCTTTCTATGTTGTTGTACCCCATAAAAATTACACTGCTTTCTATGTTGTTGTACCAAATACCATAAGTTCGCAAACATTATTTTAAATCATTTCATTGCGACAGTCTATTCGCACCATTTTTCTCAACTATGCGATAGAGAACAATAGCTGATTATCTAGCCATACTTTATGGAGACAAATTATGTAGCTCCAAACCTGGAATTTCTTTGTCTTGGAGTAAATACTAGCATAGATTACATTAATCTTGCCTGAATGAAACCATTGTATATCACATAAATATTTGATTTTTTCCCCAGAAACCTAATGTACAAGAAATAGTAATTATGACCACAGGGACATATAAATTGATCCAGCAAGGCTAATAAAAACACACACATCTCCAACATTGATGAGCAGATTGTACCATGGGGAAGTTTTAGAACCGTAAACTTTCTATTTTATATACTTATTGCTATAATAACAATTTTCAAAGTCGACAGACTAATAAAGAACTAAGGTCAATAACCTAAAGAGACACTTAGCATGTGTCGTTTTGAATCATAAATCTACATGTCATCGACTTCGGAACAGCTTTAATCTTTATTTATTATTGTGGGTCTTTCTTACCAATTGACTTTTTGTAACTGAAATTGTAAACCAGGAACAATACCCATTGGTAAAAAAATAATAGAAATCCTTTGTGCATTAACATTATTGGTCTCCAACAATGGTGTATTTCGTTTTGAATATTATAAGCGATACATTGCTTTTCACTTGTACCGTACCAATATTTCTGCATCAGCTGCATTTCACCGTCATGCACGTCCTTCTGTAGCTTAACCAGTCTACAGTTTGTGCATCATCCCTGTACGCTTGCATGCTTGGAATGTCTTACAGTAGCTTATCCCATACATATCTTATGCGTCATTTCCTATTATACGCTTTTACACTTTGATGTCCTACAAAAGATTAACCCACACATATCTTATTCTTCCAAAACTACATTTATCCACGAACATTTAATATGCATTTATATAAACTATGACACTATCTAATAGCCTATTTAATGCTAATATAAACTGTTTGAGCAAACATATGATAGTTACTTTAGGAAAAATAATGTCCACGAGCAAACAGAGTTTTCGTGGAATGTATCTTTCTGTTTGTACGCTAATAACTCTAGATCCTGCATAGATACTGTAGGACTCACGGTACTAATTCAGTTCCCATACTAAATCTATGCAAATACCTTGATATTTCAATTATCTATAATATCTTTAAATTTCAGAATGCTTATGCTTAATCCTATATTTATCAGTATACATGAAATCTGGATGACAGCGTCTGTATGGAGCTATAAGCCGCTGCATTTTCAGGACCTGCATGTGTTTGAAACATGTGCTTTCAATTCCGCACCAGAGTGATTTGCTAACTTTATTAATGAGTGTTATAATTTAAATCCTGTTAAATAAGTATAATTCCATCAATAAAATAATATCTGTCTTTTTTTCACTTACAACTAGAATAAGCTCTCAAAAGATTTTTTTCCCTAAAACATAATTTACATTATTAACCAATCCTGGCCTCCCAAACCCATATATAATGTATTTTATGTTCACCAATTTCCAGGCTGGTTCCCATTTTTCCATACCTTTTAGTACCGTGTGTCCTGTAGTTCTAGCCGTTTTCTCTAAATCATGACTTTAGTTTATATTAGTGATTATACCGGTGTGCCATTATGTGATTCATCGCAATGGGCCTATAGACGGTGTATTAGACGAGTGTACTGGTATAATTGTGAATTATTTGAAATATATACCAATGTGATTATGTAGGAGTTGGCACATAATATCAATGCGGATGAGTTGATGCATAATACTCATGTAATTGTAGATTAATTGATTTAATGCCAATGTGAGAGAGTATGAGTTGATGTATGCTGATGAGTTGACGTATAGTACCGATGTGATTATAGTTGACATGACATAATATCAATGCGATTGTAGATTAATTGATGAATAATGTCAACGTAATTGTATTATGATGTAATTGTAGATGAGTTGATGCATAATGTGAAAGTGCTTCTTGATGAGTCAATGTATAATATCAATTTAATCGTAGATGAGTTGACGTAGAATATCAATGTGATTGTATGTGACTTAATAAATAATATTAATGTGATTGTAGAAGACTTGACGATTCATATCAATGTAATTCTATATGAATCGACGTATGATATCAATGTAATTGTAGTTGAGTTGACGTATAATATCAATGTAATTGCGGATGAGATGACATTTAATATCAGTGTGATTGTAAGTGAGTTGACGTATAATATCAGTGTGATTGTAAAAGACTTGACATATCATATCAACGTAATTCTAGAGGAGTCGACATATGATATCAATGCAATTGTAGTTGAGTTGACGTATAATATAAATGTAATTGTAGATGAGTTGACGTATGATATCAGTATGATTGTAGATAAGTTGACATATAATATCAGTGTGATTGTAGATGAGTTGACGTATAATATCAATGTTATTGTAGATGAATTGACGTATAATATCAATGTTATTGTAGATGAATTGACGTATAATATCAATGTTATTGTAGATGAATTGACGTATAATATCAATGTTATTGTAGATGAATTGACGTATAATATCAATGTTATTGTAGATGAATTGACGTATAATATAAATGTTATTGTAGATGAATTGACGTATAATATCAATGTTATTGTAGATGAATTTACGTATAATATAAATGTTATTGTAGATGAATTGACGTATAATATCAATGCTATTGTAGATGAATTGACGTATAATATCAATGTTATTGTAGATGAATTGACGTATAATATCAATGTTATTGTAGATGAATTGACGTATAATATCAATGTTATTGTAGATGAATTGACGTATAATATAAATGTTATTGTAGATGAATTGACGTATAATATCAATGTTATTGTAGATGAATTGACGTATAATATCAATGTTATTGTAGATGAATTGACGTATAATATCAATGTTATTGTAGATGAATTGACGTATAATATCAATGTTATTGTAGATGAATTGACGTATAATATCAATGTTATTGTAGATGAATTGACGTATAATATCAATGTTATTGTAGATGAATTGACGTATAATATCAATGTTATTGTAGATGAATTGACGTATAATATCAATGTTATTGTAGATGAATTGACGTATAATATCAATGTAATTGTAGAAGAGTGGATGTATAATATCAATATGATTGTAGATGAGTTGATATGTAATTTCAATGTGATTGTAGATGAACCGATATAATATCAAATGTGATTTTAGATTAGTTAATGTATACCTTGGATGTTATTGCAGATGAGTGGATATAGTACCACTGTAATTACAGACGTCTTGATGTATAATATCAACGTAGCTGTAGATGAGTTGTCGTATACACCTACGTAGGTGATTTGACATAATATCATTTTGATTGTAGATGAATTGACTTATAATATCAATGTGACTGTAGACTAGTTAATATATAATATGAATGTGATTGTAGATTTGTCCATGCATCATTTTAATGTGATTGTAGATATGTTGACGTATAACAATATCAATGGGATTATAGATGAGTTGATGAGTTCGCCATTTCCTGCACAGAAATTAAAAAAGGCCGTTATTAGGTCGACAATAATCAGCAACACCAACATTAAATTCAAGCAGTCAGTACGAAACCTAGGTGTCACTCTTGACAGTACTCTCTCTTTGCATCAACATGTCATGAACATATGCAAGTCTGCACATCTTGAGCTGAGACGCATCATCTCCATTCGCAAGTATCTGTCAGTTGATGCCACTAAAACGCTTATGTGTTCCTTAGTACTTTCAAGACTGGACTATTGTAACTCCATTCTGTCTGGTTCAACTCAATATCTACTTCAGAAAATTCTAAATGTTCAAAACACTGCTGCTCAGATCATCCTTCAAGTACCACGATCAGAGCACGCCTCTCCTCTGCTCTGTACCCTACAATGGCTATCCATACGATCCAGAATTAAACACAAAATGTGTTTTCTGTGCGACGTTTCACTGACAGGCTCCAGTCCAACATACTTACCTGACCTCACCCATGTGTACACACCTGCAAGTTGCTTACGCTCCTCTTCTGCCTCGTATTCTCAATATTCCCAGTATGAAATTGAAATCATATGGACAACGTTCTTTTGCATACCAGGGCCCAGCAACGCCGAACGAATTGCCCACTGCACTTAGACACAAAGACACAGTGATCTCATTCAAGAGCGCTCTTAAAACTCATCAATTTCAACTGCAAGAACAGTCTTAAAGGCCTAATAATGTATCCTTATAACGTATCTTTACCTTAAATTTTACAGCATCTTTTTCTGTTTCTAATTTTTGTGGTGTTTGTTTTCATCTTTGGAATCCTATCATTATATTTGTTCTTTTTATTCTTTTTAAGTGTTGTCAAATGTTGTAAAGCGCTTAGAGCTTCTAAAGATTAGGTGCTATATAAATCCTTCTTAATTGGTATTATTATTATTAACATTATTATTATCATTATTATTATTATTATTATTATTATTATTATTATTAGTAGTAGTAGTAGTAGTAGTAGTAGTAGTAGTATTGTCAATGTGATTGTAAATGGTTTGATGTATTATATCGATTTGATTGCAGATGAGCTGATGTATATACCGATGTGATTATAGATGAGTTGACATAATATCAATATGATTGTAGATGAGTTGATGTATAAAATTATTACGATTGTAGATTGGTTGATTAGTGATATCGATCAGATTGTAAATGAATTGATATTTATACCGATATGATTGCAGACGAGTTGATATAATATCAATGTGATTGTGAATGAGTTGATGTTTATACCAATATCATTGTAGATGAGTTGACATGATATCAATGAGATTGTGAATGAGTTGATGTTTATACCGATATCATTGCAGATGAGTTGACATGATATCAATATGATTGTGAATGAGTTGATGTTTTTAGCAATATAATTGTAGATGACTTGACATGATATCAGTGTGATTGTAGATATTTGAGATATAATACCAATATGATTCAAGATGAGTTGATCTATGATATCGATGTGATTTTAGAGGAGCTGAAGTTTAATACCAATATGATTGCAGATGAATTGATGGATTACATCATTGTGATTGTAAATGAGTTGACATATAATACCAGCGTCAGTGTAGATTAGCTGACGTAGAATACCGGTGTGATTGTTGATGGGTTGATGTATGATATCAATGTGATTGCAGATGAGTTGACGCATATTACCAGTGTGATTACAGATGAGTTGACTTATATGTAGATTAATTGATGCATGATATCAATGTGATTGTATATGAGTTGATGCTTAACTTCAATGTGATTGTAGATGAGTTGACGTATAATATCAATATAATTTTAGATGAGTTGATGTATACACCTATGTTAATGTAGATGGGTTGATGTTTAACTTCAATGTAATTTTAGATGAATTGATGTTTTTACCTCTGTGATTGCAGATGAGTTGACGTATAATATCAATGTAATTTTAGTTGAGTTGATGTATATACCAATGTGATTACATATGTGTTGACGTATAATATCAATGTAATTTTATAAGAGTTGATGTATATAGCTATGTGATTGTAGAATAGTTGATGTATATACCTATGTGATTGTAAAAGAGTTGATGTATATACCTTTGTGATTGTAGATGATTTGATATGTAATATTAATGTGGTTGCAGATGAGTTGATGTGTAATGTCAATGTGACTGCAGGTGAGTTGATGTGTAAGATTAATGTGATTGCAGATGAGTTGACACGTTGGTTCAGATGTGACTGCCATTAGATTTTTTCTTATGTCAATATCGTTAGATCTTTTGTTTACTTATTTCCTATTTATACATGTGTTTACAAATAGGAACACACCTCTAATGACTACATAAATGAAGTTAATATATTTTTCAAGCTAAAATGGCTTTTTTGTCTCAAATTATGCAACATATGCCCTTAGACAATTTAAAGGAAAACTACAAATTTCTTCCGATCAAAATTTAAAGTGAAAAAAAAGAAAGCATGTATGTCTTCTCAAAACATAGGTGATTGAGTGTCTAAAGATATCTGGCTGAATACTTCCATATGGACAGCGTATATTTCTCTTCCAAGGATACAGATTATATTTCACTTTAAGTGGACATTAATTATTTTGACCGCTCCGGTGGCCGGAGTGGTTAGAACGGATAAGGGAAATCTAGGGGTCGAAAACTCGGCCAAGTCATACCCAATGGTACTAATAGCTGCTTCGCTTGGCCCTCCGCCTTAATACGTTAGCGTTGTAACAGGTTAGCATTGTATCAGGATATTGTGACTAAGTGGGACATGATGCCATATATCTGCTGTATGATGTCCCAGTGCTGGCCAGTTTTCCATTACCTAGCAAACGGACGTTACCACAAAATGCAACCTGCAATCGAATCACGATCGAAATATGATCTGATATAATCTTAGTTTACTGTTACTGTGTTGATCACACGATCCAATCGTATTAATCATCCTCCCAATCATTTCATGATCGCTCCTTCACTTCTATCTGGCGAGATCACTAGACAGTAAAATACGATGTTTACATGCTGTAATGATTTACGAAATACTTTAGATTTAGAGATCCGACTGAAATTCTGTTTCTTAAGGGTTCTGGTTCCTGTCAGCTAATACATGAAGTAATAGTATAGACACGATGAAAGTGGTTATATATATATATATATATATATATATATATATATATATATATATATATATATATATATATATATATATATATATATATATATATCTTATCTCTCGAGTGTAAATAACTCATAGTGAAAATTGTCTTTTCTCCTCAGTGAAGAATGTTTTGTTTTAGAACAGAGATCTATGATTGTTGTTGTTGTTGTTGTTGCTGCTGCTGCTGTTGTAGGATTTAACGCCATTTTTCAGCGCAAGATATGTATACATATCAGCCAGTATTAATGGTGGTGGAAGGTCCCGGGAAAATCCCGGAAAGAACCACCGACCTACAAGAAGCAAGCTTTCTCACGAGATAGCAGTGATCCGTAACGCTTTAGACCACTCGGCCATTCAAAGCCTTCGATCTATTATTGTTATTCGATGCTAATTGTATCCTGTTAATAAAATCTGATAGGTTTGACACATGGCAAGACAGTAAAACTGCGAAATTTATGGTGATGTATTTGTTATTTTTGAATATAAGATTATTTAAAAAAGTAACATAAATTTCAGTTTTCTACGAAGAGACATACATCAAAGGCATCCTTAGCCACTTCTGGTCACTATATTGAAAATAGAATACTTCCAAGATGTCCTTACTTTGACCGAAAGTGTGACAAATGTCACTAAAGTATTTTTTTGTGGCGTCCATTCCTCATCAAGACAGCGAAAATTATGCTCGCTTTAGGGTTGATCTTCCACATCGATGACTTCTGTCAGTCTGTACTAATTTTAACATGTTTGCATTGCCTCTGTTACACATTCCCTTTATAATAAACATCCATTGGAGTCGACTGCTAAGTAGTTGTCTGTTTTCGTTACAAATCTTTCCAAATCTTTCCAACATAATACCTTAACAAATTGTACAAAAAGCTAATATACATATTTATCATCAGCGTAGATATACGACAACTCTGTCTCGGGTAGAAAAATAAAAACATTAAAAAATGTCTTCTCTAGCTCAAACATTGATGACTAATACGGAAAATATCACATCCACACAGTTAACTCCTGCTCATGTTTTCCTCGCTGAAAATATGTGATTTCTATGAGCCTTTTCCTGTCAAAGATATTTGTTCCGATGTTTTCGATCGTTTTCAGTATTGACCTACGAATATCCTAGTAGCTTACATAACGCCATGTGACAAAGCATTGGTCTAGCGTATATAACGCCATGTGACAAAGCATTGGTCTAGCTTATATAACGCCCTATGACAAAGCATTGGTCTAGCGTATATAACGCCCTGTGACAAAGCATTGGTCTAGCGTATATAACGCCCTGTGACAAAGCATTGGTCTAGCCAATAAAACGCCATGTGACAAAGCATGGGTCTAGCCTATATAACACCATGTGACAAAGCATGGGTCTAGCGTATATAACGACCTGTGACAAAGCATTGGTCTAGCGTATATAATGCCATGTGACAAAGCATTGGTCTAGCGTATATAACGCCCCATGACAAAGCATTGGTCTAGCGTATATAACGCCCTGTGACAAAGCATTGGTCTAGCGTATATAGCGCCCTGTGACAAAGCATTGGTCTAGCGTATTTGACGCCATGTGACAAAGCATTGGTCTAACGTATATATCGTCCTGTGACAAAGCATTGGTCTAGCGTATATAACGCCCTACGACAAAGCATTGGTCTAGCGTATATAACGACCTGTGACAAAGCATTGGTCTAGCGTATATAACGCCATGTGACAAAGCATTGGTCTAGCGTATATAAAGCCCTGTGACAAATCATTTGTCTAGCGTATATAACCTTATGTGACAAAACATTGGTCTAGAGTATATAACGCCCTGTGACAAAGCATTGGTCTAGCGTATATAACGCAATGTGACAAAGCACTGGTATAGCATATATACGCCCTGTGGCAAGGCATTGGTCTAGCGTATATAACGCCCTGTGGCAAAGCATTGGTCTAACATATATAACGCCCTGTGGCAAAGCTTTGGTCAAGCTTATATAACGCTCAATGACAAAGCATTGTTCTAGCGTATAAAACGCCCTGTGACAAAGCATTAATTTAACGTATATGACGCCATGTGGCAAAGCATTGGTCTAGCGTATATAACGCCATGTGGCAAAGCATTAATCTAACGTATATGACGCCATATGGCAAAACATAATCTAGCGTATATAACGCCCGGTGGCAAAGCATTGATCTAGGGTATATAACGCAATCTGACAAAGCATTGGTCATGGGAATATAACGCCATGTGGAAAAGCGTTGGTCTAGCGTATATAACGCCCTGTTGCAAAGCATTGGTCTACCGTATATAACGCCATCTGACAAAGTTTTGGTCATGCGTATATAACGCCATGTGGCAAAGCATTGGTCTAGCGTATATAACGCCATGTGGCAAAGCATTGGTCTAGCGTATATAACGCCATGTGGCAAAGCATTGGTCTAGCGTATATAACGCCCTGTGACAAAGCATTGATCTAACGTATATAACACCATGTGGCAAAGATTTGGTCTCGAGTATATAACGCCCTGTGACAAAGCATTGTTCTCGAGTATATAATGCCCTCTGGCAAAGTATTGGTCTACGGTATATAACGCCATGTGGCAAAGCATTGGTCTCGAGTATATAACGCCATGGGGCAAAGCATTGGTCTAGCGTATATAACGCCATGTGGCAAAGCATTGTTCTCGATTATATAATGCAATGTGGCAAAGCATTGGTCTCGAGTATATAATGCCCTGTGACAAAGCATTAGTCTAGCGTATATAACGCCATATTACGAAGAATTGGTATAACGTATATAATGCCTACTTTACATATTTATTAGGTTTTATGGTTTTAGATCACTTTTAATGAATTCTTCACTTGATCCATTGATATGCGACAGATTGGCAATATAAATAAATGCAAAACTGAGGGCAGTTTTTCATTATTGATATCCACTGATCAAACCTGATGAAATAAGACCATCAAAATTAATAAAGAACTGAACGACAACTCTATGGCATTCCTCACTAGGATTTCGTAAAATTGACTTCTCCAACTCTTCTGCATTCGCGTTTTTCTGAACAAGTAATCTTTTCCTTTTGAGAATATTTTCGTTGTCCTATTTGGAAGAAAAAAAGGACACAGAGCTGAAAAATCTTATTTTCAAAGAATGATCCATCATGTCTATTTAATATCAATCCTGTAGTAGGCATCACTACATAATGTCTTATGATCTTATTAACATAATTATTATTCAGGCAAACAAGAAGGAGTAACAATGTTGATTTGGGTCAGGAATTTGGAGATTTCTAAGAGAATTGTGAAGGCTAATGTGTTGTAAATAAATTATACTAATAAAATCATTCTAGAAGGTTATCTTCCATTAGGTAATGGTTATATTTAGGAAATGGTAATTGAGACCTGAGGTCAAGAAGAAAACTATGGTATCTTGTGACTGTGAAGATGTTGCCAGTCGTGCTTTACCATTCAAAACTTTAAGTTGTATTATGTTGTGATAGGTTGGGGTTGAATTTTATTTTCTGCAAATTAATGAATTTAACTGATTATTTTGTCTGGAAATACAAATGTATTATGATAAAGTTCTTGAATAAAGACTTTCCTTGGAATTTATACTGAATTCAAACCTGAAATAATATTTATGTGATTCAACAAGAGATTGTTAACACATCAACACCTCTCAGGCAATAATAGACAAGTCATCGCCTGCAAATTTGGATCTCTTTGAGACCTGATCTGAGTTTTATTCAGAATATGTATCGCTATCAATTGTCTCTTTAAGTATTGGATTGCTTTTGGATTTAATTCGCAATACAGAAAGTTTATTTCTCATTTTTCACTTTGTGTTCCAGGAAATAATTTATTTATTAAATTGTGCAAAGTTTGTTGTCTTTACTCTTTTCTATTACTTATTTAAAGAGCATAGACTCGTTCTTTCATGTTTGATCAATTTGTATTAGTTTATCTCTGCCTGATTTTGTATTGCTAGTAATTGGACTCACGTAGCGGAAGCAATGTGGTATTTGAAGAGCCACTTATAGCTAATCAGAAAATATCGAAAACAAAAGAATTCATTTCCTTTTGGGAAAGTACTTTGTTCAGAACCAAAATCCTAATTATGAGCGGTTTGTGATGTTAACCATCTGTAAGTACGCTAACTTATTACTATCGATAACATTGATGCTTATGTGTTATTTGTATTAATTCAGGCTATTATTTCATCTACTTTATCTTAAATCAATGTGTAAGATTTGAGTTTTCGCCACACAGCTTATTGCAGTCGTGTCGGCACGAATAAATGACCGGGGTTGGCTCTCATATGCTACATTACTGTGTATTAGTACACAACTATTACATGGCTGGTTATTAGTACATGGACATGTTCTTTGGTTTTGTGTTTTCATGCAAAGTAAGTTATTTAGTGTCAAAGCAATTGGAATGAGTTTGCTATGCAGGAATGTCTATACCATCGTCTTTGTAGCATTATTTTCTGGTGATGTGTGCATGGTTGAGTTGGTACAGATAGGGGTTTGTATTTACAGGCAAGGCAATGGGTGTAGATACTCTCGGACTAGGGTTGGAATTAAAAATTCTCTCAATTGTATCACAACGTTATTTGATCATATCTAGAAACTGGGTTAATCGTATCAAGCATTCTCTTGTAGGAATCAGGGCAGTGGTGGTGCCAATACTTCGGCAAAGAACAGTCTTCCCTTCATCAATATATATATATATATATATATATATATATATATATATATATATATATATATATATATATATATATATATATATATATATATATATACGTTTTGTGAAGAATTGTCCTCATTACACTAAATATATGAATATGGTAAAAATATATACGATAGTTAAAAAAGCTTGCTTGAGTCCTTAATTCCCCAGTCGCAATGAATGGTATAAAAACTTTACAACTGTGTGTAGATGTACAAACCATCCACCGTCATATAACGTTTCAGTTCTGTAACAGTTCGACGGAAAGACAAAAGAAAGACAAGCAGAAGGACACACTTCCTGTTATTTCTAACGCGATGGGATAATAAGGTCCTGCAAGTTTCCGGAACAATACAACAAGTGTGTAAGCTTTACATTCTGGGAACACACTCAATTTTCATCTGATGAAAATTTTACGTTTGGTTATCTTACGTATCTAGACTTATTTATAATTCTCATCTTAGAGAACAATAACACCAATATTTATTCCACTCATTAAAAAGGGTACCTTTTGTAGCAAATTGACAATAGATTTACAATTGACTTGCTTTTTATAAACTATAGGATAATAATATTGCAAAACATTCAAAGACCGCATTTAGTAGGTAACCAACATTAGTATTGTTGTGTAAAGGTTCGTAACAAAACGACGACGATCATAGACTTTACATGTGTCCTTCCGAATCAAACAATTTTCGGACGCAAACGTTTCAAATCAACATCGCCAATACATCAAACAATAGCATAACCATTCTATTCAATAATTCCAATAGAACAAACAATAGCATAAAGATTCAATTCAACAACGCCAATGCAACAAAAGAGCATAAAAATTTTCGAAATCATTTCACATTTCAGGGTTTAAAGATAAGCAAAAATTATGCATTATTTCTGACTCTAGCTCTACGTCAGCAAGATTACAAAACAGATAGAAGTCATCATGAATTATCCCTTAGTTCCGCCTCTAGATCTTTGGGAACTTCGAAAGAAAGCAATATTAGTCACCGCGAATAATGCCTTATTTTTCAATCTAGGCATGTACGGCATTATTACAGTATAAATAAAGATCGGCATGAATTGTCCCTAAGGTATGCCTTTTGTTCTGCATAGGCATCGTTACAAGACATACAAATCGGCAGAAAATGTAGTAAATATGTGAACTGTAATGGGGCATTTAGGACGTGATTAACTGAATTTAAAAACTTTTGATTTTACTATCCTAATTATCCAGATGGTCAAATTATGTTGTGTCCAAATGGATTGGCAAAATAATCCAAAAAATTGTTTTTAAAAATATTTTAAAAAAAATATGTCTGTTTGAGCGAAATGGCTTAATATTTCAATGATCTTATATTCCTTTATTAGCGTTTTTATTAGTTGGAATATGGTACAAAATTCTTTCACTGGAAACAAATACACGCCATCATTTTACAAGTTATACAGTCGTACTTCTTTCAGTTTGGTTTTTAAACTTGTTAAAAAGTACATTTCTGGTTTATTTTCTTAGACTAAAAAAGAGTCGTCACATTTACATATTAACATACCAAAGAGCCCAAAAACATGACATGTATTGATGTATAAATTTAAATGTATAAAACAAGGAAATTATTACTTTATAACACTGTAACGTCCAACAAAGGAAATTATTACTTTATAACACTCAAATGTACAACAAAGGAAAACACTTGGTTTGAGATAGGAATAATTATTTTGCAGTAGACGTTTGGGTTGTACTTTGTATCGCATTATGAGAAGTACTAATATTCGCATCTTTTGCATTAGACGTTCGGGTTGTACTTTGTATCGCATTATGTGTAGTACTAATATTCGCATCTTTTCCAGTAGACGTTCCGGTTGTACTTTGTATCGCATTATGTGAAGTACTAATATTCGGGATCGACAAAGTCTGATAATGAGTAATATAAATGTTAAATTAGAAGAAATTGCAAGTGAAATTAGAATTTTGTTATGTGTGGTCATTTGGTTATTAGAGATATATTACAGCAGAATTTGGGCACTTATAAGATTTTAGTTGACAAAAACTGTTGTCTTAATGCCATCGGAAGAAAGGGGAAAATATGCACTTTCACTCACCCGTTAGTGTTTGATTTGCGCACTAATGAAGTTCCTTTGCCTATAACAGTATTTATAAGTAGTATGGTAAGTTTGTGTCGAATATAATGCATGTATACGACAAAAATGGAATTCAAAATTTATTAGCGTCATATTGTTTTGCCTTTGTATAATGTGTGCATCAGCACAAAGTCAAAAAAATATCACTGTTGTTGCTTGCGTCATAAATGTTTACGTTAATGAACACCTAGGATAAGAAAAGTATGATGCAGTACATGTCTAATACGACGGGTCTGACTGCGATCCGTCACTGGTTGTTTAATCTGTGTTGTCCGCGCTGGTTACCGCACATCTTATTCGTATGTGCTCCACTCAGTCCATTACAATCAGAAAAGTATTATGTGATTGAAGAACTCTAGTATATTTTTCTTAGAAAAAAACAATACCAATCTATGGACTCCTGCGTATTTTAGTCTTATTTGAATATACAGACTTTGAGTGATACATGAATATATTTTTATTCTTATTTAATAAATATGTGGTCAAGAAATAGCGTATCCCATTAACAAATTTAAAATTGAAAAAGCAAGCAAAATAAAACGAATGCCCATTTTGGTCCTGACTACTTAAGCACATCAGTGTGTACACAGATCATCATTGTGTATACAGCACATCATTGTGTACACAGATCTTCAGTGTGTACACAGCTCTAAAATGTGTACACAGCACATCATTGTGTACACAGCAAATCATTGCGCACAAAGCTGATCATTGTGTACACAGCACATCATTGTGTATACAGCTCATCATTGTGTACACAGCTCATCAGTGTGCACGCAGCTCATCCGTGTGTACACAGCTCATCAGTGTGTACACAGCACATCATTATGTACACAGCACATCAGTGTGTACACAGCTCATCAGTGTGTACACAGCATATCATTGTGTACACAGCACATCGTTGTGTTAACAGCTCATCAGTGTGGACACAACACATCATTGTGTACAAAGCTGATCATTGTGTACACAGCACATCATTGTGTACGAAGCTGATCATTGTGCACACAGCTCATCAGTGTGTACACAGCTCTTCAGTGTGTACACTGCTCATCAGTGCGTACACAGCACATCATTGCTTACACAGCACAAAAGTGTGTACACAGTACATCAGTGTTTACACAGCTCTTCAGTATGTACACAGCAAATCATTGTGTACAGCACATCATTGTGTACACAGCTCATCAGTATGTACACAACAAATCATTGTGTACACAGCACATCATTGTGTACGAAGCTGATCATTGTGTACACAGCTCATCAGTGTGTAGACAGCTCTTCAGTGTGTACACAGCATATCAGTATGTACGCAGCTCATCAGTGTGTACACAGCTCATCAGTGTGTACACAGCACATCAATGGGTACACAGCACATCAGTGTGTACACAGCTCATCAGTGTGTACACAGCACATCATTATGTACACAGGACATCAGTATGTACACAAAACATCATTGTTTACACAGCACATCGTTGTGTACACAGCACATCATTGTGTACACAGCACATTAGTGTGTACACAGCACATCAGTGTGTGCTCAGCGCATCATTGTGTACACAGCTCTTCGGTGTGTACATAGAACATCAGTGTGTACGCAGCTCATCAATGTGTACACAGCAAACCAGTGTGTACACAGCACATTAGTGTGTGCACAGCTCATCAGTGTGTACACAGCTCATCAGTGTGTACAAAGCATATCAGTGTTTACACTGCACATCAGTATATACACATCACATCAGTGTGCACATAGCAAATGAGTGTGTACACAGCACATCAGTCTAAACACAACACATCAGTGTATACATAGCACATCACTGTGTACAATCCAGAGACTTTATGTTGGTTTTGTTTAAAAGAAAAACACATAAAATGGTCTCGAAAAGGTCTCATATCTCTGTAAGCACGCTTGAAATACTCATATATCTGTAAGCACGCTTGAAATACTCATATCTGTTTAAGCACGCTTGAAATACTCATATCTCTGTAAGCACGATTGAAATACTCATATCTGTACATGCACGCTTGAAATACTCATATCTCTGTAAGCACGTTTGAAATACTCATATCTCTGTAAGCACGCTTGAAATACTCATATCTCTGTAAGCACGCTTTAAATACTTATATCTCTGTAAGCACGCTTGGAATACTCATATCTCTCTAAGCACGCTTGAAATACTCATATCTCTCTAAGCACGCTTTAAATACTCATATCTCTGTAAGCACGCTTGAAATACTCATCTGTAAGCACGCTTGAAATACTCATATCTCTGTAAGCACGCTTGAAATACTCATATCTCTGTAAGCACGCTTTAAATACTCATATCTCTGTAAGCACGCTTGAAGTACTCATATCTCTGTAAGCAAGCTTGAAATACTCATATCTCTGTAAGCACGCTTTAAATACTCATATCTCTGTAAGCACGCTTGAAATACTCATATCTCTGCAAGCACGCTTGAAATACTCATATCTCTGTAAGCAAGCTTGAAATAAAAACTTAAGATCTTAAGATATTATAGTACTCGCGATCTTCGTGATAATTATCTACACACTGAACTGTTTATCGAGAACGAGAATTTTTTTAATCTGTTTTCCTACATAAGTACTTTAAATTATCCTGAAGGACAAAGAATGAAAAAGTGTCAAGATCTAATAGTTACATTATCGCGACCGGAATATAGTAACGTAATTCAAGTCTAGGATAAATGTAAGTCTAAATACCATAACAGACAACTGTGCTGATACGGAATACGTCACTATATATTTTTTGTAAAATATGTGCTTCGGTGTAATCTGCATGGGAATCCATTAAGCGAATTTCACGGCAAAGAATTCATCTATTAGCAAACTATGCTGTTGTTGTGCTTGCTATATGATATCTTAAATAATGCTTCGCTGAATTTCTCAGCATCCACTAAAAAGAATTTTGGATGATTTTTATGAGATCACAAGTTAAATCATATACAGACAATTTTAGATAACTTATTTTCTCTTCAAAATCGATTAGCATATTGACAAATTGTATAATGCTTTGGATTTCCATGTTGCTGTTATATAGACATTGGTATGCCCGTTCCACTTTCTTTGCATTTATTTTCTTCTTATACGTTTAAGAGAATGGTGTTCGTTCGAAGCAAACAAGAAGTAAAAAAGAAGAAAGAAAGAAAGAAAGGATACAGAAAGTGAAGGAATTCGCTCTACGAGTTGTTACCATTATAATCGGCATTTATGATATCAGAAAATCATAATCTATACAAGAAAGAAGTATGACCACCATAAAGGAAAATTGTGTTGCCACTAAACGCTTCCGACCTTCCAAACAAGATTATATTCTTCGTGACATGTATGATAAGGCATAAGCAACGGCCAGGTATTATCCAACCGGAACATTTTAAGATCTCTTATCTGACCCATATCCGAAAGAAATTGCGCATGCCTGTGTTATATACATTAAGTTACTGCCCGTGCAATAAGTAAGGGGCAGCGATACATGTGAAACAAGAACTAAATAATGTGGCGAATGTTGGTAGAGACCTTGATATAAAAATGCTTAAATGTGTGTTTTCTTGTGTCATAAAATTTATGCACAGTCTGGCAGTCGTTCATATTGCAATTACATTTCCTTTCACCAAATCGTTTGTACCGATGTCGCCTTGTAAATGAACTATCTTACTGTACCTGATATTAAAACCAATATTGCAACAGAATACTGACATTTATAATGTAAATTGCGTCGGATGACGTATGTGACATAACACCAGCAAGCCACGTCGACTCTATACTGCACACACGAAAGTGTGAATTGGTGGCATGGCATCCAGCAAGCATTTTCTCTAAAATCCAATACCTGTAATTTATATAATCATCTGATATTCTCTTGCCAGTTTCAGTTAAACATCATGCTTTCAATATTGTCAACTATCAATGCGTCTAAGATGAAAACGCTGTAATTGGTGCCTTTTAAATTCAACTTCCTTCTATTATGGAGATACTGTATATATTTACTGTGTAATAAAGTCTTTGAAAGATATGTTGACAATGCTTCATTTGTTGAAAATGAAAATCCATGTTAAACAGAGTGTTGGATTTCCCTCGTATCCAAGCACTAGGTACTAAAAGTGTCTGCATTATACAAAGCTGTGTGCATATATTCAGTTTTACCTATAGTTGAAGTTACTTAAATTAATCTTTCCTTGCAATTTAACATCACTCTTTTTGTATAAATGTTTCATGCTTACCTTCTGAATAGAACAGGATTTGGTTTAGCCATTTGAAGCCATTTTTCAGTACATGATAGGCTATTCAGGGCGGCTAGTATACCAGGTGGAGGAAGAACTTGAAAGCTTTCTTACATACCTACGTTGGACTTTTCGATGTGCCTGATGAATTCCATAATTAAAAATCGCCGAAAAAACCAAGAGCTCATTGCATATAAACTAGAAAGTATTCCTAATTCCAGTTTTACTAAACATTTTTCTGATATTTAGTAAGTTACCTATTTATATACTAATTAAATCATTGCCCAATTATATAAAAAAAAAAGAAATCGACTCCACGGCAATTGTTATCCAGTCAACTGTATTTCAATTTTTCAGCACTCCAATAAGCACTTGCGCGTAGCATTTGTTGTATTTGAAAGTGTGCGATAGAAAAATTAAAAATCTTGACAATATTTTTTGTTCGCAAAAGTTTTTGAAAGTCTGCATGTCATTAGTGTAACTCACTCCTTGAATATATGTTTCCTCTAAAGTGCGTTTATTCCTTGTTGGTGATTATATCTTCGTATCAGCTGCAGCCATTTAGGACAAATCTTAATAAGCAGAAATCATTACATGCAATTTTATTGGTAGCAGCCCTAATCAAAGTAACAACGTTCTCATTAAATACAAAATTTGGCATCAGCCTTTTATCTTTACGCCATTCGTGATACTCCCATAACCGTGAACCAATAATGCATGATGTGACAGTGTTTGTATTTCTAATGACCAAGGCGTACACCGTTATCAGAGTATTTACAGGCACCCCAGTATGATTATTTAAAATGATCTCTTGGCAATTTTTTTTTTAAAGTTATCTTTCCGGACAAACACATGAATGCCATACAATTCTGGCTGTGGGACGATTTTTTCGAATAGCTCACATAAAAATAGATGCATGACCATATTGTTGGTTTAAACCACAACACCGTTGTTCCCATCCCCGGGAAATCAGCGTAACAAGCCAAAGAGATTTGTTTCATTCACTCAGTTTACTTTAAATCCATTTCCACAATGGCGATATCGAGAAGCATTGAGATAAAATTTCATAAAGTATATAAAAAAATTCCCCAGAATGGAGTTCAAGAAATGGTCTTGTTTTATTATTTTACATTAAAATTAAAAGTAGTGTTGAAATAACATTTTTCTAATGGTGCAAACATTTGCCGATTATGCGCTATTTTCTGCAGAATTTGCTTTTCAAACTGAGCATATTCATTTATCTCTTAAATTTTATACATCAGTAGGCATCACTTTTCTTAAGGTGATGGTCACCTGTTTGTCAGCAAAATGTATATGTTGGACTTAAAAAGGACAAGAAAATATAGTCTGGCCTGTAAGAAAGCAAGATGACGTAACGATCAAAGATAAAAATGGCAAATGCGAAATAAAGACTGAGCGATAGTACGGATACGATCATTAGGAGGTCAGGCTATTCAAACAAGAACAAACATTAACAAAGTGATTCTACATCTTTTAGAAACTATTGTAGCTTGTAACAATGGAGAGTGAAAGTCACAAAAGTACAGACACAAAACAGTATATCCTAGTTACAAGAAAAACATTGAAACACTTCTGGCATGTTCTACCTCTGCAATATCGTTTGCTCAATAAAGACTGATTACTCTTCTAGAAATTTTCCTAGAACGAAATCTAATAAAGTATCTATTTCTGAGACATTATTCATTGAATGAAGTTGACATTTGATCCAGGAAATTTTAAATGTGAAATGTCTGGGTACTTACACTGAATAAACAAGTAAAAATCAGCTGCCTTTGTCGTTAGGACTACTAATTAAATTGGAGCCAAAGTACCCCATGAAAAAAACCTCTCGGAGTACAAGAAGCACAAGTGTTACCGAATATACTAAGAAGAAGAAAATTTGAATTATCAGATAGGAGTTTCAATGAAGAAGACACCAAACCATATATATACCCTCTCTCTCTCTCTCTCTCTCTCTCTCTCTCTCTCTCTCTCTCTCTCTCTCTCTCTCTCACACACACACACACACACACAAACACACACACACACACACATATATATATATATATGTGGGTGGGTGGGTGGGTGGGTGGGTGTGGGTTGGTGTATGTGTGGGTGTGGGTGGTTTCTAAGCCCGTGGATCAAAACCTGCATTCTCCCTGTGAGTAGCTCAGTGTTAGCATTCGATTCTTCCAACTCAGATCAGCTTGTGTTGAATGGCTCTGTGTATTCATGTAAATGCACTTAGTTTCCACTTCGCCAGAGTGATAAAGCCAACAATGTGTAAAAAGTACCCTCTAAACCAACAAAACAAACCTACAACAAGTAATCATTCTTGGACAAATATAGGAGTTTTTGTGAGAAACACATGCACTTTCAAACGAACTCACGTCTAGGGTAGGATGACATAATGTCTGATTTTCTTGGAAACTGGGGATAATTATTGTCTCCCTCAATAAGAAACAAATTACTGTTAGTACTCGGTCCTAAAATGAGGATGTACGGTGTGGAGGAAACTTTGTTGATCGTAGCAGCACTATGAATCACCCACCCGTTTAATTTATAGTATTATTTTATAGTATTACCCATCCGCCGATTGTGTATATATTTCGCTATCGTCAACACCTTCTAGTCATATGTCTGCCATTTATTACAAATCATTAGAAACATATTCTGGAACATTTTTACATCTTTTCTGAAGACATTTTCTCTAGCCAATGTTACGATATGTTAATCCTATCTATAAATTGGCGTATCGATCAAATTTAAACTCTGTTCCTACTTGATCGAAACAAGGGGAGAATACAACTGGAATGGACTAAAAAAAATTAGCAATTTACCACCTCTTTTCCGTGTTTGTACAAATACATCTTTTCACTCAAATACACCTGTAACGGTCTCGGTCTGTTGCTTAACCATACTTTTGATGCTACATTTGCAAAGTATGGTTTGGAAGTCAATTGCCTACACCATTTGCGGCCTATTCTGTAATGCACATCTATTACACTATATTGGCATGACATACTATGGAGTGGCTGGCCATGAAATTCAATAGATATGGCGAGGACAAAGCACCGTAATATCTGATAGATCCACCAAAGAGTAGATAGGATTAACATATTGGAAACTTGATTTCAAAGATGTCCTGAAGGCAATATCAACCTTATAAAAGGACCAGCATACATATTCTTCCTGCCCCAAATTATACTTAATATTTTCATGATATGACTATAGTTCTTTTTTTGGTAAATTTATTTATATTGTTTGGAATAAGCCCTAAAAATACGTTGAGAATAATAATTGCAATTGGTCGCCATAGTTTTATATCCTAAACTAATTTCCTTCACATAGTACAATATGGCGGCTGAAGAAGACAAGTCACAATCGGAACAATCTCAGCCTTTCTTGTCGTAACATATTTAGTGTTCTGCTCCAGAGACGAATCAAACACATCAAAATTGATGTGTAATTTTGCAACTATTTCTTTAGTTATTTTATGAATTGTCTAAAATGGCCTAACGATTGTAGAAGCTATGACGAGAGTTGAAAATCAATACTGTTATTCAAAACTGGCTGTCTGACTTCACCAGTTTGAAAACCGATTAATATTAGATAAATATATAAAACGTGTCCCGTCAGAGCAATACTTATGGTTGCTTATATGTGCATATTTTCAACTCGCAATCCAATACGGAAACTGGACACATAAATATAAAAATATTTAGTTTGTTAAGACTATGCAAGCATTTTAATGCAAATCGGATATGGACTAAAATTTTTTTGGATATGTCTTGTTCGGACCCAGTCTAAGAGTTCGTTGTTTTTATGGAGTGTAAATCAATTAAATAAGTCAGTTGCTTTCTTTATGATTTTAATGTTTTCATGTCGTGTAAATAGATTAATCAAGTCAGGTTACTTTAATTTTGCTTTTGCTGTTTTCCTGGCTTCTAGATAGGTTAAACAAGTCACGCTAGCTTGTTTTAGCTTTTGTTTTTTTTACAGGTGTAAATAAATAAAGCAAATCACGTTAATTTCGTTTTTGCTTTTATTGCTTTCGTGTCCCGTGAATAGATTTAGCAAGTTATGTTACCTTGCTTTTACTTTTGTTGTTTTCATGTAGTGTAAACAAATTTAACTAGTCAAGTTGCTTTGTTTTATGCATTACATTTATATGATACATATTTAACACTTTGGGGGTGGGGTGGCACTTTCTAACCTGACTGACAAAAATCATGTTTGTATCAGGTGGGGGGAGGGCATTATTGGTTTGCAAGGGCCTCTCCAGATTCTCGGACCTTTGAATCAATTTTGACTCGAAACTTTCCTCGAACAAGTATCAAGCATTGTTTTTTTTTTAAATATTTGCATTACTCATTAATGATTCTTATTTGTACTGATCATTAATGATTCTTGTTTATACTAATCATTAATGATCATTATTTTCACTGGTGATTATCGTTTCTTAATTTACTGATCAATAATATATATTTTTTGTACTCTCAGTTAGAGATTGCCATTTGTACTGATCATTATTAAGGTCATTAAAAATTCTTAATTGTACCGATCATCAATGATTATCATTTGTACCAATCATCAATGATTATCATTTGTACCAATCATCAATGATTATCATTTGTACCAATCATCAATGATCATTTGTACTGATCATCAATGATCATTTTTACTGATCATCAATGATAATCATTTGTGCTGATCATCAATGAATATCATTTGTGCTGATCATCAATGAATATCATTTGTACCGATCATCAATGATTATCACTTGTACTAATCAATAATCATTTGTACTGATTATCAATGATTATCATTTGCTCTGGTCATCAATGATTATCATTTGCTCTGGTCATCAATGATTATCATTTGCTCTGGTCATCAATGATTATCATTTGCTCTGGTCATCAATGATTATCATTTGCTCTGGTCATCAATGATTATCATTTGCTCTGGTCATCAATGATTATCATTTGCACTGGTCATCAATGATTATCATTTGCACTGGTCATCAATGATTATCATTTGCACTGGTCATCAATGATTATCATTTGCACTGGTCATCAATGATTATCATTTGCACTGGTCATCAATGATTATCATTTGCACTGGTCATCAATGATTATCATTTGCACTGGTCATCAATGATCATCATTTGCACTGGTCATCAATGATCATCATTTGCACTGGTCATCAATGATCATCATTTGCACTGGTCATCAATGATCATCATTTGCACTGGTCATCAATGATCATCATTTGCACTGGTCATCAATGATCATCATTTGCACTGGTCATCAATGATCATTTGCACTGGTCATCAATGATCATCATCTGCACTGGTCATCAATGATCATCATCTGCACTGGTCATCAATGATCATCATTTGCACTGGTCATCAATGATCATCATTTGTACTGGTCATCAATGGTCATCATTTGTACTGGTCATCAATGATCATCATTTGTACTGGTCATCAGTGATCATCATTTGTACTGGTCATAAATGATCATCATTTGTACTGATCATCAATGATCATTTGTACTGGTCATCAATGGTCATCATTTGTACTGGTCATCAATGGTCATCATTTTTACTGATCATCAATGATCATCATGTACTGATCATCAATGATCATCATTTGTACTGGTCATCAATGATCATTTGTACTGGTCATCAATGATCATCATTTGTACTGGTCATCAATGATCATCATTTGTACTGATCATCAATGATCATCATTTGTACTGATCATCAATGATCATCATGTACTGATCATCAATGTCTGTCGTTTGTGCTGACCATTATTATTATTTATACTGTTAGTTAATGATTCTTACATTCATGAAATGCGACTTGCTGTTTTTATAAATCACACTAAGTTACACTACATGAAATGCCGGTTTTGTAAAATCTACGCACACAACGCAAAGTATCAAAATTTTATGAATACAACTGTTGCAAGTTACAAACTGCATGGTACAATGATCAATTGAACTTTCCTTCATATTGGTCATACGAATTAATTGCGACCATGCCTTAAGCTAGCTCTGATCAAAGAGTAATGTTTTATTTGATGGAAACAATGTATCACACACACACATGTTACGGCTCGTTCTAAGCAACAAAAGAAAGAGTGAATACAACAAGCTTTATCCATGTTTTAACAATGATATATTTTATTTTCTTAGAACTCATAAAATAATGTAAATAATTTAGTTAAGAATTACGCTTTACAAAAATGATCTAAAATTTTGTTCAAAAATAAAAATATAAGTCCTGTAAAGAGTTCTAAGCACAGTCTGAAAGTATGATGTCTTGGTCCAAAATGGCGGTTGACCACGTCAGACGAAGGCTAACAGCAAATTCCTGAATTTACACAGTAAACAATGTATGTGTTGTCCCGTTCCAATATTAGGTAGAAAATGTCCAAATACGTAATGTTCTCTAGGAAAATAATTATAAAGACGAAGTGAAAAATAGTTCCTCTAACACGGCATGTTATTTTACGTAGACACACTGACAACTTCTTCTTCTGGCACAACAAATTAGAAGCTGTATAACAGACTCGACTACGACAGTCTGTTCGTGACTGTGTATGAATTACAAAATCTCAAGCATATATATGAAAGCTAATGCTTTGTTTGAATTGCACGCGCACGAAGTCGCATGCAATTTCGTAGTACTTCTGGACATTCAGGAAAGCCTGTCCCAGTATCAACCAATCTTTTCGTGGCTATTCCTGAATGTTTATTGTAATGAATTTGTTTATGGTAATGAATTTGTTATCATACACAGCACGTGCCAACATAAATCACATCTACGACTCAAGTAAACACTTATCAAAAACATGTTAGACGATATTAATATAATCAAATAAAATGAAATAAAAAGAGATTTATACAAATTTGATATATTAACACACATACTTTAACTCCAGTGTCGTAACAACACACACACACACATATATATATATATATATATATATATATATATATATATATATATATATATATATATATATATATATATATATATATATATATATATATATATATATATATTTGTGTGTGTGTGTTTCGTTGTTGGCTTGAACATTCTAAATTAATTAGAAAAATTAATCTCCGTCCAGACAGAGGAATGTTGGTACGTTTAAGTTATTTGGGATTTACCAACCTTAAATGATGACAAAATTATAACAATTAATCCACAGAAGGAAGACTAGGTCTTCTGATGTAATCTTATCATGGTATAATTTTATCTATAATCTATGGACCTCATCAAACATACTTCTTTGTAAATTGTATGGCTCTCTTTCTCTGACAAACAATTATCGGTTTTGCAGAATTGGTTTTCTTTATGGACAATGCAAGAAAATACTCAGATATATTCATTATCATTCGTTGTTCACTGGGGATTATAATTAAAAATGAGATACAGGCCTCCCAATCTTCAGAAGCACAGACGGATACCATTGCGAATCAGTTTGTAGCTTTTTTATTCAGCAGCATAAATACGTTTTAAAATAGGTTTTAATTACTATATGATCCATGGGCTCCCGGACATAGGGGAAAATGGGGTCGGATGATGGTGCCCTCCTCTCCACTCCCGAGTTCAATCCTAAATATGTTTTGGCCTACATCTTTAAGACCTAATAGCCGACCACTAAATGTTCGATCTGACCACTACAGGTTAGATCTGACCACTACAGGTTAGATCTGACCACTAGAGGATTGATATGACCACTACAGGTTAGATCTGACCACTACAGGTTAGATCTGACCTTTTACATCAAAAAACGTTATCCATGATATGTCCATGTTTCTAGTCGTGTGAATGGCTAGCTCATGTTTAGAAGTAATGATATTATTTTTCTTGCAGCCCTAAATCGGCATGCTCCTATTAAATGCAAAGGTTTCAACAGAATTAGGCATCTTGACTGGCGTAACTCTTATATATATATATATATATATATATATATATATATATATATATATATATATATATATATATATATATATATATATATATATATATATATATATATATATATATATATATATAAAGACTATGAAACTGCGTGATTTTGTTCAACCGCTATAGCTAAGAATGGTAGTTTTTCAAGATTAATTGAGAAAACTTGACTTCCGATGAATGTTGAAACGTTTCGGCAATTTCAATTCAAGTTAAAAATGTCGTAAAATTATTAACTGGTTTACATGCTAAGACGGGGCTTTAGATATTGCAAACTACCTAAGTCCCTAGTTTAACATCATTGACTTCAATGCATTCTTCCACATCGCAAGGTGTTTCACTTCTTACAGATTTCGTGGGGTCGAAAGTCCCATCTCATATAACATTCCCAATCCCTTACACATGTATTCGAGATAAAATTATGTGTATTTTTATGTATATTTTATGATTGCACCTGTCTCAGACACTAATAAAATTAATTTTATTAATACATATTCCTTTGATTTAAAATCTGAATTTTAAATTATTGACTAGAACAGAATGGTTGATTGATTTAGATCCTAATGTATTATCATCAGAAAATTAAAGCGGACTAGTTTTGCATTTGTTTTAATCGTTTTCAATAACACTCGAATGGAACAAGACGTAAACGTTGATGCTAACAATTAATTGAGAATTTGAATACAGACATTTTTCTGTTCTTATACCTTTGTTTGATTTAGCCGTTCTTATTTTGTCCTGAAAAATAACGTTTTTGTCTCCCGTTCCCAAAGTGGGCGGTAACGCCCCCAGTTGGGTGGTGTGATATATATATATATATATATATATATATATATATATATATATATATATATATATATATATATATATATATATAGTGAGCACTAATAGGCAAGAGAAGTGAGGGTGGGGGGCTCCAAGTGCGATGATCGCATATTTACAATTGACATTAATTAAACTATAAAGTTTCACTTGGAGTTTGAATAAATGTTTAACTTTAATTAATTGTTAGTCGTAGACTTTGCTGTTTTATTATCTTCTTTAGTGGGTCGTGTTAACCTCTATTCTAAATCATGCTTTTTACGGGGTAAGGTAGGGGGCGCTAAGGATGAGTTGGCCCTAAAAGGTTTCGGAACCCCTGTTATACAGCAACTTTCGACATTACACTTGTCCAAATTATTTTTAAGGAGCTACTAACAAAGTAATACAGATTAAATCATCAGAACGCATACTATTGATTAAAACCAAGTGTTAATTTCTATACGGTGTGTTGATTTCCCATCAGAATTCGAAATATATGTGGTCCGTTTAACCCTTTCCTCTATTTAATGCGACTTAATATTTCCAAATCTAAAATAAATATTTTTTGGATGCAGAGGAAAATTCGAGAAATACAGAAGCAGACAAAAGTTACATTTCGTTATAAAAGTATAGTAACCGACTTAAACGTATTTAATTTCTACAATCCATTCTATGCATATGATTTAATATTGTTGTTATGCTTGTGTTTGCCTTATCTGCTTAGAACTAAATGAACTCATTTTACTTACAGTAGATAGCCGGTATTAAGTGTCTCCAACAAATAACACTACACAACATGAATTAAATCGTTAAGCCAATAGTTCAGCCAAACAATTTACGTCTTTTCAAGTTATTGTATAGATGAAGAATCTTTCATTCATAACATTTCTGGCCAATCTCATCCAAGTTTTGTTTACGAAGTTTGCAGCTCAATGTTCCAGAACTCCATGTCAGATTGGTAGTGGAATAATTGATTACTCCGACCTCATTCACTTGTGTCGTCGTGGGGATATATATATATATATATATATATATATATATATATATATATATATATATATATATATATATATATATATATATATATATATATATATATATATATATATATATATATATATATATATATATATATCATAATCTCTCTATATGTCTACCTAATTTAGTAAAACCACTAACCCCAGTTATTACTTACTCATGTACCGCAGGACTGAATCTTTTATCATCGTAAAAATAATATTTTTTTGTAATGCATTCATAACCGAATGGTTCCCTGAACTAATTAGTTCAGTAACTATTACCGTATATACTTGCTATTAAATATAGTCTAAGTGTCGTAATATAAAGCGCCGGCAGATCGAGATCTATTATGTTTGTTCTACTGATCATTCCGAACAAAATGCATAGATCGAGAGTAAGTGAATAAAATGGTTCTTGCACAGAGGTTGATGTAACCTAGACGATGGAAAGTTAATTGGTAATTATACGTAAGGTGTTTAAGATTGTCGTCTATTAACATGACGAAATACGAAATCCTGTATGTATGAGATCAAGATGACAGTCCAACATTATGGTCTATATAAAAAGCCAAGTGAGATAAAATCTAATTCTGTAATTAAGCATACGATCCCTCCAAGGCGTTTCATAGTCAGTACGGTGGGTGATGTGATTATGAAATCCTTTTGCAAATTTACTTAACAAATCTTGTCTTTCCAGATTATCATTTATTTAATTTTTTATAACACAGGCAATTTGAGATATCCAGCAATTATTCATATGAAGCTCATAGATTTTAAGGCAATGAGAGAAAACGAAAGTAAAAGAAAACAAAGCATATATGAAAGTAAAACAATCGAAATGGTGCATTGGATATCTGAGCTTGAATAGTGACTGTCAACGAAACCTCTTCAGATTAATGTAATTATTTCTAATGTTTCTTTATTCTGATCATCTATTTTGGTGTATTTCAATGTGTAATGTGTTAAATTTTAAATAAACATAGAACCTTAAAATTCAAATCATTATGCTTTAAAATTTTATTACAGTCAAGCCAGGAAATTTTTTTTTTGAATGGTCACTTTTTCCATGCCAATGATAAACTTCAAAACGGCCAGCATCTACGGCGCATTAAGAATTGACCAGATAATATAGACATTAGAGCTACCAACCATAACCGCTTGATAGGAATCCATGTCAAATAGTCATTTTCAAAGGAATGTTGATATGCGTCATATTTCTCAGATTCTATGCTGTCAAAATCTGAAGAACGAAATGATAATCTTGGGGTAAATTAGGAACCGCTGCTTCCGATTGGTCAGTTAAAATTAAGGCATACGCCTTGGAAGTAATGTGAATTAAAAAGTAATGACTTTGGTCGAATTTCTTTAATCTAAAATCTCCTGCAAGAGGATACGTTTAACTCCGGGGAGACAAGAGAATAGTGCTTTTCTCGTTAAACAAGTGGATGTCCTGTCAGACAAGCGTTAGTACTAGGACGCACAATTTCTGAATGAACAGCATTAAGATACGCAATTTTAATTTTCACGCACTTTTCTAATCTGTTGTTTTATTTTATGCAAATGTGTTTGCTATGACTTGGAGCCTTACTACATATTGTTTATTCATTTTTATGGAAATCTGTTATGCTAGAGTTGTTAATTCAATTTATTTCTTCATTGTACAGTTACTAGTTCATTGATAGAACTGACGGATTGCATGAGATACAAATTTTCAGATATTTTCCTAGGGTTATATGAATTAATTTCCTTTGTCTGTTAGGACGATACTGATTATCGTGAGTTAACGATACCTGTATATTTATATCTGATGTTTTGTAATGTTTAAATAATTTTGTTGGTAAGGAATTTCTGTTAACTAGAAGACTAGTGAATCTTATGCAAAAGTAATCGAGGACTATCTTATTGAGTGGAAATGACTAGATTGGATGTCTAACAAGTCATGTGGTAGCGTATGCAGAGAGATATATGTTATATGCTCACATGTAAATTTGTGATCAGCCTCTGTCTAGTGCGAATGATGATCTATCGAATTAGGTCAGACTTGGATGTATATTACAGGGGTCATTTGTAACTAGAGATAACGATTGTACCTTACTTGAAATACAGTCTAAATCAGTAAGGACCATGCAGTGTTTAAATAGTAGTTTATGCTTTCTGAATAACGAAAGGGAAATAATTTTATATACGTATAGAAGATGTTACCTATATAGATTTAGTTGTAATCTTGTTATTCTAAGAAACAGCTCCCAGGAATAGACGGGGACAGTCTGAAGACGGAAGTCAGGAAAAGAGATGAAGCGTTCAGAATAGAAAGAATAAAAAAAATCAACGTATGCATGTGGAGTTATAGAGACGCGTGTTGCTAGGTGATGCAAATCAGGCGTGGACATTGTGCTCTTTCACCACTCGTTATCAGAATAAAATAAATTCAAAATAGAACTGTGCTATTAAATTCTGTCGACGTAAATTTGTTTGAATTGAAGTTGCTACTATTGGTTTCTTATTGATTAAATTTGCTGTTTTCTTGTCTAAGGGGGCTCGTATTCTATTATTTCTTCCCAATAGTCTTGCTCAGTTCTCTGTTGATGTTCTATCTATCCACTCACACCGGGCAATACAAATAAGGGAGGTCATCCTCTTGATAACGTCAGCCAAATCTAATTAACCCCCCTCTTTCTAAGGGAGAAAACATTACACAATATAACTATAGTTCACATATTTAGATCGGAAGCACGAGATAAGTTCACTTTTACAATGATTGTTAAATTCGAGGCTTTTAATTGAAATCTTTACGTTGTTATTACTCAAAGGTCTTAAACTAAGTAACTGAAAAGAGCAAAACCCAACAAGGTCTGTAAAATTTGAAGAAAAAAAAATTCCCAGAAATACGGGGTGAAAAGTTTAAAAGAATTTACAACTTGAAGTATTGTGTAAATCCCATAGTTATAAAAGATCTATCACAAGTCCTAATGTATACGTTCAATTAAATTCCAGTTGTTCAAATATGTTCCAATATTGAATGCGTTGATGTGTCTGTAGTCTCGAGTATGATAATGTGCCAATAGCCTGGAACATAATGATGTGCTAACAATTATTTGATTGGTTAGTATATGTAATTAAATTGACTGTGTATTATTTTTTTTAAAAATTATTTAATTTTGTTTCAATACATTTTATTGTGAAGATTATTTTCACTGAATTTGATATTTTATATAAAGTACATTATGTTTTTATAGACCTTAAAGGTATATCATTAACATTATTTTTATCTGACCTCGTTCATACACTTGGTAAACCTGAAATTTTAATGATTGGTCAGTATCAAAGTCATACATACCTCACTCGTTTGATCACCTTGTGTCATCATTTGTGATTCATAAAATTAAACTTGGAACTTTTGACAATTCTTTCGTGATACACAAACTTTTAACGTGGAATTTTTGACAAATCAATATTTAATTCATGTGACGTCATCGGCCGCCATCTTTGTACTTCGCCGGGATTTGAACTTGAATTTATTTCAGACATTTTAGTTATAGTACTTGAGTGTTTCAATTCATGATTTTTTTTTGTTATTATATTTATAAACTGTAAGTCCTTTCTGTGGGTATTTTTACTATATTTTTAGGAAATAAATTATTTTTGTTAAATCTAAGAAGCTTGTTGTCTATACTCTTTTCTTTATTACTTTGAACGAGCCGAGATTTGTAACATGATGTATCACAATAATTTAATCAAAAAATGTTTTTGTCTGAATTCACTTTAATTTCAAATTATTGTTCCAGTCCAAGAATATTATTAAAGAGCACTTTGCATTTCCAGTAAATAATAATTTGAAGAATAATTTAATTAATTTAATTTAATTTAATAATAATTTACCGAAAGTAAAAAATGAACATAACAATAAGAATGGTTCTGCTTCAAAATGCTATGGCAAGAATGAGTACTTTCTCAAGTAAACAGCATTATTTAAAAAGCTGAGACAACAAAATTAAACCAGGACGAGGGTCAAAAGTTCATTTCTTGAACATTTTAAGTTGGCAACAAGATAAGGTCTATAACTAAAATTATAATAAAGAACATGTTAACCATCAGGTAGACATGGTTTTTCCATGGGGAACTTCTAATGTCCTAGACTCAGATTAAGATACACATATTTACCTCCATTGATAATGATCCTAATAATTCTTCCATACTCACAAAGAAATATTATCTTTGTATTAGGTTGTTTACAGAATCGATCTCCTTATTCATGTACACAGTGAACTTGATTTTGGACTAAAATCAATTACAAATTGCACATATACATAACATATACACGTCAGGACCGTACCATATTAGAAATATACATCACAACATGTTCTTTTATTTCTAACGTTACATGGACAAGTGTTAATCATACTAATTAGGTGAGCTGTTGTTTCTTCCCCTGTAATGAGATGATGAAATTAAGGTATTTGAATAAAAATGAATGCGGCAAAAACAACTCGATGTCCTACCTGAATTGCAGTAAAATTAAGTTCCAGCAATTGTCAAGTCAGACATATTTCAAGTCCATTCTGTACATTATTATTATTATTATTATTATTATTATTATTATTATTATTATTATTATTATTATTATTATTATTATTATTATTATTAATAATAATAGTAGTAGTAGTAGTTGTTGTTGTTGTTGTTTTATACATGAAAGAATCTTTCATTTTTGCAGTATGTTAAATCTGGATGGAAAAACAAACATAAATATATTCAAAAATACTTATGAAACGGAGATTAAGACACAAATATCGTTCAGCACGTACACTTCTTTGGAATAAAGATATTCATTACATAGATAATAATTTGTACTGTATTAAAATTCAATTTGAGTTCAGGTTCTCCATTTTCTTTCGAAGGCGTATCACTTGTCTTAAAACATGCCATGTACAATTGCTTTTATTGTACGGAATTAAATGCATATGTTCGTTGTCACATTTAATAATCGATTTAATTACATACTATGTTGAAAATACTGATCGATTTATTCCTTTACTTTCTTGAAAATTGTAATCAAATTCAACTTTGACCCTACTGAATAATCGATTTATTTACAGAGCATGTTGGACATACTAAATTATACCATAGTTTACCATTGTGAGCCCATAGATCCATTTACTCCTTTACTCCATTGAACCACCAATATTTAAAATCTTTGGTCTTTTTGGTGGGATTTTAGCGGCAAAGATAAATTGTGACTAATTTAATCAGCAATGCCAACAGCTCAACTGTTTTCTATCCACCGTTTGAAGTGTTTGAATAGAAGTGATTTAAGCAGATGCTGATGTCAATGGAAGGACTGAAGGCAAATCAATGGTTGATGTAAAGGAATGGACTCAAAATAAATCAATGGTTTGTCAGCGAATGGGCTGAAAGCAAATCAGTAGCTGATGTCAATGCATGGGCTGAAAACAAATCATTGGTTGGTGTCAGTGAATGGACTGAAAGAAAATCATTGTACTTTTATATTATATATTGTTTAAAATTTAACCTTCGCAATTCTGTATAATCAGCAAACTATAAAGTAATAGCTTTGTCTAGACTCAAAGAATCTCCATCAGCCAGTGCATACAAATATTTGATTAAGTAGATTTAAATCGTCACGATTCAAGATTCTATCATTAAATCTAAATGAGTCTCTATGGAATTCAAAGTAAGGCTGGTAGGCTGTGTTTCATTTACATCCTGAAGAAAACAAGAATGAATTCACATTGACGTCATATTGATGGTATCTGTATGGGGTTATGAAACGTATAAATAATCAGTTTTTGTGATAAAATATTGCTACTTTTAAATAGATTGCTCAAATCAAAATTTATACACTAGAGAATTAATAATGCTTTGTGTAATTTTAAATGGGGACGCTTTGTTTGAACGCATGCAAAATGTTACTAGGAAGATGATGTTGTCATGCTAAAGAAGAGTCATGATTTAGCTACAAATATACGTATTTTTGATCCTTGTAAATCATTGCACGTCTTTCCTCTTTATGCCCATAAAATCTTACAAAACTAATGTAATCTTTAAACTGTGCATTGTAACCATGACAAAAAAATTTCATTCAAAATGGATAACAGCAGATTGTTACTTGAGGACCACATCTTTGTTGCAACCATGACATAAAAATTTTAACCAAAATGGACAACAAAGTAGTGGGGCCATGTGTTGGGAACTAATTTGTTGCACTTAACATACCGACGTAACAGCGGAGCCGGATGTCGTAGGAATACTATCCAAAAATGGGATAGTATAAATCGCCACAGATTTGAGTCGCGTATTGAGCGACTATGGCACAGAGAGCGCTTCGTAGCGTTCCTTATGGTCTTCATGACCTTAGCGTGACCTAACGTTTCCATCCTGCATCGTATCGTAATGTACCGTACCGTACCGTTAGCGTACGATGCTGTCTTTCTACCTTTTTCAACATTACAGAAGAGTTTCAGATATTTTATTAGCTGTCATCATCATCATCATCATCATCATCATCATCATCATCATCATCATCATCATCATCATCATCATCATCATCATCATCATCATCATCATTATTATTATTATTATTATTATTATTATTTTTATTATTATTATTATTATTATTATTATTATTAGTTGTTTAGTAGTAGTAGTAGTAGTAGTAGTAGTATTTTAAAATTGGCATATATTGCAAAAATAACGATTATTATATTGTCGAAACCACACGTTATGACATATTCCAAATGCTGTATTTTTCTTACAACTATTTCTGCCACACACACACACACACGCGCGCGCGTCCTTACTGCTTACTATTTCAACATTTTTAACCACTCCGATAGTCCCATTATCTACTATCACGGCTATAATATTTATAGCTGCATGGACAGATAAATGTAATTGAACTGACATGTATTTTATCTCTATAACAAAAATACAACTAAACAATCGTAGAAAATTTGCTGGCCCACAGTTGACTTTTTTTCTCCCCATGATCACTTTGTTTGTAGGATTAAGTTATTCATTGATACATAAAAATATATGTTCATATAAAAAGTTATGGAATTGAATTTGCATGGAAATATGAACGTGCAACGATTCCGATTTCATCATAAGTTGTACAGTGTGATCATGATATGAAACTTGTGTAACATGTGTAAACCAGTCAATATTTTCATTTCAATGACGTGTCTGCCCAAAACGTTTTGCTTAAAATGTGTTCATTCAGTTCCAAACATGATCTGCACATTCTTACATGGGGAAACAGCTTGTTATTGCCAACAGTGGTTGTTTACTGTTTAGTGCAAAAAGATGAACTTAGTGGCGAAGTATTGGATCAGCAAATGTAACATCCCAAAGCGTCCTTTTACATTTTAATCTCTCATTGAATCAAAAACGAACTCCTGAATACGAAGGAAAATATAATCCACTGATAATCCATCTAAATCTTTACAATAAAATCTAAATATGAATTTTTATAGGACTTTATTCATTGTCGACAGCCAGATCAACTTTGCCATCTACGTTGTGGTTACTTAAGTATCCACATAATTATCTCGTGCTTACATTACCAATTATCGCATATGCGTACCGCACAAAAACAGAATAAAGTTTTTCAAAGTTTATAAACAGCCAAGAAATAATGTGGGTATAACAAAAGTTTATTTGAAAATCGTAGTTAAAAATAAAAACCGCTTATCAGAATCAATTAAATCAAAGCCAAAAATTCACTGAATGTCAATGGAAGTATTTTCCCTGCAGTCAAACATTTTCTTTTCTTCAGCTGACATACGGTTTCCCCTTTGTGTCTTTTTTTATTTTTTCTTGTAAGAAATGAATATAGGATATTTTACATTTTAAACCTAAACAATCCTTTGTCATTTACAAACTTGAGTCGATAAAAACATGAGACTGCGTTTAGAAGGAAAAGAGCAAGCGAAGATGAAAAAAAAAATCATTGTGTAGATTATATTTTAATTTCAAGAAGACAGCATTGATATTGTCCTTATTTGTATTTTGTTTAATTTCAGTAAATGAAATTCGAAACAAGTTATTGATTAACAAATCTTAAAAGCAGCTTTTCAATTTTTAACTATATTACCCCTTCATGTTAACGAGGAATTGTGTAATGAATATTTGCATAGTTTTATAGATGATGGTGTCAGTTGCTTTCCTATTTAATGATTTTTTCCAAATTATAAGAGATCGATTTTAATAAAAATCATGGGTTGTTGTATTGTTTTTGTAACGCGTTGCATTCATTGTTTACATTTGTAAAGGTCGTATTTATGTTAAACAATAGTGCACCCAAAAGCACCTGATTAGCTTTATTAAAATTACTAAGGTTTATTTTCTGTGTAATTTTACTGATATTTATTAGGAACTGATACTGCACGTTTACTATTACTAAAGTGTAGGTTAGCTTTGTAGTATCGATTAACTTACTCAAAATAAATTAAACATACATTGTTGTTGTAAAATATAGTATAGTTTAACCAAGAAATTATTTCATTTCTGATTGTTGAACGTTCTGCACATCACATGGCAAAATAAGTAACTTCAAAAGATGTGATGTGATGTGATTATGATTTTTAAGGTAGCTATAACAATTTTTCAGTCATATCGCTACAATAGTTTATAGTGATGTCTAGCACTGGAGTATCATGCCGCAGACAGGTAGCATGCTGTCCCACCCAGTAAAATTTTCCGGACAACAGGCCGACCAGTCCTAACACTGACCTCTTAATGCTGAGCGTCAAGCGAGGCAGCTGTTAGTAATATTTTTTGTAAGTCTTTGGTACGACTCGACCGTGGATCGAACCCACGACCTCCCGCGGACGCTCTAACCATTAGGCCACTGAAACGGTTAACCTCAAAATAAAATTATTGATGACTATAGATTTCTAATGTGGAGGCTAGGTTTGAAAATGTATGAAAGAAAAAGGACATAGAATTGATCATTATAAATAGCATGGTTGTATTAATTTTGTTTAATATGCCATCTTTATTGTGCTATCACTGCGCGCTACAAGTGGTATGTAATAAATAAAATCACATTCGTGTTTTGTTCATAGTCAGGTTAAAAAAACGATTGTACATGACCTTATGAATAAATCTTAGTACAATAGTCTTGGTGCATCCCTGCGCAATATCAGATGAAAACAAGACAGATATTTATATAGAGTTTTAAAAAGAGCTGAACAAATTAAATATAGGTGGCGCATTCAGAGCTCTACCAACTATATTTATGTGTAATTTGACTAAATTTTCAGTTTGATATATTCCGTAAAGAGAAACATATTGAAGTGAGTTTACTAAGACACAAAAAAGGAAAAGCAGATTATTTTATATCTTGTCCAATTTATGTCTAATTCTGTGAGAAAAAAAATGTCAACATAAATATTCTGACCATGTCGGAATAGACTGCTACTTTCTTGACCTCTAATCCTATGAAACAAGTGCCTACATAAAATATTTCTCTCTCAACCAACTTAGACAATAACGTGCTGTAGTGAATGAAACAAACTGAACTGGTTGAGCTAGTGTACAACATTCGCTATTTAGAAAAAGAAGAGATTTTACCTTTACCTTTGCAATATAGTCTATTGATTTCTAATATGGCGCACGATCCAAAAGAAAATATTGGATGACAAAGGTAAACGAGCGTAATTTTACATGTACTTCGGCAATAAAATTCAACAACTCTGGAATTAAATAATCTCTCTCTCCCTCTCTCTCTCTCTCTCTCTCTCTCTCTCTCTCTCTCTCTCTCTCTCTCTCTCTCTCTCTCTCTCTCTCTCTCTCTCTCTCTCCATAGATAATCTTTATTTTTGTATTTTGTATCAAATTTCAGAGTCATACTCTCAGAATCTGATAAAATCGAAATTTAAAAAAATAGAAAAGTTCACAGCAGTTTTGATTATATAAAAGAAACATTACCACATCGCTTTCCTTGTTCATGTAAAGCAACATTACGTTAGTGTTAAGTGCAAATCTTGTATTCATAATTATTTGCTGGTGTATTAAAAAGCACGTGCTAAATGCTAATGGAAAATCTTAATTAACGGTATAGCGTGTGGTGGGTTTGATTATAATCTTGTAAACTCTTACAACGAATAATCGTTTCTTAAACCAAAAAGCAGTTCTTGTTTATGTTAAGAATATATATATATATATATATATATATATATATATATATATATATATATATATATATATATATATATATATATATATATATATATATATATATATATATATATATATATATATATATATATATATATATAAGATAGTCCTATTTATTTTGGATCGACATCACCTATAGAAATACATGATTGTGTGTATGTAAAATAGTGTCTGTGTGTGTCTGTCTGAGTGTGTGTATGTGTGTGTGTGTGTGTGTGTGTGAGAGAGAGAGAGAGAGAGAGTGAGAGAGAGAGAGAGAGAGAGAGAGAGAGAGAGAGAGAGAGAGAGAGAGAGAGAGAGAGAGAGAGAGAGAGATGCAAAGATTCAAGCTCGAAAATTGCATGATTTGTCTTACAGTGTGAAAAATCTTGTATAGAATACATCAATTCGATTCACCCATTTTATGTTTAACACATTGCTGCATCAGGGTATATCCATATTAAACAGCTTACCAGCTGACTCCCACCACAACGTTTCTGAGACAGTAAAGAATGCTTTCACTGTTTTTATGGGTCAGTATGCTGAAGTATTAAATATTATGATGTGCAATAAGTTATTAACAAAAATTAGAATTACAATCTAAGAGAATGTTAACTTCTTTCCCGGTTTTCTTAAATGCTCCAATTTCATTCAAAACATGGAAATACGATCAAAAGCCTAGATGCACTGCTTTCTAATAGCGACTCGAAATCAGATATTGAGCCCCGCCCGAGTCATGCGCTCATCTTGACGTTACGTTATGTAAAAATGTGCTTATCGGAATGTAAATTAGAGGAACATTCGAAATGTCAGGACCTTTGACTGAAATCAATGTAGATTGCAAATATTGTAAACATAAATGTTGTTAAGTTGTTGTTGTAGTAGTTTGGAGTTTAATGCCAATTTCCAGCACGTAATACGGACCAATAAATATCCGGAACAGCCACAGACTCACGGGAATCTACTAGCAAGTTGTGTTGTCCACGCTGACTGAACCTGAGAATCGAGCTCGAGCAGGCAGAGGCGATATGTCATAAGGGTGAGCGCCTGGGATCACTTAGGCATACACATATTTAGATTGAATGTGAATGACGGAAAATGTAGTGACAGTTGGTTAAATTATTGTTTGTTTGTTTGATATTTTTTGTTAATACGGGTATAAACAAAAGAAAATCAAAAGGGCCCAGCCAAGCACATTCTTACAACTGGTCATGAAGAAGGACAAAATGTAATTTTCATTTCACAACCTCACTAAGGACGTCATCCCAAAAAAAAATACATAATGACCAAATGTATTCAAGGTTTTTTTCTCTACACTTTTCAGTGGTCTGGTGAAATAAAATCAATATTTTATAATCGTCCATATGTGCCTATTTCTAATTAAATGTATGAAACTCCTATACAAATGTCAATCTTTTGCGATCCGTGGAGATCAATTTAATTTCTTTGACGAGTTTCATAAAATTTCGTTTGAAATGGAGACTCGTGTAAGACACTTGGTTTCTGTTCTTTGTTGCGTATTTTATTTCAGTCAGATCCACATAGTTTCCCCATTCTCTTGAGAAGTTATGAAAAGAAAATATTTGACGTGATCGATTCTGAACTTAAACTCATGTTGCTCTCAAAGCGCCTTTATTAAACTCTTTGCCATAAAGATATTGAAAAATGTAGCCTGACTTGTACCGTTCCTTCAGCACTTAAAACTGTCGTGTATCGTTTTGAAAAGATTCGTGTGTGGCAATTAAATGTGCGCAAAACCGGAAAATAAAAGCGTACTAGCTGAACCAACATACTAAAGGAGGATAAAAGTGTTCCCCACTCGCTATATTATATAGTTTCCCACATGTCTGCACAATAAGTATATACCGCTCCGGTGGCCAAGTGATTAGAGCGTCCGCCTCAGACGAGGGAGGTCGTGGATTCTATCCTCGGCCGAGACATACCAAAAACTTACAAAAATGGTACTAACAGCCGCCTCGCTCGGCGCTTAGTATTAAGAGGTTAGTGTTAGGACTGGACGGTCTGGTGTCAGGATAATGTGAATGGATGAGACACAATGCCAAATGTCTGTGGCATGATGCCCCAGTGCTAGACATCATCATAAACTGTCACACTGCAGACATCGTAGTGATATGACTCAAAACTTTTAAAGCTACGTTAAAATTTTTCTTCAGACTTTATACGTTTTTAGCTTTCAAATATAAATGTTTGGCTGTTTATAATCAAGTCTGTCACTGAAATAAACTTAGTTTTGTTTATCCTGAGTCAATTGTACATGTAACTAATTAGAACTATTTCTGATCTCGATGAAATTGTATATAACATTTTAATAACTTCTCCATAGGTAACGCTTTAATAAAAGACATACAGAGATAATATTCGAAGCTAGATTGAATGGTGACCTTTCAAAAAGTGTTATTTTACCCGCTTTTTTTTAAATACAATATATTATTTTCCTTTCAAAATGTTCATGCTGAATTCAGTTTTGGAAAACGTATAGTTTATTCATGTTCCAGAAAATATTACCAAAAGCATGCTCATTTAGCATTTAAATTTGATGGCGAAAGATAACATTGTTGGTACAAACTATTCCGAGCCGAGTTCCTGAACACTTTATTAGAAATAAAAGACGACTTGTTGAAAGGGAAACACTGTCATATAACTAAATTAACTACAATTCAAAACCTCAAAGTTAAAGGTATCGGTAGTACCATATAACGCTGTACAGCTCAAAATGATATCTACAAAAACGTGAAAGCCATTACTTTCTGCTTTTTCTCAAATATAAGAATAAACAAATCTTAAAAGAAAAGAAATCTCATTCTCGCATTTCCTAAATTGAAGAAAATGAATCATCACTGCCATCCCAAAATATCAAATAAAAAATAAAAAAGAACAAAAGAAACGAAACAAACGCTCCTTACATTAGTTCATAATCAGAAGACGTACAACACAAGATTTACATAAATCTGAGGAGATTAAAATTGCAACTGAAATTACTATATATATATATATATATATATATATATATATATATATATATATATAAAACGGTGAAAATGACGTCTTTGTAGATATTATTTTGAGCTGTACAGCGTTATATGGTGAGCATGACGTAGGTACTACGGATACCTTTAACTTTGATGTTTTGAATTGATGTTAATTTAGTTTTATGACAGTGTATAGTCAATATTTCCCTTTGAAGAAGCCGTCTTTTGTTTTTAATACAGTGTTTAAGAACTCGGCTCGGAATAGTTTGTACCAACAAAGTTATCTTTCGCCATCAAATTTCTCAGCGCCTATGCAAAATCTTCCCCACACACTGTGATAAATACATGTCTTAAAGAACGGATTTCTAATATATGTAATGGTAGCATGGCTTATTAACAAATTTAGAAATCTAATGCAAGTTCCACTGAGATAATGCCATGGACAGTCGACAACGACATCACCATCTATATATCTCACATTGTTTTCCAGCTAAGACAAAACCAGTTCCGGATTTTTCTGGTTTTCTTATTGGGCTGGTGCTTAGTGCGCTTACTTGGTAATTCGGCACCGGACAAAATAATTTATTTTTAGTGAAAATGAAATGGTAGCGTGTCTTATACCTTATCTAATATTGCAAGGTACTTTCAAGATAACAACTTTTGACTGGGTATAAGATATAAAACTCGTTATGTGCATTGTTTACAAAGCTAGTAAAAAAATGATCTTCATTAACACACACACACATACTGATATATATATATGTACCTTACTGATGATGGTGCTGTAAATAAATGGCAGGGCATACACATGATCCATAAATATTACTCTTGTACCAAATGCCATGGTCTTCTTTACAGTTTTTGTATAGCCTTTCATTTTACACATCTAATCTCCGCTGATCATTTAGTCTGATTTATTTTATATACTGTGCGAATAGTTTACAAGCACGTACGTATTTCTCCACTCTAGAGTGCTCGTTGTTTCTTACTTTTACCATTCTTAATGCATGAAATATTAAAGAAGTGACAGTTAGCATTCGATATCACTTAGAAATTGAAATTGAATTTTACTTTGCAAGGGTAGTATAAAAATGAAAGTACTTAGTCAAGCAGGAATTACAAGTTCCGTATAATCAGTTGTCGAGAGTTACTCTCCTTTTACTTATATGGTATCACTACGCTAATTGGGCCAAAGAGAACAGATAACTCATCACTTCGCTAATTGGACCAACAAGCTATCGCTGTATCTACTCAAGTCCCTTAGAAAATCAATACTGTTTTATCTTCAAAAAATCTCCTGGAGATTTGCTAATACGTACATATCACTTGTCATCAAACAGAAGCCATTAAAATCTAAAAAGACAATAAAATGTTTATTGAGTTCAACCATACTATTTTGGGTAGAATGATGAAAGGAAAGGTCACGGACTCAAACTTTCCAGTTATTTCATTCCAATGCAACTATTTGTTTGAAAAGGACACATGACCTTTGTTGTGTTTTTTTTTTTTAATATGATTTATTCCTATTAGTAGCTAATATAAACAGGATAGGCATGGTCAATCTGAACCTACAAGTATAACAGTTGATTTCACGAAAATTTTGAAAACCAAGGAAATATGAACATAGCCGAATTGGTGTAACAATACCATAAGATATTCCACATGTATATTGTACCCTTGCAACAGTACAGTACAGTACTTACTCGAATGACGCTTTCGAGTTTCGCTTTTGTTTCTAAAAATGTTGCTGCTATTTCAAAGCTTAAATAAACATGAAAAGCGTAGAAGTTAAGGCGTTCGCTTTAAATCTTATTTTGTACAATACTATCTGTAGCAAACATTTTGTTAATTCATTCAACGATATTATCTTGACATATTTATTTTTACTTTTGGAGTGTTCCGGAAACAATTCTCCAAAAGAATGCCAGGTAGCATACATATACATGCTAACGTAAGTCCTTATATATGTAACTTAATAGAATTAGTTCTCTCATAATAGTCTCTCATAATAATCTCTCTCTCTCTCCCCTAGTCACACACACACAGACACACACACAGATATATATATATATATATATATATATATATATATATATATATATATATATATATATATATATATATATATATATATATATATATATATATATATATATATCTGTGTGTATTGATTTTTGTATTATGCGTCATATGGTGGCTAATGATTTTTTTTCATGAGTAAACTAACACTTTTTTTCTGTAATTAATACGTTCACACAAACCTATTATCACATACATTAACCTGTTTATTACGCACATAGGTAGCAGTATTTATACACACACTATACTCATCCAAAAACATACCATTACGTTGACGGTTTAGTTATAAATCAATATCCACAAGGGTATAATGGTAGTGACATTGCAATATCTTTATTCCAATGATGTTTGTGGCCCTAAAAAGGGCCGTTAGGTTATTGTCCTGAATAGCATCGACGATACCCCAAACGACTAGGCTCTCACCAATAGTCTCACTTCACCACAAGGACGATTCTTTTTGTAACTGAGCCTAAAATTATATGTTTTCATTGTCCATTCATTCCCCTATACTAAGTACTGCTGTTGCTGCCTTTTTAGGAGTCATTGGTACTGCACTCGTCGTTCTGTTTCTTCTTCTCCCATATGGTTTTTCTGCATTGCTTCTATTACGGCCTCAATTAGGCATTTGTAATTATTAGTTAAAAACGGCTTATTGTCCAAGCTGCTCATGCCCAGGGTTTATTTTATCTTGTACCAGGCCTTACTTGCTTGTCCATTGGTATTCTTAACTGTTGACAGTTCTATTGTGGATGGCCAAAATGTCGAAGTACGGAGGGGAAGATATACGTCCCGTAGATTTTGTACGACGACGTTAAAATGAAGCATGTCTCTGTTATTCAAAGATCCAACAAAAGAAAGAAATGGAGACTTGCATAAAGAGAGAGAGAGAGAGAGAGAGAGAGAGAGAGAGAGAGAGAGAGAGAGAGAGAGAGAGAGAGAGAGAGAGAGAGAGAGAGAGAGAGAGGGGGGCAAGGCATAACATCAAATAATGTTCTCTTTCTAAAAATCAAGTTAATGTCATTATGTTTAAATAAGTATATTTAATTAGTTCCGAGAACTTAAACTCAGCAAAAGCAGTGAACATAGTGGATTTGTGCTAATCCCTTCCTCTTCATTTACACATACTAATCGTTTAATATGAACGTTATTCCATGGTTGACAACGTTGAGGATCCACGGTATACCTGCAATGATATTGTACAGTGTCATTTTGCCATGGATGCACTCCAGGTTCCTGAGCTAAAGAAAATAGATAACCATTATGTGCAAAAACCACGTTCTATTTTGTCATAGTTTCTAGAGAAATCACGTTCAAACGAGGTCAATACATGCTATAGGGAGAATCAAAGACTGCTCTTATGAAAATAATATATATATATATATATATATATATATATATATATATATATATATATATATATATATATATATATATATATATATATATATATATATATATATATATAAAATACTGTCAACGCAATATCGAATCTGATCCTCGTAATCTCACATTTTGGAATTAAACGGATACAGTATTACTTCCCAAAATGTCGACGGCTGTCTATTGGTTCCTGGTCGATGGCTGTCTTCCGGGTTGTCCGTGTTGATGGCACTAGCTTGAACGTCAAATGAATTCCGAAAAACAATGCATCAGAAGGCAATTAAGTTAGCAGGTGTTCATCATTTGTTGGTAATGATAAGTCATGAGTTCAAATTTGAGTAGCGTTGTTCTTGTTCAGGCCATTGTGTCATCATAATTTTCTCTTCTTTGTCCTCTTCACCTCATGATAGAAATATCAATCATCTCCGATCACTACCGAGCGCAATACACAGCTGGCATACGATTGAAACCAAATTATAACCAACACAATTTCGTATATGGATTTTAAGAAAATCGGCATCATTTGAAATTAACAATATCTGCTGACGTTTAGAAAAATGTAATCCGCCCCATATCCCTTCCCATAAATCTAACTACAAGTGGTTGTCTGACGTATTCGAAGAGAGATGTCTACTTTAACTATTTTCTGCACAGGCCAAAGTATTGATCGATGTCAGGATCCCTCTCACTTGCTGTGATATGAAAGAATGAATGAGGATTAGGTGGGATTGGGGGTGGGGATTGCAGATGAATAAAGCAGCAGTTTGTTCACGAAGCAGGATAAATAAGTAGTAGTATTAGGAAACCAGGTTTTCAACTCACTTTGTTTTTTTACCCTCCAAACAAGTATAAATTATCCCCCACCCCACCCCCTTTTCTTCCAAAATAAACCAGGTTTTCAACTCACCCTAGAGGAAAACCAGGTTTTCAACTCACTTTGTTTTTTTACCCTCCAAACAAGTATAAATTATAGTCCTAAATTATCCCCCACCCCACCCCCTTTTTTTCCAAAATAAAACAGGGTTTTGACTCACCCTCCCCCACCTCTTTTTTTCCCCCTACTACTACCTGTAAACAGGTATTTTGTAACCAAACAAAACAACAGGTGTTGGAATGTGATAAGCTCTTTACACAGAGGTGACTAATTTGTTAGAACAGCGCATGTGTGGAATACAATTATTCTAAAGACGGCAAACGGGTTTTACCACAAGATAACAGGATGAAAATTAAACTGTGCATTAGAATGTTTCAGTTAACAAGGTGGAAATTAAACTAGCATTAGAATGAAAATGATATTATTTTAGTTATATTATATCTTAAGTTTAGATAAAATTTTACGTTACTCATATTTTTTATGATATTTTTTTTCATACTTGCTAACCCTCATTGGTAGAATGTCTGTTAACATATTGTCAATAATACGAAATTCACGTAATAAATCATCCATATTATATTTAACTCCTCGTAGGTAAGACCGGATGTGATCAAGTAGTTTCTTATAAGTTTTAATTGATGTTAAACAACCATGCTTCTTTATCAAAAGTCTTGGTTCTACTTTTTTACACGCTGCTGTAAGTGAAACACCAATACCAGATATAATTAACAAAAAGGGATTTAACGATATCCCACTTGAAATTATACCAGAACTGGTCATTAACAATGGTAGATATGATATTACTCGAAGGATCTTGTTGTAGTATTTATAACATTTTTTAACGCACCAATGTTTTTTGTGATAATATTTGTAGTATTGTATTAGTGCGTCCACATCTTGTTTTGGAATATCTTTTGAAATATGATTGAAATCAACTATACTTCTTTTCATTATAATATTAGTTCACATAGTCCTATGTTTGGTTAATTCATAATAAGAGCTGGTTGTTCAGCTATAAATTCCAAACACCAGAGAAAAATTATTAATTTTAAAGTTTTATCAACTGGTTCAAGTACAAATTCTTCTTCAGAATTTTGGTTTATTATTACAGATAATACTCCAGATGAGTCATCATTTAGATGACGAGATAGATATTTGGTAGATATTCTAAACTTTGCACTGCTAAGCACTGACAATCTATACATACCAGTAACTTCTGCAGTGTATTTGATAGAATTATTTTGCCTCGTCCATGTACTAGACCCAGATGCAACAGTATACACAATATTTTTAATCTGTTTGTGAGGTATTTTAATCATATTTGTTTTCTCAACAATATTAGGAATTCCACTAATAATATCATTGAGTTTTGTGTTAATATTAGCGAGTGTAATGTCAACATTTGATGGATTTCCAAAAAATTCATCTCTAATTTTGTTTATGCTTCTGCGAAAACTTGAAAATGTGTTCACGTGACTGGTAAAATTATTTTTGAGTGCTGTGATTTCATTAGTAATTAAAGCGTCCCAATCATTGACATATTTTTTAGTGACAGCATCCCCATCCTCAGTTGGGTTTCCAAGATCTGTAATCTTATTTTGTTTCATAACAATATTCCCACTAAATACATCACCATCTTTTTTAACAAAATCATTAACTGACCTACCAGAATCTTGTATATTACCTAGATTGTTAAAAGTAACGATATTATTAGCAATCGCAGCAGTATTTCGTACAACTACATCTGACAGTTTTACATTACTCGTCTTTAATCGTCCTTCTTTGTCTTGGAAAATGACAACTTCATCTGGATCTACGCTGGTAAGATTTAGTAAATTATTGATTTCATTTTTGAGCCGATCAAGAGTTGCATATTTGGATAAGTCACCTTTAAAACGTTTTGTGGATAAATCTTCTAATAGTGTTCCAAATTTTGTATAGTAGCTCATTATTTACTATCCTAGATAAAATTATCAACACTAGTTTAATATTATACAAAATGGCAAAATCGTCGATACTAAACTTTGATACAGAGAGACTAGTGAAGCATAAACATAATAATGAACTTCCTGATTGTCATTATCTTATTGTTGGGCGAACTGGATCGGGGAAAACAAATTTGCTTATGAACTTGCTTCTTGGTGATAATTTTAACTACGATAGAGTTTATATTTACACAATCAATCCACAGCAAGATAAGTATGAGTTATTAAGTGAGTATAATGAAAAGCTTCGTGATGATCTTAAAGCTGGTGAAGATTTTTTTATAATTAGGCAGCCAGAAGATCTTATTCCAGTTAATCAACTTGATGCAGATGAACATAAGATAGTAGTTTTTGATGATATTCCGCTAAACAACATGGAGATGAACAAAATAAGATCATATTTTTCACTATCCCGTAACAAACAGTGTAATTCTGTTTATCTCGCTCAAGGATTTTATAATGTTGATAGGTTTATTAGGCGAAATACGGGTTGTTTTATTTTATTTCCAGGACTGGATAATGTTGACGTTAGAAATATTGCAAGCGAGCAATGCGGTGGCGTGACAAAAGATAAGTTTATTGAACTTTACCGTAATGCTACAAAAGATAAATTTAACTTTTTCTTATTTGATAAACTTACAAATGATCCAACTAAAATGTTTCGCTGTTGTATTAACACTTACTTACAATAAAGCGTTTCAATTTTATAAAATTTATAATTATAATAATGGACAAACGAGCAAGATACAGACAACACATAGAAGATCTAAAAAAACTTGCTCAATCTCAGGCATCACTTAAGCAAAAAGTACAAGAAGCGCGACGTGGGCAAGTAACTGCTACAGAAACAACAGCTACAATTTTCAAGCCGGTTACTGAAGCATTATTAGGTAAACAACCTGAAACTAAACCACTGTCAGAAGAAGAACTTAAGCAACTACAGGAAAAAGGTTTGGTTGGAATTGTTAGAGAACAACAGGAAGCAGCTGCTGCAAAACTTGTTACTAGATCTGATGAAGAAAAGAGAAAACTGATTGAGGCACTTACAGCAAATATAGCTGATCCTGCGGCTAGACAAGCAGAAACAGATCGATTGATAAACAATCCGCTGGAACTTGAGCGAAGATTAGCAGAGTTAACAACGCAAGGAATAACAAATATTATAACAAATTTATCAGGAGACATAAAAGATATCAGAGAGGAGCAACAAAGAGTCGGTGATCTTACTGTAAGGTTTATGGAGGTTGGAGATCAAAGACTTCATTTTACAAAAAAAGCAAATGATGAGATAAAAGGTAGTGAATATGATGATTTTTTAAACAAAGAAAATATAAGGGGTATTGATGATATAAGCAAGTGGACTGATGCAGAATATCAAGCATTAATCGATAAATTTAATGTAATATTTAATGACGGAGCTGCTGCTAAAGATGAATTAAACACGGTTACAGAGATTAATAATATGATTCCACTTTATGAAAGAATGAGAAAGGGTGTCATTGCTCTCACGTTTAAAAAAACAGCAGAAAATAGCAGAGCAAAACCTTTTGGTAAAGGGTGGAGTTTTAAAAGAAAATTTGATAAACTCGATAAATCTCGTGTAGAAAAATATAGAAAAGAAAAAACAGGAACTGGTGTAAAAGTATTTACTTCAACTACTGAAATGATAGGTAGATTAATGTTATTAATATCATCAAAGGAAGCTGGGAATGTTAGTGTTGAACTTGATAATGAAATCATTGACATACTTGATCATCTAAGATCGAGTGAATTATTAACATCTGACGAATATGAAACTTTACACCGCGACTTAATCGCGGCGACTTAATTTTGTAAAATGATATAATATTAAAGGAATGCAAACAACATTATTACTAAACTCTAGCGAGTCTACAGAAGATAGCGCAAATTTTTCAGTAAATTATATTCCACCTATAGAACTAGATCCTGCAAAACAATATGAAATTGGATTAATTTCTTGTACTTGCTGGAATGCTATACCTAACGTGAAAAATGATGTTAACGATGAAATGTATTTTACTATGATTACAACACCTACAATATCTACAACAAAAAAAATAAAAATTCCGCAAGGAGCTTATAATATTGAAGATCTAAACAAGACGATCAAAGAGCTCATAACAAAAGCTAACGGTGTGGCTGATAATTTTGAATTAGCAGCAAATTATAACACATTGCGAACTAGGATAACTTTGAAAAATATAGCAATCAATCTTGAACCAAGAGAAAGAAGTATTGCACAACTGTTAGGATTTACTGAAAAAACTTACACTGCACTTGATCAGCCTATTACATATGACAGTGAACTGCCATCAAATATAACAGAAGTAAATACAATATTAGTAAATTGCTCTACTGCTTCTGGCTCTTATACATCAAAAGGTAGCAAAGGTCAAACGATTTACAGTTTCTCACCAGAAGTCCCGCCAGGTTCTCTCATGCAAATAACTCCACGACATATTATCTATTATCCTTTAAACGTTGAAGATCAAATAACAAGTATAAGGATGCAGTTGACAGATCAATCAGGAAAACAGTTACATGTTAGTAATGAAATTGTAACTTATTATTTACATCTACGCGAGCAAAAGTAAAAATTATGCAACATCAAATATAATGAAACAAAGAAAAAAAGTTTATCGAAGAAAAATAGTAGGAGGATTTTTTGGAAATATATTCACTAAAGTTATTAAAAATATTCCAGGACTAGCGCGTAAAGTTGCACCAATTGCTATTGACGCGGGTAAAGCTTTTGCAACTGGGGCTGCATCTGCCGCTGGGACTGCGGTGGGACAAAAAATAGCTAATAAAATAAAAGGAGATCCACCGACTGCATCTGAAATAAAACAAGCTATCTCAGAAATCGCTCCAACAAAAGAAACTCAAAAAGCTATGATAACAACAACAAAAAAATTATTATCACCAAAGGGCGAGCAGATCATACAAAAATTAATATCTAAAGTAACAGTGCCGCAATAAAATTTTATATAATCTAATAAAATAAAATGTCTACTAAAAATTATCTCGAGTTAACAGAAACTTATGACATCGACAACGATGTGACAGAATTCGAGTTTGTTGAGTACCTTGATGAAAATTCTAACGAACCAAATAAAACTGGTATTAGAACCTTTAACACCAGAGACGAAGATGTATTTCTACTGCCACATAAGGCTATGTTAGAAGTTCGTGGTCAGATTATGACAGTAGCCAATCCACCTGCTGCATTTGCAGTTGGAGCAGAAGTAGCTCTTATAAATAACGGTTGGAGTCTATTCAAAAGTGCTAGATATCAACTGGCCAATCAAACTGTAGAAGATATTTCGAGTCACCTACAAGTTGCAAGTACAATTTTAAATATTATTTCGTTTTCCGACGATTACTCGAGATCAACTGCAACTAATATGATGTGGTTTAAAGATACTGGGCGGGGTATAGCTGAATCAACAGAATTTTTAAAGAGAGGCGCTATAGTACATGGAGCTAATGCTGATGAAAATACTGTAATTGTGAGAAATTTTCTCATTGCTAATGCTGCTGCACTAGATATTGTCGCACCTGCTGCAGATGCTAATGCAAACGCTACAAGAGTTTCTCTTACAGCAGCTTTTAATAATCTAAATATAACACCACCAGCTGTAGCTGCAGACGGTACTGCGATGTTAAATTTACTTCTTAACACACTTGATGTGAGAAATCCACGCTATAACGAAGGCTTTGCTAGGCGAAGAAAACTTGCAGCAGGATCACGTCAAATTACAATGATGCTTCCGCTAAGTATGATTTTCGGCTTTTGTCGCGATTATGATAAAGTATTTCGCGGAGTAAAACATACTCTTATTTTAGATCGAGCAGACCAAAACGATTGCTTGTTTAGATCTGGAGGGGTTGATGTACAGTTTATCATAAACAAACTTTCTTTGTGGATGCCACGTATAACACCATCAATCACTAAAATGTCAGAACTAAATAACACGCTTGATAAGCATACAAACAGAATTTACTTTAAGCAGCATAAGGTATATCAGACAGCGGTTCCAAATACTACTGACTACACGTGGAGGGTCACAACAACATCAAGCGAACAACTGCCGAGAAATATCTTTGTCGTATTTCAACAACAAGCTCGACGAGGTAACCAACAACAAAATAATGCAGTATTTGATCACTCTGATGTCAGACGAATATACGCTAGATTAAATTCAAAGCAATATCCAGAACGAGCTATCGAGTGTAATTTTGCTGATGATGTTAATAAAAATATTTCTCGACCGTACATGTACCTGCTTGACGCAATACAAAAATATCAAGATGTTGAAGATGGAACTCAAATATCAGTAGAAGAATTTCGTACGCTTTATCCTATATTTCATTTTGATGTTAGTAAACATAACGAGCGAGCTGTAGACAGCACAGCGGATATTGAAATTACCTGGACACTTGGGGCGGTTCCAGTAGCGCCGTTATACGTATACGCATTAGTGATTAGTGATAGATTTATCACGGTAGATTCTATTGGAGGTAAAATGACAGTTCAAGTTTAATCTACAGTTGTTATATAAAATGGCAAAGTATATTGTAAAAGAAGTGTATTTGACTGATGGCCAAGTTAAAAAATTAGTAGCTGCTACTGCAAAGCGAGAACAGGTATCATTAAAAATCAATCCTAATATTTCTGATGGTGTTTTAACAAAATTAATGCTAACAAAAAATCAAGTAAAAAAGTATGATCGTAAAAAAACTTTTGTTTTAAATTTGAGTGCTGCACAAATGACAGCGATGGCAAAAGAAGGTGGTTTTCTTGGTCCGGCATTATCAGTATTAACTAGTACAATAATACCTAAACTTTTGCCGGTGTTGGGAACATTAGGACTAGCAGCAGCGTCTGGAGCAATATCTGGCGCAACGAAGAAAGCAGTCGAAGGTAATGGTATCATTCGTGGAAGTGGAATAAAAAAATTGTAAATTTTATGTAAATAATATATTATAATGCCACAAAAGAAAAAGAAATCACCAACAACAAAAAAAAAGAAAGTAATAAAAACAAAATCACCAACACCAAAGTGCAAATGCATATGCAATCAAACAAAACAAGGAGGAATTATTCCATTCGCTCCACTTTTGGCGGGACTAGCGGGAAGTCTGCTGCCAAATCTTTTAGGAATCGGACGTGGTCTAACATTACCAGGAACTCGTCGACCCCGTTGAGTAATTTTGATATCATTGATAAGTTAAAAGCGGTTCCTGGATTTCACGGAGTTTATTCTAAAGATGAGCTCTCAGCAATAAAATCACCATCTGCTGTAAGTTCATGTGTTATTAATATACAAGATTTTAATGACGGATCTGGTACGCATTGGGTAGCAGTTTATAATAATAATTATTTTGACTCGTTTGGACTTCCTCCAAGCGATGTAATAAAAAAGTATATGAAAAAAAAATTTACAAAAGTATATTATTCGTCAAATCAACTCCAACCTGTTGGAACGTCTGCTTGCGGATATTATTGTATTATGTTTATCCGACAGATGAGCAGAAATCTTAATTTTTTAAAATTTATTTTACAGTTTGATAAGCAACCTTCTCACGCTAATGATGAGATCGCAATTAATTTTATCTAAACTTATAAGTATAATAATGTCAACATACTGTCTCAAGTGTAAAACTAAAACAGAAGGTATTAATGAAACAACAGAAAAAACAAAAAACAACAGGATAATATTAAAAAGTATTTGTGCAATCTGTGGAAAAAGAAAAAATACATTTTTAAAGAAAACGTCCCCAGCGATAGTATCTCCAGCGACGTCGCTAGGATCTGGTTATCCTAATATTATTTTAGTCGACGACTAAAAATATAGAATGATATGCAACTGTGATTCTGACAGAGATTTGTGTATTGAGCAAAATAAAATTGTCGCATACTGTCAATGTTGTAACAACAGAGAAATAATAGGGTCAGGTATAGATATACATAAACTAATTGGAAAATTGCCAAAACCAAAAGGCGGTTGGACATTGCCAGGGCATCGGTATACTGGTCCATGGAATCCGCTAGATCAACAACTAGATGAAAACGACAATCCATTGCCAGGACAAGAGCCTTACAATCAAGTGGATGCAATAGCGATGCGTCATGATATCTGTTATCGTGATCATGAAAACTCAAAATTAGATTGTGATAAAGTAATGTTAGACGAATTACGTGATATGGAGCCAACAAATCTACGAGAACGTTTTGATAGAAAATTTGTTCAGGGAATAATTGGAGCAAAATATAAACTTGGACTCGGAGAGTCTCGTCAATCACCTCACGATCGGGGAAATAAAGTATATGATGATCTTGCAGTCGAACTACACAGACCTAAAAAAAAAAGTTCCAACGACGTAAAGTTGTCGCTAATGGTGTAGATGATATCTGGGCAATAGATTTGGTGGATGTATCCAATCTAGCTCAGTTTAACGTTGGCGCTGATGGCGCTCCAAAAAGGTATTTGTTTAATGTTATAGATGTTTTTAGCAAATATGCTTTCAGTGTACCTGTTTCGGATAAGACAGGAACTTCAATGACCGATGCGCTAAAGCAGATAATAACAAGCACAGAAAGAAAACCAAACAAAATCTGGACTGATCATGGATCTGAGTTTTTTAACAAAAAGTTTGAACAGTTTCTAGAACAAAATAATATAAAAAGGTATGTTACAGGAAATGAGGGTAAAAGCGTTGTTGTTGAGAGATTTAATCGCACGCTAAACGAGAAAATACACAAACATATGACAGCTAAAAACACCAACAGGTACATCGATGACCTTTCTCAAATCGTAAGCGAATATAATAACACGAAACATCGAACCATCAAAATGACACCTAAAAAAGCTGTTAAAAATCCAATATTAGCAAATGAAAACATGTACCGCAGACATAAATTTAAGGTTGGTGATAAAGTTAGAATTTCTTTGATGAAAAAGGTGTTTGCAAAAGGATTTACTCCGAACTGGAGCGAAGAAGTATTTGTGGTTGATAAGGTACTTTTAACATTACCTGTAACATATGTTTTAAAAGATCTGGCAGGGGAACCGATTGTAGGTAGTTTTTATGAACAAGAACTACAGAAAACTGAGCAGGATGTTTTTGTTATCGAGAAAGTAATTAGAAAAAAAGGGGATAAAAGTTTAGTCAAATGGCGTGGGTATAGTGATAAATTTAACAGTTGGATCCCAACCAAGCAGATTATGATATAATGCTATTATAAATTAACTCATACTTTTGTTTGACAGATTTACATTTTACTGGTTTACATAATGATATTAGATACTGCTTACGATCGTTAGAGATCGTCATTAGATTAAAAATCTTGACAAATATGAAATCGAATTTGATATTTTTCTGTCGGCCTGGGATCTTGATATTTAAAAAAGGTTTGATTAACTGCCAGAACAGTTGTTGTTCGGCAACGGTAAAATTAAATTTAATTAGCTGCTTAGCAATGTGATACTTGACATTATACCGTTTAGTTGTTGATCTGCTGTAATTAGATCTGTCAGCAACAGTGACTATTTCACCATCATCATCAGATTCATTGTTATATAAAATATCATCTTCGCTATAACCAACAGATTTGTCTATAAAATCTTTGGAAAATGTAATACTATGTATGACATCATCACTGACGACCTTATCACTGACGACCTTATCACTAGTATCTTCTTCGTAGAGTTCAGCGAGTCGTTTCATCAAGTCCATTATTATAATATATTTTTATCTAATTTATTATTATAAGATGACCGATGAGATAAAATATCACCAAAAAGTTAATATAGTAAATTATAACGAACTAGCTGAAGCGGTAAGAAAATGTTTGTTGGGTTATAGTGTTGATGTTATTGTAATGCAAGGTGATTCTCATAAAATATTACTAACAGAAGCAGAAAAAAATAAAATTAATGAAAGTGCAGTAACGACGCTAAAATTTAATCACGATGATATCATAGCATTTACTCATCATTGCTTGACTAAAACCGAATTACAAAATATTATTGATCATCATATCTAAAACCAATCCTAGCATCGTATTCTCTTGAAAAAGTTGATTTTGTTGCTCCATCAGCTATAATTTTTACGACTGCGGGATTTATCTTATAATATTTCGCCGCAGCTGAAATCGATTTGAATTCGATCTCCTCATCCGTTTCGAGGTTTTTTGAAATAACAGGTTTTATTGGGCATCTAAAATTAATACCATTACTATTTTTTCCTTTTCTCACATTTTCCTGTTGCGTTACTATCTCCAGATTTTCCAATCGATTATCAGTTTGTATATTATTGATGTGATTAATAACAAGACCATTGGGTATAGATCCATTGAACACCTCATAAACAAACCTATGACCAAGATAACGAACTTGATTTGTTGATGTTCCTCTAACAGTTACCCTAATATATCCCATATTGCTAATATTACTAAGAACTTTTTTAGTTTTTCTATTTCTAATAATACCGCGATCGTTAGCCTCGTATAAATCAAATACTGGGTGCGGCTGAAACTCATCTTGTAAGGATAAATTTTCAATATTATCATCAGTGACTTTACCATTATAATGATATACACGCTGTCCCTCTGGAATATCATCGCAGAACAACGTGTAAATAAAATCTTTTCTAAATATTGCAATCCTCTCAGCATTATCTCCCTTTACACTAATATTATAACCCGCTGACGTTAATTTGCCAACAGGTATTCTAGTTTTAATGTTAATAACCGAACCAATTACATTTCCAGCGTATAAGTTATACTTTGGGTGAATTTGATAAATCTCTTGCTCATGTGCGCTTGTCAAATTTACTGTCATTATATTATAGGTGATATTTTTTATCTCTAATTGATTTTTAGCGCATGCGCAGTGTGAGATAAAGTTATATTTTGGGTGAACTTGATATGCTTCTTGCTCACATGTGTTTGTTAGATTTGCTGTCATTATATTATAGGTGATATTTTTTATCTCTAATTGATTTTCAGCGCATGCGCAGTGTGAGGTAAAGTTATGTTTTGGGTGAACTTGATATGCTTCTTGCTCACATGTGTTTGTTAGATTTGCTGTCATTATATTATAGGAGATATTTTTTATCTCTAATTGATTTTTAGCGCATGCGCAGTGTGAAAAAATTATCAATTAGATATTACATTATAGTATAATAATGTTAAAATTGCGTGATATAGCTAAGAGAAGTCTTATGGGAGAACCTGATAAAATAGCGACTGCTTTTGCAGGTTTTGATAATAGTTATCAGTTTGATAATCAAATTGTTTTAGTAAATTTTAATGCAACTAATCTTTACCACCTATTACAGACAATTGTAAAACGTGAGCTCGAAAAACACAAAAGTATCAGATTATTTGTGCAATATCATGTTATATTTTCAAAGTTAGTTATAATGGAAGAATTAACTAACAAGGAAATTGCAGAACCTTATATTAACGCAAAATCAAGACGTGTTTTGCTTGGGACTGATATGTTATCACTATCTGATGAAATACACCAAGAAATTGGAAAAAAAATAGAGGAATTTGCTCAATTAGGTTCGGGTTGGAAGTTTGAAATGATCAAAGGAATATTGTTTCACACGATGAAATATAATGTATTACGAGGTAGTTCATACGTCGACCTGCCACCAAAAATAAAAAGTAAAAGATGTTGTATAAACATCAAAAACGTAGATAACAAATGTTTCCAATGGGCTGTTCTTTCCGCACTATTTCCAGCAGAAAAAAACGCTACTCGTGTTGAAAGGTATATCAGTCATGTGTCTAGATTAAATTTTAAAGATATTAACTTTCCAGTGGCAGAAAATCAAATACCAAAATTTGAAAAGCAGAATAATGTTTCAATTAACGTTTTCGGACTAGATGAAAAGGAGGACGTATATCCGAGATATATTTCAGAAAAAGCTTCACAATCGACTATCAATTTACTGTACTACAAAAATCATTATGTTTGGATTAAAAACTTTAACGGACTAGTTGGTAGACAGTACAATAAGGATAAGAACAAAAAGTTCTTTTGTTACCGCTGCTTGCATGGCTGTACAAGCAATGAAACATTACAAAAGCATTTGCAGTACTGTAGTGATGTGCAAAGAATAACAATGCCATCTAAAAAAGATAGTGTGTTACAGTTTGTCCATCATAATCACAAACTAAAAATTCCTTTCGTCATATACGCTGATTTCGAATGCCTACTTCAACCTGTACTTGGTGTAGAAAATAATCCTAATCAATCGAGTACAAGAAAAGTTCAAAATCATGTTCCATGTGGAGTAGCGTACAAGGTAGTTTGTTGCGCTGATTCGAGATTATCTAAACCAATCCAACTCTATCGAGGTAAAAATCCAGCTGTTTGGCTTCTCAAGCAGTTGATTAATGAAGTTGATAATATTACTTATCGTTTGAAAAGAGTAACTCCAATGTTAAAATTAACACCTCAACAAGAATCTGATCACGAGCAAGCGAAAATTTGTTATATTTGTGAAAAAGCTTTTGATGATAACAAAAAAGTACGTGACCATTGCCATTTGACCGGACAGTATCGTGGAGCGGCTCATGACCAGTGTAATTTAAAATTTCACGCTCCAGATTTTATTCCAGTTATTCTTCACAATTTTCGAGGATATGATAGTCACATCATCGTAGAAGCTTTTGGTGATCCTGAGATAAAAGCTCATCTAAAACTCAATAATGTCATCAAATGCATTCCAAATAATTTTGAAAAGTATATGTCAGTTACGCTAGGTAAATTACGTTTTATTGACAGCCTGCAGTTTATGGCAGCCTCGTTAGATGAGCTAGTAAAAGGTTGTAGTAAATTTAATAACCTAAGAGACTGTTTTGGAGATAAATTTAATCTATTAGCTAAAAAAGGAGTTTTTCCATACGAATATCTCGACGATTGGAGTAAATTTGATGAAACATCTTTACCTGACAAAGACAAATTTTACTCACAACTTAAAAATGAAAATATAACTGATGACGAGTACAGGTATGCACAAGATATCTGGAAAGAGTTTGATTGTGAGACTTTTGGTGATTATCATGATTTATACCTGAAAACTGATGTGTTATTATTAGCAGATGTTTTTGAAAGTTTTCGTGAAGTGAGTTATAATAATTATGGACTAGATCCTTGCTGGTATTATTCTGCCCCTGGGTTGTCATGGGATGCTTTGCTAAAGTTTAGTAAGGTAAGGTTAGAATTACTGACTGATGTTGATATGTTCAATTTTATTGAAAAAGGTATCCGAGGTGGTATTAGCGTGATAACAAAAAAATATGCTGAAGCAAACAACAAATACCTGAAACAGTATAACCCTGACCTTCCTTCGAAGTATATAATTTATCTAGATTGTAATAATCTTTACGGTGGTTCGATGGCAGAACCAATGCCTTTTAGCGGATTTCATTGGATCATGGTTGATCGATTTCTATCAGAGACAGAAAAAAAGATACCTGACGATGTTTCCTATTTCGTTGAAGTTGATCTTGATTATCCAAATTCGCTACACAAATTACATAACGATTACCCTTTCTGTGCGGAATCGATGGTTATAGATTATAGTTTGTTATCAAAAGAACAACAAGCGTTAGCATCACCAAGGCAACATTCCATGGTCAAGAAACTAGTACCAAATTTACTTGATAAGAAAAATTATGTTTTGCATTACAAAGTTTTAAAACAAGCAGTCGATGCTGGTCTTGTGTTGAGAAAAGTTCATCGTGTACTAAAATTTAATCAGTCGCCGTGGATGAGAGGTTATATTAACTCCAACACTTCAAGAAGAGCTGCAGCGAAAACAGAGTTTGAGAAAAACTTCTTTAAACTGATGAACAATTCCGTTTTTGGTAAGACGATGGAGAATATTAGGAAACGTGTAAATATTGAAATAGTTAATGATGTCAATCGCAGAAACAAACTTGTGTCAGACGATGATTTTGTGAGCATGAAAATATTTAATGAAAATCTTGTTGCGATACAAAGAAGAAAAACAAATCTAAAACTAAACAAGCCGATCTATGTTGGAGCTGCAGTGTTAGATTTATCAAAGTGGATGATGTACGATTTTCATTACACTTTTGTTAAAAATCAGTGGCCGGCTAGTAGATTATTGTTTACTGATACTGATTCACTCGTGTATGAAATTGAATGTGAGGACATCTATCAGGACATGTACAATAATCGACATCTGTTTGATCTTTCCGATTATCCACGTGACAGTAAATTTCATGACGACACAAATAAAAAGGTTATTGGTAAGTTTAAAGATGAAATGAACTCGAGCGCTATCAAATACTTTATCGGATTACGTAGTAAAATGTATGCCGTATTGTTAGATAATAATAAAATAACGAAAAAAGCCAAAGGTCTGCCTCGTAATTTTGTTAAAAAGTTTATGAAATTTGATGACTACAGGTATGCGCTTGATGGTGGTGTTAGTTTTATGAGAGCTATGGCAATTCGAACTAATCATCATAAACTCGAAACAGATGTCATTATCAAACGTGGATTGTATAATTTTGATGACAAACGCTATTGTGAAAATGGGGTAGATACATTTGCCCTTGGGTATTGTTATGATGATAGATCTATACTCGACATTATCTTTTCCAACTGAAATTTTATCTAAACTTATAAAATAATGCTTGAAAATTTGACAATGACAAATAGCTACAATAGTAACATCAAATATCTAATGATGGACGGTAAACAATTGACAGTTGAATTTAATAATGAAACATCAGGTATATGTTTTAATGGAACATGTGACAAGTTAAAACTTTCGCTCATCAGATCTGATAACAGCATGTATTTCAATTATCTCGAACAATTGTATCAAAAGTTGCTAACGGAATTTAAAAACTTTCACAGCCCCATTAGCCAACAAAACTATACTAAACTCACAATTGATCTCGATCGGTCAAAGGTATATTTTATCAACAAAAAATATCCTCTGAACAAACCAGAAATGAAAGATCTGTTTGAGTCCCGTCGCTGTGTGAGTGGTAAAGTAAAATTTAGTATCTATAGTCGTGATAGTGAAATATTTTTAATATCAACAGTTGAAACATTAATCATTGGTAACGAGATATAAAATAATATCATTTTCATTCTAATGCTAGTTTAATTTCCACCTTGTTAACTGAAACGTTCTAATGCACAGTTTAATTTTCATCCTGTTATCTTGTGGTAAAACCCGTTTGCCGTCTTTAGAATAATTGTATTCCACACATGCGCTGTTCTAACAAATTAGTCACCTCTGTGTAAAGAGCTTATCACATTCCAACACCTGTTGTTTTGTTTGGTTACAAAATACCTGTTTACAGGTAGTAGTAGGGGGAAAAAAAGAGGTGGGGGAGGGTGAGTCAAAACCCTGTTTTATTTTGGAAAAAAAGGGGGTGGGGTGGGGGATAATTTAGGACTATAATTTATACTTGTTTGGAGGGTAAAAAAACAAAGTGAGTTGAAAACCTGGTTTTCCTCTAGGGTGAGTTGAAAACCTGGTTTATTTTGGAAGAAAAGGGGGTGGGGTGGGGGATAATTTATACTTGTTTGGAGGGTAAAAAAACAAAGTGAGTTGAAAACCTGGTTTCCTAATACTACTTAAGTTTACATGTTCTTGTTATATATACTTTTCTGAAAGATCGAGATTCCAAAGTAACAAATTTACAAACTCAATTTTGTGGCTATTTTTTGGAAAATATTACATTACCTGTTTAGGCGTCTCAAGACCTCTGGCTCCCAGAAAAATTGTCCCGTCCGCGTCCCTCTACCTCCAATTGGTACCCTACTGCCCATAGACACCCATATACACCTAAAACGTACTGTTAATTCCTGCAGACACACCAAGTTTGGTTGGTTGCTTGGTTGAATTTTTACGGCGCACTAGAGCAAATTGGTTATTTAGCGCTATAAAAAAAGTTTAAATCCTTCATTATTTACAAATGGTAAAAGGTTTTGTATCGACCAGCAATACGAAACCAAATAATTAAAGGAAAAACGATGAAAACGGTGACGGCGATCAATAAATAAAGTTTCCCGATCAACAGGGAGTGTAAATAATGTATGACAACGTAGACAGGTGAATGGCAATTAAAATCTAGCGAAGGTACATATATAGCACTTAAAAATATTCAAGGTAATAGCATATAAGCTATAACTTATAATAAATGTTTACTTCCTTGATGAAGTTTATAAAATAAGAGCTCCCTCATGTCTTGCACATTATACTATTGATTACGTGTAGATTGGAGGTCGAAACACTCCAACATAAGGGGCCCCGAGTGGCCGAGTGGTCTAAAGCGCTGTCCGTTACGGATCACTGCCATCTCACCTCTATCTGCGTGGGTTCGAGTCTAAGATTCGGCGAATGTGGATATGTGAGAGAGCTTGCCAGTAGCTTCTCGTGGGTCAGTGGTTCTTTCCGGTGATTTCCCGGTTTCTTCCTCCACCATTAATACTGGCCGCCATGTATAGCCTTTCCTGTGCTGAAAAATGGCGTTAAATCCCACAACAACAACAACAACATCAATACTCCAACATAAAGTGCTTAACTGTGAATGGTTCAAAAATGGAAAACAAACCCTTCCATTTAACACAACTCTTACCATGAACTACTCGCCCAATTTGAAAATTATACAAATATATATACCGATGGATCAAAAGATGAGGTAAAGGCTGCTGCAGCCTTCGTAAGTGGAAAACACACAACTAATGTTCGCTTGCCAAATGGTACGTTAATTTTTTCAGCCCAAATCAGAGCAATAGACCTTGCTTTGCAATACATTGCAAGCAAGCGTATTTTAAACAGCATCATCTTCTCTGACTCACTATCAGTACTTCAGTCACTATATAATAGAAAACTGGAGAATTGCCTATTGGCTAATATTCTCCTTAAACATACTGAGGTGAGTACCTCGCATAATATAGTATACTGTTGGTTACCCAGCCATGTTGGAATTAAAGGTAACGATAAAGCAGACAGCGCTGCTAAAATGGCACTATCATTAGAACTATGTGATTTTAAAATACCATATATTGATTTGATTTGATTGTATCAAAGACTGTTTATTTCAGAAATGGCAGGCATCATATAATGAAGCCGTGAATTATAAACGTCATGCCATCACGCCAACCCTAGGAGAATGGACTCCTTCCTACAGAACCTTCCTGCTAGAATTCGAATCGGCCATACTTATTTAACCCACTGCTACATACTAAAAGGAGAAGACCCACAAGAATGCATATCTTGCAATAAACCATTCACAGTTAAGCACACTAAGTTTAAATGTGAACCTACATTGTAATGTCAAATCCACTTCGTTGTCAGAGGGTCCCACAACATAAACCATCGGTGATTTGTAAATCCAAGTTTAATGGCTAAAGTACACCACATTGGTATTTGTGTACTTTGATTCCACTAATGTTTAATTTCAGTTAGAATTATTTTCCTTATTGTGACTGTCGGCATGCGAGTGTAATGGATATGAACGGCCGCATCGGATCGGAGAGCTAAATTGGTAGAGCAATAATAGAAAGTTAGAGGTCCCGGATTCCATCCCAGATTCATTCGTGCATTTTCTTTTTCCTACTGCAGGCTGGGGATGATGCGGTTAAATGGAAGTTTGATGTCTAGACGCACAGACGTGTCTAAAAAAAGACAGAAAGTAGGTTTAACTAGTATTACTGTGTGCATCAGCTCAGTTAACTCTTGTGAATCGGCGCTCGTCCAGAGCTAGGGACGTCCTTGATTGGATCCTATATCAAACTGTGCATTTTTCCCTGTTACATATGCGAAACGTAACCCACCATAGTTTTAAAGAAAGCTGCAGTGATCATGTTTATGTGGATACATTACAGCTTCGACAGTAATTACCTCACTTTATACCACTTTCCATAATACGGAGACTGGTTGTCCTCATGTTTCAGTTCATCTATATCTTAAATTTCTCTCAGTTGCTACTTCTCTTGTCCAGGCCAAATTTAGCCTCCTCGGTCACGGCTCTACTGTATTTTATGATGATTATTTGCTCACGTCATGCTCACTGATCTCTTTCATAAAGGGAGTAAGGCCACGTTGATAAAAAAACGAGAGGGACCATATATGCTATCCACAAAAACGACGATGATACAGTTGCTTGTCAAATTAAAATATCTTTGTCCTTATAAACTCGCAAAATCAACTGTGATTTACCTTGTTCATACTTTTATTTCTTTTATTTCTGAGAAACAGTTATAAAAGTCAGTTCGTGGCACTGGATTTTCGTCAGTTATTTATTTATGGATATATATATATATATATATATATATATATATATATATATATATATATATATATATATATATATATATATATATATATATATATATATATATATATATATGACGTTTCTCCTTATAGTTTATCTACATTGGCATGCACCATCCATGAGATAGATTAGAATCCATGTCATGGAGAAGGCATTATCAAAGAAATAAGAAATGCGGTATTCAGACAGTCTCCTACATGTATAATAGGATGAAAACTAACGTAAACGGTCCTGCATTCATTATTAGTTTTATGCACTGCTTTTTCGTTTAGAATATTTGTTTGTACGGTCTTGAATTTTTCTATCGTTGGGGGTAGGTTAATAAAGTGATGTATGTTACAGCATTTCAAACTCTCGAAGGTATTACAGGTAGAGAACAACCCAAGATTATTTATCTGATCTCGTCCGATAGCTGAAATCTAACCAGCTTGCTTCCAGTCACAAGTGCAACGCCTTAACCACATTGCAACTATGGTGTTCTTATAAATAAAATACCTCAATTATATTTGCTGCACTAATGTTTTAGATGGATGACCGATAATTTCGAGTGTTTCTTGCGTGCAATTCCAACGACTGGGCGCGCGTCAAGAACATAAAAAAGAGAATATAGTTAAATCTCACGCTGAAAATGAGACCTTCATGGGATCATAAGATTTTAGAAAGCTTAGTTTGAGATTAAGTCATGTGTTCTTTTGGTTGCTCATAACTTAGCAATTTCAGATCTAATGCGAAACGTTTATTGTTATGGAGATCCTTGATGTTAAGAGGTAACGATGAGTACGTTTGACTATAATATAAAATGAAACGCACTAATACGTATCGTACTATTAATTACGCGTGATATACCATTTCTTAATAGGATGTATTACATTTGCTATTTTGTAAGGATCTAAACCATGAACCATGACTGAATAAGTGTGTTATATACTTTCAAGGTTTCTGTACAAATTTGTATTAATCTAAGGCTATGACGTTTGAACTGAACATGTCGATATGAATGGACGTAGAAATATGTAACATAAACAACGCCTTAATAAAATCTTAAAATCGTTTAATTTTCATGATTTTTAGAAAGTTGTCTTTCGAACTGAGATAGTTTTTCCGATTGTCTCTTGTACGTTTGGAATCCACATTGTCAAAGTCAGCTGCAGTACTTACTTATATACGATTTATACCAAATGAGCCACTAAACTCTGCATAGTGTCTATAAACAACAAAAGGGGACCAACTATACTCTGTAAAGTGTCTATACACAGCACAACAGGGGACAATGTATACTCTGCAAAGTGCATATACACAACACAACAAGGGACCATGTATACTCTGCAAAGTACATATACACAACACAACAGGGGACCATCCGTACTCTGCAAAGTGTCTATACACAACACAACAGGGACATTTATACTCTGCAAAGTGTCTATACACAACAAAATGGGACCATCGTAACTCTGCAAGGTGTCTATATACAGCAATAGAGGACCAGAATCTTTGAATTTATATCTTCTTTGAAATGGTATAACATTGTGCATTTTCATCACTAGACAACTGGTTTTTTTACTACTATGCACGTAAAATACATATATTAAATTAATCAAGCAGCAACAGTTGAATATACAAGCAAACCATACATTACACTTTTTCGTTGCCCTTATATTAAGCGACGTTATTCATTGCGCTACAAAATCTAATATACAGCAAAACGAAGAAGGAAAAATTAAAATTATTTTATTCTGTCAATACAATTGGAAACTAAAACAATTATTAAAATTTACTTTATACAACACTAAACATATCAAGGTCTTCTGCTGAATGAACATTATCGTCATAGGATAACACTTTGTGCTTATAGGCGGTTGAAGAATAATACATCCAGAATGCGGCTCGAGCCATGAACAACCTAAATGCATAGGAGCACACTGCAGTCTGAGTACATGTTAATTGTACCCATTTGACAGAATATTACATGAAAATTGTACCCATTTGACAGTAGAGTAAATGCTGGTTGTGCCCATTTGACAGTAGAGAACATAGTAATTGTACCCATTTGACAGAAGATTCCATGCTAATTGTACCCATTTAACAGTACAGCACATGCTAATTTTGCCCATTGTACAGAATATTACATGATAATTGTACCAATTGTATAATTGTATAATACATGCTAATTGTACCCATTTGACAGTAGAGGACTCGTAACTTTTACGTATTTGACAGTAGAGTAATGCTAATTAGACAGTGGAGTATATAATAATTGTATCCATTTAATATCAGATTACATTCTAATTATATCAATTTGACAGAAGATTACCCATTCGACACGATATTACATGCTTGTAGTATCCATATAATGGAAACTATATCGCTATTTGTACCCATTTGACAGTAGAATACATGCTAATTGTACCCATTTGACAGTAGAGTACATGCTAATTGTACCCATTTGACAGTAGAATACATGCTAATTGTACCCATTTGACAGAAGATTACATGCTAATTGTACCCATTTGTCAGAAGATTACGTGCTAATTGTACCCAATTAACAGAAGATTACATGCTAATTGTACCCATTTGTCAGAAGATTACGTGCTATTTGTACCCATTAGACAGAAGATTACATGATACTTGTACCCACTTGACAGAAGATTACATGCTAATTGTACCCATTTGACAGAAGATTACACGCTAATTGTACCCATTTGACAGAAGATTACATGCTAATTGTACATATTTGATAGAAGATTACATGCTAATTGTACCCATTTGACAGAAGAGTACATGCTACTTGAACCCATTTGACAGGAGATAACATGCTCATCTTGGTCAGAGACTCTAGAGCCTTTATCCATAAGAAAGGATGGAAATAACGGACTCCCAATAAATTTTAGCGACTCCATTTTAAATTTCGTTAGCTAACACTATTTAACAGATCTTATGAGCTTGATACGATGACTAGATGTGGCATACAAATGTGCTTCTACCTCAAAATTATCGGTATCTATTGAAACGGTTCGCCCAACTTTTGGGTCAGTATTCATGAAAAAATAAGAAAAGGGATTTTAGAGAAAACCAGTATAATCGATGGTTGATGGGTTCCATGATATGATATTCACATATGTACAACTCAAAACGAAATCGCGGCTAAATTAATCCTAGATAAAAAAATATTTTATTAGCCTTAAGAATAATGAATCCAATTTTAGGGTGCAGGAATATAGTCTAGCAACATACATTTCTATGTTCTTTAAAGGATTTTTCCCTCCTAATAGAATCAAGTGGATTACTTGTATTAATTATAATACTCAATATATCATGCATTCATCAAGTGTTAAAAATATACTAATGCACACATATTTCATGTTTTGTTACATATTTCTTTTTGATGTCTAAATTTTATTTATGACAGATGATTTTCTAATTAAAGATGTAAATTGAAATGAATTTGAACTTTAAATGTAGTAGCTTCAATTGATATCCGCTTTTGCTACATTGGCTATGACATGTATTGGTTGATGCCAGTAAATGGAATATGAATATGATTTAATCAGCACTATATAGCCTGCAATGTGTTGAGATGTTATGTTACATACATACATACATACATACATTCATACATTCATACATACATACATACATACATACATACATACATACATACATACATACATACATACATACATACATACATACATACATACATACATACATACATACATACATACATACATACATAAATCGGTATCATAATGTACCCAACTTGTAGTATGACCCTGTAACTCTTTATCACACGTGTCCACTTTTCATAGATAAAATCATTTTCACAACCACTGCCTGTTGTATAACTTTATGTACACCACTATAGATCGCAATTAGATGTGGGTTTCATATTGTCATAATTACTGTTTAAGTTGAATCCTGTAATACTAGCTGCATGAATTTAATGCTGTCATATTGGCTGTATAAATTGATTTTTATCATATTGGCTATTTGAGTTAATTAATGTCATATTGGCTGTGTGATCTTAATACTGTCATACTGGCTGTATGAATTTAATACTGTATTATTTTCTGTGTGAGTTTATTAATGTCATACTGACGTGTGAGTTTCATTGTGTCATACTGGCTGTGTGTGATTAATACTATCGTACTGGCTGTGTGTAATTAGTACAATCATACTGACTGTGTGTGATTAATACTATCGTACTGGTTGTGTGTAATTGATACTATCGTACTGGATGTGTGTGATTAATACTATCGTACTGGCTGTGTGTGATTAGTACAATCGTACTGGCTGTGTGTGATTAATACTATCGTACTGGCTGTGTGTGATTAATACTATCGTACTGGTTGTGTAATTGATACTATCGTACTGGCTGTGTGTGATTAATAATATCGTACTGGCTGTGTGTGAATAATACTATCGTACTGACTGTTTGTGATTGATACTATTGTACTGGCTGTGTGTGATTAATACTATCGTACTGGTTGTGTGTAATTGATACTATCGTACTGGTTGTGTGTAATTGATAATATCGTACTGGCTGTGTGTGATAATTACTATCGTACTGACTGTGTGAGTTCAAAATTATCATACTGGATTTGTACGTTTATCACTGACATATTGACTATGCAAGTTCAAGGCTGTCAAAATAGCTGTTTGTGTTTAATACTGTTATTTTGTCCGTGTGAATTTAATTGTTATATAGTCTGTATAGACTTAGTAATCATTTTTTCTTTGTGAGTTAGAATATCGTCTTCACTGAATAAGATTATTACTGTCATATTGTCTGCGTCAGTTTAATACTCTCATACTGGCTGTGTAAATGTAATATTGTCATACTGACAGTGCAAGGTTAATAATATTCAATTGGCTGCATAGGTTTAATACTGTCATATAAGCTGTGTGAACATAACAATGTCGTATTGGAACCGTGAATTCAATACTATCATATTAGCTGGGAGAGTATAATACTGTCTTAATGGCTATATAAGTTTAATGCTATTGTACTGGCTATGAATTTGATACTGTCGTACTGGCTATATGAGTTTGATACTGTCATATTGACTACGTGAGTTTAATAGTATCGTACTGGCTAAGTGAATTAAATAATGTCACACTGCTAACTTTATACCTCTTAGCTATTTCGCGACTTTTCCGAATTTTACGGAAGTTTGTGCTCGTACGGAGTAAACATCAAATTAATTTGTACAATAAAAATATTCTTTATATAATAAATTGACTTCAAAGTTCCTGTTTTATCCTGAATTCTCAAAACCCTCAGAACTCTAATGGTTTTCCATTTATGCATTTGTTTACAATTTATCATAATTTGGTAATTGACACTTGAAACAATTTTCACACATATCAATCAGATATTTAAAAAAGCAAAAAAGAAAAGAAAGACCAACAAAATAATTTTGCATTTACTGATATTATGTTCCAAGAAGTTTGGTAAATATGCAATTGTTTTTAGAAATTGTTTTTGCCAAAAAAAATTCTAAAGTAAATTTCCAAAATAGCATAAACAGAAAAAAACAACAAAACATAAATATCTACTTACCATGTCTGATATCTGCGTCAATGTGATTCCAAACTTGACGGTAACGATACTGGACGCATTGTAGACAGGTCGTGATGCCGGATTATACTTTGTCAGGAGATGGTCAAGCAAGCGTTGTTCATCGGTGGGAATTACACTCCAAACAAGTTTCATTATAAACACAGAGAAAAAGAACACATTAAACAGAAGCATTATCTATCGAGAATATAAAATAATTCTCCACAGCGATATTCCCTCTATCTTCATAATTCTCAGTACTAATCCCGTATGATAACGGCACTAATGCTGTTATTCTTAACACCAAATTCCGTGTTATACGCTTCAGGTGGTTCCAATATAAAAATTTAGCCAAGATCTAAAATTCATCGCATGCCGCAAAGTCATTAAATGACTTTCTGAAAAGCAGAAATATCTGCGCTATTCTAGAGAAGTAGATGTTTTTTGCAATCAATACCAATTATTCGGGGAGATTTGCGCCAAGTCCGGTAGTCAATATTTACCTCGCGTTCGCGTGCTGTTATGCAAATAAGTCCCGTGATTTGATTGACGCCTTCAAAGCGAATTGGGTGGAACCAAAAAGCAAAGGCTATTATAATACTGAGTAAAACAAATTTCTTCCAGAAAGAATAAATTTACTTATATTCTTCGATAGGAGGTGCATCGTGACATATTGTTGCACGATTTATGTCTAAATACAAATGGGAATATTAATATAATAGCAATGTTCTACGCACATCGATCTATCTATACCACACAGTCGTGGGCAGAATCAAGTCCAGAAGTATACTAGCGAGTGGAACGGAACAAGCAATGCAATGATATCTGAAGCTGTATGGTATCAGTTAGTTCTTCTTCAAATTATTGAAATAATACCGACCCATCATATCTAATAAAGTATGCGAACACATCCAAGGATTTATTTTCGTCTTAAGATGTGTGTGCGTCAATGAGGTAGAGTATTACAACATTCCAACCTTCCTCTCTGACACTCAAGGATATCTGAACCATATATTTTATAAGAAGTAGCTTTTCAAGCTTCTGTACTCTTTAATGCATCATTAATTTTCCTTTTGCATTACACTGAAGATATTCGATTGCAAACTTCCAAACTTATAAATGACTTTGTACTACAGTCCAGAGACTTGCTCTATATTTTAGAGGAAAAACAAAAAAGGTTCACATGTTCTGTTTTCACTAAGGCAATTCATCAAAACATCGTGGGTCATTTAACGAGTTTCACATGATTGTGGTGCAGATGATTCACTTGTATATGGCTCAACAAGGACAAGTAGCATTGCCTACTTTTATGGAAATCAGTGAAAATCATAATTTTTAATGGACTGAAAAAAAGCAAAGAAGTTTTATTTCAGAACTTAAAGAATATGTAAAAACTTCAGTTTATAAATTACTAAGTGCAAAATTCACGTAGCATTGATGGTGCACTAAAGTCAAAGGCCAAATACAGCCATAATAAATGTATGTGCCTTGGACTGATATTGCGACATCAAACGGCGAAAATTCCAATAAAAAATAATCTCTGAAACACATAATCTAACCTACTTAACTGAATTAATGAATTCAGAAACAGTGCGATTATGCACTGGTATGAAAACTTGTAATTATTGAAACGTGTTTATTTGTTGTAAATTCATGTAAATGCTCTTTGCAATTGATGTTGAAACAATGAGCAAAGTGGAGAAGCATTGATAATGCCATTTACGAATACATACAATTTGCTTGTTATGGCTTCATTATTCAATTACTATTGTACTTATTAGACAATTTTTATTACTATTAATGATTTATACGGGATATATAAGTGATTATCTCATAGCGAAAGTTTGATTTAATATTTTTTCACTGAAGATTGACATGGATAATTAACGTAATTTAACTTTTATAAAGCTTCGTCATCTTAGTTATATTATTTAAATTAGCAATTGGCATATCAGCAGTACAGAAAAGCGTTAAGCATGGAAAAGAATCACGAGATATAATATGCCTATAATAGCAATTAATACTACTTGAATATATTCGAATTAGAAGACAAATGATTACATCAATGTCATTCGAAGAATCAATTCGAGGTAGGGTAAATGTCAAATTTGAAAGCCGAAATATATGGGTGGAGATAAAAGCACCTGATAGACTAAAATAAATGATAGGTCTAAAGTTACATAACTGTTTTCTTTACCATGTAAGTAAATATTTTACATATGACATAAAGTTGCCATTATATAACACGAGTGTGTATCCAAGATTTAACCAATGAAACGAGGACTTTAATGTACAGTCATGCAAGGATCACTAGGACGTAGGACTAACATTTAGCTCTATATTTATGATTAGAAACCTGGCACAACAATAAGACCAACCTAGAAAACAGTAATTATTGATAACGATGAGCTGTAGGGAGTTAAAACCTATTTAAAGATCTAGCAAGATCAAAGACCTTAATTCGATAACTATAACAAAATTTACAAATCCATGAGTAATTATAAGGAATGTGCCTATTTTTGAATAATTATATTTAAACTTTTCGTCTATAATTTCTTTCCCAAGTTTTCTACTGCCATGTTAGACTATCTATTGGTTTAAAGACATAGCGAAAGCGATTTCATTCTTCATTAACACCATGGTAATTTACCTTTAATCTCCTTGTGACAAATTTTCTGTTTCCAGATGAACAATAACTTAAAAAACATTTTTATTGTTTTTTTGTAAGGAAGAATAGAACATGTAACTGTTCATTGTCAGGTAACTTTGCAACATAACGCGTACGCAAATATTTTACCTCCTTAATCCTTGACACTTGCTAATTGGTATTACCTAAAACATGATACCTGAAATTTTGTCGCGATCACATAACTAAATAAACAAGACTTTAAATAATTATAAATGCGTCTTACAACAGAGAACATTAAAAAGTAATGCATCTCATGGAAATTCCCCCAAAAAAACACATTAAAATAAGAAAAATAAATGGAAGTACATTCATAGGGATGAAAATGCCTTGCACTTCAAGCATGTTCGTCTCAACATGCTTTTTATATAGGCCAAAACATGCTTTTCCTATATGCCAAAACATGCTTTTCCTATATGCCAAAACATGCTTTTCCTATATGCCAAAAATATGCTTTTTTATATGCCAAAATAATGTGTTTTATAGGCAAAAACGTGTTTTATAGGCAAAAAACATGATATTCTTTTATGCCAAAATATGCTTTTCATACATGCCAGAAACATACCCTCCTTCCTCGTTGAAGACCTTGCACTTCGTTAAACAGAAACTTTTTATCTGGATTTCTATTATTGTGTTTGGATTTAATAAATGCAATTTTTTTAAAAGAAACAACAACTGTTCTTTGCGCATCTTAAAATTAATGTAAATGTCACAGAAATATTGTAGTAATTTCCGTATAACCTGTTTTAAAGCCAAATAGGCATAATTTAAACACAAGTTCTGTCAAATTTCGGTTTACTAAAACTCGTGTGTTTTTGCAGGTGAGTTGTACAGTTAATCATTATCATATATCAGCAACGTCATGTAGTGTCTGTTCTTTTCAAATTTTGGAAATCTGAACATTTTGACAGCTGACAGCAAAGCAATACTGGGGAAAATGTTACACACCAACTCTCACGATACTTACTATTCTGAAAGTTGGTCCTCGGTAACACAGTTGCAGCTTTGAAATGCCGTATATACATGATTATCATTCAAATTGCAATTAGCAAAACTACAGTTCTGCCGCAGCAGTATGCGCTTACCGATCAGGGTCTATGTTGTTTGTTCTGCTGATTACTCCTATAAAAAAGCGCAGACTCAGATCTGCTGGTGTATCTGCGACAGTAGATACGGGTCTTTGCAGTTTGCAGTTGGACTCCACGTTTAAGCAATTATAAACGGTACATTCATCAAGCCTAAAAACACGAGGGGTCAGGAAATTATATATGAGAAATAATATTGTAGCAAATAGTTTTTCTTCTGGCTGGTCAGCTTTGTATAAATCGTTTCTCATTCTATTAGCCTCCAGTCTGCCTTTTTTTATGGCATGAGTAAGCACTAGGGGTTACAATGCTAAATGTTTTCTGCAACTGAACCGATGTTCGATCAAGCGCTGAAAGATCAGCAGAATAAGTATTTCGGATAACAACAAAGTGGATGAAAAAAGATAGAAGACCTATTCTGCGTGCGGCTTTCAGGATGTGTTAGTATGTCAAACTATTGGTATAAATAGGGTATACTGTATGTCAGGTTGATACGTATTCAATATATACACTTCTACATTGCATTGGGCCGTCTGAGGTTTTGCGTTTTTGATTCTAAGTGTGTTATGGACCTTTTATTAAAATGGTACCCATGTCAACTATTGCACAAACGAGCAATATATTAAAATGATAAAAAAAAAATACACAAATGAAACAAGTAACAAAATGATTTCGGTTTGTTTGTTGTTTTTTTTTCATAAAAAAGAGTCTACTGAAATGTCTATCTGTCACACTGTACATTACCAAGATAATATGTTTTGGAGGTGGGAGGCTCTGAAGAATGGCCTTTAAGTCTTTTTAAACTGTTCTCAAATCTTTTTTAATAAGACAATGGGTTGGACTTCATCGACGTAATATACTTTCGAGTTCTGTTATGAAATATTTTAAATAGTGCATTTCGTTTTTAAATTTACAGACTGCCATTATTACTGTATCGACAACGTTTAATACGTTTTCTATCGTGATTGCTTCTTTGTTTTGAACAGAGGTTATGATTGAGAGAGTAGATATGACAATATCTTTGAAGCCTAGTCAAGCCTCTTCCATCCATTTCACAGTAGCCTAATATTCAACCACTGCAGTGGCCCAGAGAATAGAGTGTCAGCCTTGGATGAGGGAGGTCGAGGGTTCCAGTCATGCAAAAGACTTTTTCATTTAATAAAAAAATGGTACTTACATCTGCCTCGTTAATTGCTCAGCATTAAGATGTTAGTGTTATGACTGGTCGGCCTGGTGTCAGGACAACGAGAATGGGTGGGACATCATGATATCTGTCTCCGGCCCTAGTGCTATAAACTGTCACACTGTTATAATCCTAGCGATATGACTAAAATATTGTTAAAGTTACGTTAAAAATCAAAATCTCTCTCACTCTCTCTCAAACACGGACGTACACACACAAACAAACATTCAACAAAGTGTGAGCGTTTGTGTGTGTATGTGTGTGCTTGCTACTGCACATCGCAACATCAAGGTTACCGTATACACACGCTTATAAGGCGGATCCAAGTGCTAACTGCACAGTTCCATGGTGCAATATCGTACAGTATATCAGGATTCTAGATTTGTGTAGTTGGATTCGACTTATAAGAGATTATATTCGGTATATCTTGTTAAGGCAATAGATACAAGTGCATTGCCTATCCACACACCATGGAAGAAGACTGTAGTTGGTAAGGTTCAAACCCAATGCTGTCTGGTTGCGAACCCAGTACGCTAACGAATCATCTACCATGCTGTCTTTCAGTGAAATGTAAATGATAAAGGAGAAACGAATGTAAACGCCCTATGTATCTTGAGTTTATGAATGATAATATTCTCCAAGCTGGATTTCCATACGATTAGATTATGTACATGAAATGTGTGAAAGTTTGACAGTTTATAGAACACCGATACTTGGGAGGAACATTTTCCGCCCAGATTTGTATTTCTTACTGCAGCAACACTGAGAGCATGGTTTTTTTTTTGTCTTACACTACATTTTATATCACTGTCATAAAAGTGGAATTTATAATATTTACTTTAGTGATGCTGTTCATAAAGCCCATTTCCTATATATTTTCAGTATGTATGTATGCATGTATGCATGTATGCATGCATGTATGTATGTATGCATGTGTGCATGTATGCATGTGTGCGTGTGTGCGTGTGTGCGTGCGTGCGTGTATGTATGTATGTATGTATGTGTGTGTATGTATGTATGTATGTATGTATGTATGTATGTATGTATGTATGTATGTATGTATGTATGTATGTATGTATGTATGTATGTATGTATGTATGTATGTATGTATGTATGTATGTTACCTGGCTGATTTTATTTCCTAGTAAACAGAAATAGCTTAATCTTTAATAATGCTTGATTTTGAAACACAGCGCAGCCTAAGATTATAAACTATGAATAATGAAACAATTGCGAGTGTTGACACTACTAGCCGATCCTAGCACATAGAGCTAGTAGGGTTATTTAGTAGTGACACTCAGGTTTTCCGAATTGTTTGTGTTACAGTGTGGGTTTACCCTCTCCACCCATATGAATATTTGTATTTGTTGTCAGGTTTGCTCTTTGTTTTGTTCGATAAATCTTATAAGCATATTTATCCCCAAAACAAGATTTATCAGTACTCCTTTCTCTTTGCCTTAGCTGGCAGTGAGCCTGGTTTCCCTCTTTAGTTTGTTTGAACTATAGGGTTGTACTCTATTCCCAGCGACCTAAGGGTGAATGAGGCAGAGGTGTCCTTTCCGTTTCCCTTTTAGTTTTATATATTTTTAGAGCGACTTGCCAAGTCATACAGTCCTTTTCATAATTTAAGTGTTGACGATGTTGTTTTATTTTGCGCCCCCTTGTATTGTTATGGGCGGCACCATCTACGTCAAATTTTTTAGTTGCCTATTTCATATATATTCTTATTCTAAAATGCTAAATACAACTCAATAATGACACAAACAACAAAAGAAATTATCTTTAACAATTTTTGTATGGTGGTTGCATGAATGCGTTTTATGTTTTTGGTTTAGGTTTTTCTTGTATGCCTTGTCATAGTTTGTTCCAATCAGTTGTTTTTCATTTCTTATTTTTATGAAAGAAAAACATTTCTTGCATACTTTAAATTTGTGGTTCTCGTATGATTGTGGTTGCTTTTAGTTTATCTTTCTATTTTACAGGCAAGCACTTGGCTATATCAGACTATATGTAATTTCAAATTTATTGGTCATAAAGTAATTTATAATCTTAACATTTTGTTGGTAGCACATCAAAGTATAATACTTTCAGACAATTATATTTTTAATACTTAAAAAATTGAACTAATCTATCAATCTTTTATATAGAATAAGTATTTTAGCTAAGTCACATAAAAATTTTATAGGTGTTGGGTGTTTATAATTTTTAACGTAGCTTTTAACAATTTGTCAGTATATTCGCTACGACGTCTGTAGTGTGGCAGTTTATAGTGATGTCTAACACTGGAGCATCATGCCGTAGACATGTAGTATGATATCCCACCCAGTCAAATTATCCTGACACCAGGACAACCAGTCCTAACACTAACCTATTAATGCTGAGCGTCAAGCGAGGCAGCTGTTTGTGCCATTTTTGTAAATCTTTGGCATGACTCGACCGGGAATCGAACCTACGACCTACCGCATTCTAGGTTGACGCTCTGTCCACTAGGCCACCGGAGCGGTTAACAAATATTATATAAACATGGTTTAAATAATACAAATATTTGCCAAGTTTTCGTCTGAATCTCAGTATTTATGTATAATTATTAGTTAAAACGTTCAAGCTAAAAACTTCAATGTTTTTTTTTAAATATATTTTTGAATATTTTCAATTTTCTTTTTAGACGTTTGTGACTTAAAATCTTTTAGTCATGGTGTCATTTAATTTCTTAAAATTTTGTAATTAGCAAGTCGAATTATAATTTGTTTAGCCATTTGTTTTATTAATTTATCACCACCTTTATTATTTTTATTTTAGGAGAAAAAGTAACTTAAAACATCTTTCTAAAATTTCCCCATTTTAATCTATCCTAGTTTCAGTTTCAATCAATCATTTAGTAAACTTTGTATACATTAAGTATCGTAGCATAACTGCTCATCTAAGTTTAAATTCATTGATCTTATCCTGACTTTATAAGGTCTGGTGCTTTTCAAGCAAGCACTTGGGAATTCCAGATTGTATACAAGTTTGAAAACTATATGTCATGAAGTTATTAGGTTTCTTACAATTTTGTTATTGGTGAATCAATTTATAACTTGTTTATCTTAATTGTTTTAGCTGCTTAATTCAATTTTATTTTGAAAGTATGTTTTAAAAACTTTTTGAAAATTTTTCTCTTCATAATCTATACAATCTTTTATATAAAAAGGATTCGTAGCATACGCTGCTCATCTAAGTCCTAGTTCATTAGTCTCGTGGCGCACGTGCACACACATGTGCACATGCTGCACAATTTTGTCCGTTCTACATGTTCAGTATACACATACACAACTTTAAATTTGGATATTAATCTTATTTAGTCATTAACTCATAAGTCGTAGGAAGTTTTAGTGTTTTCTTCATCTTTATATGACACACGTGATGTGGTCATTTCGTTCTATTTGTTTATGACAGAAAATGATTGAAGTATGTTAAGATTAGTTACTAAGGACGTATGCATATCTCAGAGCAAGGATGTTTAAGCATGGATGTGTTCTTTGTACGAGTTTAAGGTTAAGGAATGCGTCTGATTATTGTGATATTGTGTAGTATAACGGGATTGGGAATATGTACTGATGTGACGGAATTTATTGATGTCTGTGTAACATGTAATTGATACCATGCTGTATTATGACGTTTGGTTTACCATGCAAGAATGTATGGGTATCTCGATGTAAATGATCGAAGAAATTTAATAGCCGTTTTCTGATGATAGGACGTGTGCAGTGTGAAATAAGGGGCTAAGAAAAATTATTGTACCGTCCTTTTGTTTTTACAAGTAGCCTTTTAAAGGACAAAGAACTACCGTTTCTGTTGAGTCTCGAGTCTCCAATAGGTTGAAACGGAATTGAGACCAGCCGAACACTCAAAGTGGACAGAAGTCTAGTAGGTGGATAGAAATAGGAGAGGGAGAAGAAGGAATTTGATGAAAGTCGGGGAGAAAAGAATACAACAGATGAGTAGAATACAAGGACTGATGAAAATCGATCTCACACTGCTAATCAAATGATATAATAGGCTCTTAAATGGTTGAGAGGTATGAGTGTAATTGGAAATTTGAATCATTTGACTATTCAATTTGCTATTCATTGAATTTCACCATATTTGTATATTTAATCATCTATCGGCAATGCTGACTGGGGACTAGGATCATTACATCTGTCTTATACTAATTTCGATTCCAATGAAAATCGAGCCTTGCTGGGACTTGTATGATAGTTGAAAAAATAATGATGGCACCCCACCCCAACCCTAACAACCAACACAACATACAAATATATCTTTAGATCTGTCGGGACTGTTTTAACTCAACTCAACACTGGTCATTCTATAAATATTTGCCTCGTGGAAGCAATGGTATCAGAATGAAAAATATGTACACGTGGAATCTATTGATAAGCGATGAATATTTACTTTGTGTGCTGGAGAATAATCGATATTACACTTAAGTTTCGCACTGAAACGTTTTAAACAAATGTAGAGTAACTATAAAAAAGAAAATGAATACAGATTGTACATGTAGAATACCAATAATTAAGACCATGTATACAGATAGTACATGTAGAGTACCAATAATTAGGACTATGTATGAAGATAGTACATGTAGAGTTCCAATAATTAGGAACATGTATACAGATAGTACATGTAGAGTACCAATAATTAGGAACATGTATACAGATGGTACATGTAGAGTACCAATAATTAGGACCATGTATACAGATAGTACATGTAGAGTTCCAATAATTAGGAACATGTATACAGATAGTACATGTAGAGTTCCAATAATTAGGAACATGTTTACAGATAGTACATGTAGAGTACCAATAATTAGGAACATGTATACAGATAGTACATGTAGAGTACCAATAATTAGGACCATGTATACAGATAGTACATGTAGAGTTCCAATAATTAGGAACATGTATACAGATAGTACATGTAGAGTTCCAATAATTAGGACCATGTATACAGATAGTACATGTAGAGTTCGCATAAATAGGAACATGTATACAGATAGTACATGTAGAGTACCAATAATTAGGAACATGTATACAGATGGTACATGTAGAGTACCAATAATTAGGACCATGTATACAGATAGTACATGTAGAGTTCCAATAATTAGGAACATGTATACAGATAGTACATGTAGAGTACCAATAATTAGGAACATGTATACAGATAGTACATGTAGAGTACCAATAATTAGGAACATGTATACAGATAGTACATGTAGAGTACCAATAATTAGGAACATGTATACAGATAGTACATGTAGAGTTCTAATAATTAGGAACATGTATACAGATAGTACATGTAGAGTTCCAATAATTAGGAACATGTATACAGATAGTACATGTAGAGTTCCAATAATTAGGGACATGTATACAGATGGCAGGAGCAGAATATCTTGATTCCTTAGAAATTTAGATAATTATCGATGATATTTCGTTCCTAATATGAACCCTTTTCTTAAATAATACATACTTTACAAGCAAACAAACGGGAAAATAAACTTGCAATATTACAAGGAGACATGTAAGATCGAAATCTTCCGCTGTACATTAAGATATATGTATTAAGGGTTGATTAGCGAATGTTTTGTGCAGTAAACAGAGACAAAATTTTATCAAAGATATTCTAGTTAAAGTAGGAATAACAGGGAACAAGCACAGTGTGGATAAAATGAACACTTTACAGCAATTTATCTCAGCGAGTTACCATATAACAAGAACTGCAGACAATTGTAACAAGACTGCACAGATTTGATTTCATTAAACGATAATATACTACTGTTTTCGCTGTCATGCTAGAACATGTTGGTTGTATGTAGTGCATACCTTTTATTGCAAAATGAGTCTATAACGCTCGCCATCACGAACATTAGTCTATTCCTTTCACCATCGTCGATAGACGATAATCAACCCTGCTTCCAAGTATTTCTAACAATTTATAATCCTTCTGATTGAATAAGTCGGTCCAGTCTCTCACCTGTGAATCACTCTCTCAAAAAACAAATAAAACGTTTCGTTCTGTTATCAGCCTTTTTCCCCTTGAGTTCAAATATTATAGACTTAAAAACAGGCATCATTTAGTTTCACTATTTCAGACGTATGTATGTATGTATGTATGTATGTATGTATGTATGTATGTATGTATGTATGTATGTATGTATGTATGTATGTATGTATGTATGTATGTATGTATGTATGTATGTATGTATGTATGTATGTATGTATGTATGTATGTATGTATGTATGTCTGTCTGTCTGTCTCGAAATTAGCGGTAGTCCGCTAGCCCGAGGCTAGTAGATTTCCTGTAGGACTAGTAACTTTCATAATGTTAAGTCTGATGGACTAGTAAGTTTCCGTTATCCATAGTCAGCATTTGTTTGTTTACGCCAGTCTCTAAATAAAAACTTGACATCAGAAGATTTGCTGTAGAATCAAAGCAGTGACCGTTGGTAAACACAGTCATAAAATATTAGCATGAGAAAGATCAAGGTGAGTTTCTATAATAAGAAGCCATCTAATTTTGTGTATTTCACTGAACAGCGCCAATTATGGTCCCGCCATTATCAAATGAAGTTTAGTGATTGATCCTAATTAATCTGATAACGAATTAAATGAAAAATGACGTGGTATAATTTTATTCAACTACAGTTACAAGTTATAAAGCGGTAAACCACATAATAGAACATTGCAAAATGTATTCAAAGAAATTAGCAGCATGTTTGTTTGTTGAAGGGATTTTTCCCTATTTTCTTTTCTCTTTAGCGAAACACTCCAATAGTCAACAAACGGGAAAATGCATATTTTACATTTGCATAGAAATAATTATAAGAATGAGATGAATTTATTACAATTACGTTGACATCCTTTCCGTAGGACTACTTTTTCTATGATGGTAAGAGTAGGTTTTATATTTTTTCCTTATGAACAAATAATTGAATACAAGGAGATATTGAAGCAGAATGTTGTACATTTGATGGGACTCAAAATCTATGAGCATGGGCATCTTAAGATTTGAATTTTTTTCCGCCTTGTTGTTAATTTCAACGTTACATTGAGGTCTGATTAATTAGGAACAATTGGGGAACTTAAAGTTATTGATGATGAGACCCTAATTGGAGCTATTAAATACAACGGGCCGAATCAGATGGTTTCGTTTTATGGGAACACCATTTCCAAGCTTACATTATCTTCTGATGCTAATATTAAATAACAGTAATAATAAGTTACAATAGCCTCTGCTTTGATCATGCAGAACATCTGCTGAAGTCAAGTCTTTTTTTGGTTGTTGTTGTTGTTGTTGTTGTTGTTGTTGTTGTTGTTGGGTTTAGGGCCATTTTTCAGCACACGATAGGCTATTCATGGCAGCCAGTATTAATGGTGGAGGAAGAAACCGGGAAATCACCGGAAAAAACCACCGACCCACGAGAAGCTAATGGCAAGCTTTCTTACATATCCACATTCGCCGAATCCTAGACTCGAACACACGCAGACAGAGGTGAGATGGCAGTGATCCGTAACGAACAGCGCTTTAAACCACTATTTTTGGGAGAGACCATTTATGGGGCTGGGAGTGCATCAAGCATATGTGCAAGAGTGCATCAAGCATATCTGGATCACTGCCTCGATATATTATCTATCTTGGTGCAATGGTTTGCAGACAAGAAGAAGACAAAGTTCTCATAATTGAATTTTACAGAAAGTGTAAATTCTAATAAGGAATAAAGTATAAATATAATGTTTGTGAAATTAGATAAATTATAAGCTTACTGAATCTAAATAGAGTTGTTTTGGTGCAAATATAGGTCATACACCTTCTATTCAAATTCCAAAAGAAATAAGTTCAAAACATAATTATACTAAGTCACAAAATAACACTCAGCTAGTGCTATTTCATGCAATGGAATTAGTTAGGCAACTTTAACATTTCTTTTTACCATGGCCACATCTGATTTGAAAGTTGGTTGAACCATTTGGTACTTCGCGCCTTCGACAAAGACTGGAGAGTGACAAAGGTTGTGAACACTGACCGCTTTATTATTGGCCAATTAGAATTTAGCGTTTGCGATAATCGGGCAAGAAAGAATTACTGACCAATCAAAATAAATTATTAAACATTCATTGCTGAAAATGACGTTATCGTATAAACATGAAGACCAGACACGCTAAAGAATTAACTCTACAGATTTCCACCCGAATGATTACAAATAAATGCAACTACACAAGGCGTCAAATTAAAGATGTAAGTAGACAAGCCGTGTGATCAAAATGTCAAATCAGTTCGAAATACGTTTCTTATAACATCCTTCGTCAACACATCGTAGCGGCAAGACACGTCTGCCAAAATAAGTCTACATATCTGAATTAAAACTGGCACATTTAAAGCCTAACAACTATGTATCCATTATGTATCATTAAGAGGGTCATTCCCAGTTGTACGGATTAGTTCACTTCAGGAGCAAGATATGTTTTGCGATGGTGCAGTGAACGAGAAATTCCATGCTGTACACATACTAAAGATGACACTGGACTTACGCCAGATGTACCGGCAGAACAGTATGTATGTATGTATTGTCACGTATCGGCTCGTTCAAAGCAACATGAAAGGAAGAAAGAGGGATGAATGACTAACTTTGTAAATTTTAACAATTTATTTTCCTAGAAAACATGAAGAAATGTAAATATGTTAAAGAAGACATACGCTTTACAGAAATGATTCAAATTGTTTGTACAAAATAGAAACACAAGTCCTGTAAAAAGTTCTAAACACACTCTGAAGTTCAATTCTGGTCCAAAATGGCGGATGACCACGTCAGACGAATGTTAACAGAAAAATCCAGAATTTATGCAATAAAGCAATTTAGGAAAATATCTTTGTCTAAATCAGTAATGTTGTTCTCCAGGAAAACAATATCTTTGTCTAAATCAGTAATGTTGTTCTCCAGGAAAACAATCATCAGGAAGAAATGAAGTAAATTTAGCTCCTCTAACTAAACGTTTTTCTACGTAGACATACGAATAGACTTTCGTCTAGCACAAAAATACTTTTTTAAGGTAATAGAAGTTGTATATCTCTAAGATGTTAAAATAACTCCAACTGACTTTACGACTCTACGACTGTGTATGACTCGACTACAATTGTCTGTCCGTGACTTGAACGTCTCACCAAATACTTCGGTATATAAACGAAGCTAAAACGTTGTTTAAATTACACGCGCACGAGGACGCATGCAATTTCGTAATACTTCTGGACGTTAGGAAAGCCTGACCAAGTATCAGCCATTCGTTTTCATAGCTATTCCAGAATGTTTACTTATAATGAATTTGTTATCATACACAGCACGTGGTCACACGAGTCACATTTGCGACTCAAAAACACACAATGTTTTTCAACAACATAATAGACTGATATTAATATAATTATAATATTAATTACATTTAATGAGATTATGTATGTATGTATGTATGTATGTATGTATGTATGTATGTATGTATGTATAATTAACGGTAGAGAAGAACAATTCTGGCTATATGTAACTCAGCAAGACAAAGATCATTATAAACACATTCTAATTTCCATGTACAAGAAAAAGAACAATAACACATGCTAGTTTCCATGTAAAAGTAAAAAAAAAACAAACTGAAAACACATGCTAATTGCCATGTACAAGAGAACAAACACTACAATTACATGTTAATTGCCATGTACAAGAAAAATAGCATAACACATGCTAATTGCCATGTATAAGACAAATAACAATATAAACACATGCTAATTGCCATGTAAAAATAAAAACATTAACACATGTTAATTGCCACTTATAAGACAAATAACAAGATAAATTATAAACATGCACGAGACTCTAGCATCTTAATTAGAAATATTTATTTCAGACTTCATGGTCTAGACATCGAAATGGAAATGCATTTAAACATGAGTTAGTGTACAAATATAGAGACGCATATGAAACTACTAAATGTCTGTCAGTAATTAAGACAAAATTATCTAACCATATTAACTTACATTATCTTTCTAATTAAAACGAATATTATAGTTCTACGGTGATTTCAAGATTCAGTTCTTTATGTTGGATAGTCTTTCTTTGTGTGCATGTATATACTACATAGCGGAAATAATTTTATCTGCTGATTTTAATATTTTCCCATATTGTTGCAACAATACATATATGCTTGTTTTTGTGTATTTTGGATCAGAACGCTATTGCATATTTCAGCTTTGCAGCATCAGCATATACTTGTGTTCATAGGACTGTGCTAAGTTTGAGACATAGTCACGTCTGGAATATACAGTGGTTGATATGCACAACTCAGACTGATATTTGGACAGTTGCGCCATTTCAGCATAACATATTCCGAGATGAAAAGTAACTTCGGACACCATTTTTCTGACATTCAAATGCACGGAAGGACGGACGCTAATAATGGTGTAAACAGATTCAAACTGTAATAATACAAAATAATATTTCTACAGAGGACGGTGAAGATGTAAGAAAACAACTGTGAATATCACGAGATAAAATATAAATATAGTTACATGAAACAAACACAACGGACTATTTAAAAATTAGAAATGAAAGCAAGGTTCTGAATTGGATAAATTATACAGTACTTTTGTTTACCGACATCTTTAAAATTTGTCAATATATTGCCACCGATACAGAATCTTTCAGAAACTTTAATTGCAATCCTTTTAAGTTAATCTGACTGAGTAGTAAGTACATCTGATGATAAATGCTATAAAGTGAATATAGAATTACTTGCTAAATGCAGATGGGCTTTGGCGATATGTACATTTTTATCTCTAAATGTTGCAAATTAGTTTCCGTAATGTAAAGAATGTATTAATGGTATTTTTTTAGATAATCAGGCTTCATCTTTCTTACTTGTATGAAGCAGAATTAGAGTGCGATAAAAAGCAGTGTTTATGAAACGTTATATGACATAAGTTTTGCACAATAGCAAAAATATATATTTTTTGGTGATGGAATGAAGTGTATTAAAATATTTTCTTATCTCTACTTGAAAGGAACGTATATTTTCTTTTGATTATAATTTTAAAGGCAAAAGCCGTTGATTTGAATGATTTTGTTTTACCTTTTCTTCTCCTTCTTGTGGATTTCTTTGTTGTTTTCCTTCTATTATGTATCAATGCCATTAACGGCTGTATTACTACATCGATTAACAGAAATTTCGAAATTTGAAAATAATTTATGACTGCAACATTTACAAATTTAGCTCCCACATATCCTTTTTCAAACTATGCATTTTGTTAAATTAATAATGACTATTTCGACAACAGAAAAAGAAAAATATTTTTATTTTCACAAATAGTTTTATGGCGTAGATTGAAAGGAAGGGTGGTTACTTTGTGGACCACCACAGAGAGTTTCTATCCAGCAGATAGTGCACTACGTCATCGGGTGTGGCTTTCAAAGTCCTATATCCGGCCCGTGCCCTGGGAAAAAGGTGCATGTGTTTGCTTTCAACAACAGAGCATGCTAAATGTACCTTTACCTATACGAACTTTGGTGCGAACGACGAACAGTGCGAAACTAGTAACTAACAAGCCTGAGCGCTTTCGACTCTTAATGAATTTTTTTTCAAAGGCAAATACAAAACACATACAAAACAACCAAATAAACACAAAAACTTTGTGTTTGTAAACCTCTGCATGGCTGTCTACATATGAGTTATACCTATAAATAAATTTAGCCTGTATAGACTTGTTGCAAATACTGAAAACTGTTTATAATCTTACTTGCTATTTACATAGTAAAATAACATTTTTTTTCATTATATATCAAAGCTTTGAAGTTTGAAAGATTAATATCACTCTTCTGTATAGCACGTTCATCCCCACCCCCTTTTCGTAAACACATCTTTCATAGTCATATATAATTTTCTTTTTCATTTTGTACACTATTTGACTGTACAATGAAGCAATGCAAGTTCCATTCAGCATCACGGTGGATTGCTTGTACTTGCCAAGGAAGTAAGGCGAAATAACTGCCGAGAAAATTAAACGTTGTCTGTTCAAATTTCTTTATCAAAAATTAATTTCCATATCTAAAATGTTAAGCAGTTTCTATTATTTTCTTCTATCTCACAAATTACTTGTTTATGTTGTTGCAAGTACAAATTTGGTAGACACACAGAATCAAGTGTCGCATGGCATGATGGGAAATCTTATTTTTACACATGTGAAAAAAAGATGATATATTTTCACATGTTATAATACAAAAAATACTTCTTCGCATGCGAAAATATAGGAATGAAACAAAATATAAAAATTATTTCGCCAACAAGTCTCTCCATTTCACACTTAGTATATAAAGAATTATGTTTGCGATTTTAAACGAAACAATCTATGAAAAGATTAACTATTACGTAATTCTCGTTGCAAACATCGATATATTTGGTAAGTAAGGTGACTCTTTGTATAAGTCCATAAAAAGGGTTGATATCACTGCGCAGATCTCAAGTCAACCAACATCTTTCAGATACTGGAACATAGTGGCTAGTGATGCACATGTAAATATCTGACCAACAATCAGGCGGAAGTTACCGATAAGGATCAGTCGAGCGGATGAGTTGTTTTGCTTTCAAAATGTTAATTGCAGATAAGATAGTTCTTGTTCACAGCAAGACAAAAATAAATGAAGCATAGTAGACAGCAGTATGAAATTAATTTGTCTTTCTATTAAACATATGTCTCAGTTCATTTAGGCAACGGTGTCAAAGGTGGGGATGTATGATCTCCAACTCCTTAAGGTGCTTTGGTCATCGTTATCTATCTGAGATGACCGCGGTGTTATTGTCCAGATCGAGAAATTTATGGACGGAATAACATGTTGGGAGCAGAAATATACAATAGAACAACACAAGCCTTCGTATGTAAAATATAACAATTTTATAAATTACATTACCAAATTGAAATTAAATATGACATTTGAATGATTCACTGTCTCTTAGAAATAGATACATAGTTTATGAGAAATTCAACTAGCAGTTCTTTCACACCTATGAAACAAATTTCATCGTATAATCGATTGACTGATCGAGCTCAAATTGCAGGCATGTCGGCATCAACTAGTTGGTTCCAGCCTTACTGTAAGTGATAAGTTTTTTCCATCGCTCTCACTTTATCTAGCCTATTTTGGTCATCCGCCCTATTGGTTGTAGACTGTTCTTTTCCACTGTGCAATATAGGTATGGAGCTATTTTTTCCTTTAAATAAATCATAATACCCAATCAAAATACGTGTTAGGTTCTTCCTCTCTTTGATTGAATAATATTCCAACTCTGTTTTATATCAGATATTGTCTTACCCGAATTCAACAGAACTTTGCTATGGTCCGTTTTCAGACTGATCTGAAGTACAAACAATCCGCTAATATGAATTTTTCTTTTCTAACCGCAACTCGCATTCCTGCTGGAACTGTGATATAATTAGACCTTGTATATAAACCGTTACACTCCTCTGAGGGCTGTACATTACTAGTTATGTCAGCCGACAAACGTTCCTAATGCTAAGAATATCGATTATGTGTTTAAAAAAATTCATAACCTAATTAAGAAACGATTTAATGTACTTTACTCTTTGTCTTGACTATGTTTCTCGCTAATTAGCGATTTATACATTTCCAGATATATAAACATAAATTTTCAACATAAACAATACAAATCATTTGAAAAGGATTATTTACTTTTGACAATTCGTTTCAGAACAATGTATGAAAACTTTATAATACATGATTCTCATAATATTAAAGACAAATAATTCTCACAAAGCATATCAGATTATTACTTGAAATTCCTACACCATATGATTTATATTGCATTCAAGACCGATGAATGTACTATAATTGTCTGAACTCAAGAAAACTGAAGTATGAATTTAAAGAGTAATTTCAACAAATACTTACAAACTTACATCAATGCATATTGTATGTGACTGAGACTAAGCTTGTGTTTTTTTAGACTCTTACTATGCAACTGAATCTCTCTTACATTTAGCTGACCATCATACAAGGGACTCTAATTAAAATTCACTCTAAACAGAGCATATTTCATCCTCCGCAGACAGCTATTTATTGCAAGCCTAGCCCATACATCAGTCATAATAGTTACGTGTCACACTGACACTAACAGTATATACTACGAAATTTTCTACCAAATTTTGCATCATTACACAGACAATGGAAATGTGGCCTTGGTACACCGTCCAGGTTTCCAAAGTATGCAGCGTGATCGATAGCCATGGATGGTTTGGTTTCTGTGAGCACCTGAGTGGCTGATCAGGCCAATTTGTGTTCTAAACTGTCGTTATATACTGGAGAGGGGACGCTGTTTTCTATTGACCATACACGTACAATTACATGGCTAGAGCTAGAGCAGGCCAAAAGAAATGACCATCGGCAAGAACGAATTGGCATTTGTAACAAAACCCCACAAATGCTACTGAGGACATGTATTCGACGAAACTCCAACGCTGACTGCATGCGAGAAAGCTATTGACAAATGGCAAGGAACCTGGAGCAGATACAATATAACAATGGATCGTTCAAACTAGCGATTTTTCATCTATACAAGAGCTAAATATTAAGACGAGGAGAATTACAGAAGCAGTGTAACGGCGTGAGGAGCATAAAACTAGGAAACTGCAGCACGCGCTCTGTTGATCAAGCAATCCAAAGTAGAGATGCAGACTGAAAGCAGCTATAGGCACAGTTAATTTATAGTCTTGATTCTTTATTATCAGTACTTTTTGCAACACAAATGTTTAAACAGGCGCTTCCAAAAGCAACATGATAATAAAACAACTTGAATCGTTCTGAGTGTTTTGGGCAAAATCGGAAGATAAGTCCATATTTGTGTGATACGTCTGATTTTATGACCATTTACATGTAGATATTTCATTAAAACATTAATGCCACAGGCAATATGTTTTGTTGTTATTTTGTTACACAAGATATATGAGAAGGACAGGAGACGGCATATTCATTGCCATTTCAAATTTCTGAATGCATTGCAATTAAGGAAGACGATATGATAAGAATGCATTTTCAAAGCAATGCAATTAAAAGTTCTTAGCTTGAATTTAAACCTGGGATTTAGTTTGACAAGCCACAAAAAAGTTTTAAATTTGAAACTCAATCGCAAACTCATGCTTCGAGACTCTGGATATTGTGATCGCTAAACCAATATATTTGTTAAAATAACTATTACTACTGCCGTATATGCTCGCATCTAAGCCAAATTATTTAGGAGAAAATAAAGGCCTAGAAGAAGGGGGATCGACTTATCCGCGGACCACTGTCTAAATTTTACAGTTTTTAGTCTTTTCGTTGACTACTGCAAATGCTATAAATCTTTAAGACACAATTTTTTTGTGTGTCCTAAGATATATGCATGCACAAGAAATCATTTTCGGTGACCCGACAATTATTAAACCGTCATCAAGCACAGTGATTGATTTGGTTATTTTTTTTGCATGTGCATATTTTCTGATTACTCCAAGACAGAACTAAATAAATGTAAATAAAGACTTGTTAATTCCCGGGCTGGTTGAGTTTGCCAGGTAGAATAGGCTGATGTTTAATGTACATTACTTACACAGCGCGAAGTGTTCATAACTTCACTTAAATTCTATTTATTCCAAAACATATTAGATGTAGATTTTGCTTTATTCATTGCTTTTAAATTGCATTCTTTCAGATAACATTTCTGCTAGCCCTTAATAGTTGTTTTATTTATGTGCACGCTCACGAGTCACATAATTTCAATGATCCTACAAACTGTTGTAATACATATCAAAAGGTACGCATGTTTAATTGTACAAGACACGTAACCAGCATACTTGACATGTTTAGGAAGATCGGTAATAATAAAGGTTAAAATTCTCATTATAGATCAACTAAGATCAGCATCAATCTATGTTAGTTTTGTGTTTTGGCTGAGCAACGTCATAACTTTCCACACAGTTTAAAGCTTGATGTTTCAGTGTATCCGTTGTTGATGGTGGATTTGTTTTGTTTTTTTTCGACAGCAATACAAACCAGTTAACTCTTAGAAAAAGTGTCACTAACATTCAATTTCATTAATTCTTTTTCTTTCCTAAGGACTTGAGAAGATATCATCACTAGGTAGCTCGCACTCTTCAATGTGTGTAAGCGATGACCTGCTGATATTTAGATCATATTGCCAGTGTTCGTTGGGGACAACCACCTACGTTGTCATAGTTACCGACCGCCGGAAATGAATGGTCGCGCCTTTAGGTGCAAGGTTCGTGATATGCCTTTTTCTGATATCGATGATAAACTTGTGCTTTCTCTTCAATGAGTACGTTTATTTCATTCAGAATAATATCAGGTTCATGTAAGACAATAATTACTTGCATACATCATTTAGAAAAAAGAAAACTATTGCAACATATTTGGAACGTACGAAGAAATACATGGAAGTTATCAACGAACCTTGTTTACAGTAGTAGAAAGTTTGAAATGCTTACCGTAGGATACAACAACCAAATCCAAAGTTCAATGCCTCGACAATAGTGTACATTATTATGTTTTAAACACTTATCTAAGTCAGCGAACAGAAAATATCATGAAAGTCCCTCACAACTTTTGTATAGAAGTTGCTTTCTCTACTACAGTGTTTTCGTTAACCTTTATATTTGTTTCTATCCTAAACGGATTTTTTTCTCTCCATTCTCGGTACGTTTTCTCATTTCTCTTTTCACAAACGTTACACTTTATCTCAGTATTGATATGAAATTTTTCAGGACAATATACGAAAAGTGAACATGATATGGGTAAAGAAATAATTTTCAGAAGAAGACCGTTGATTTCGATATTTTTACCACAAGGTTTTTAATAATATTTCTACCACATGGTCTTTAACAATGTTTTCACCACACAGTCTTGAGCAATATTTCTACCACAACGTCTTTCAATATTTTGTGCCTCTGACACAAATTGTCTCTGACATGACGCTCAGAATGTGCCAATCACATATCATGTAGGGTCCGCGAGTTAGCGAGCAGTCTGAAGTGATCACCGTTATGAATCACTGTCATCTCACATCTGTCTGCGTGGGTTCGAGTCTCGGATTTGGCCAATGTGGTTATGTGAGAAATCTTGTCAGTAACTTATCTTGGGTCTGTGGATCTTCATGGAATTTTCCAGGGTTCTTCCTCCTCCGTTTATACTGGCCGCCATGTATAGCCTATCTTGTGCTGAAAAATCGTGTTAATTCTTACAACAATAACAACAGGTCCTGTACAAGACAATCCTGGGAGGTTCAAATTGCAACCTTAGTGCGCGATAATGTGATTTTGCCAAACTTTTTTTACAATGTTGATCAAGAACCAAATATTTATCAACAAATTTCCATGAAGTCATTAAACAACAATTTGCAAATTTGAATGCATAATGAAATGAGAAAACCCCAAAACAATACGACGTACCCATCTACAAAAGAAACAATCTGGACTGCGCTCTTGCTAAGCCAACTTGCAATATGACCAAAATAAGAAATATTTTGGCTCATACTGTCACTTTGCTAACTCAGGAAGATAACATACTAAATTGTTTCAACCAATTTTAGATTCTTTCACATTATTAGGCTGCAAAGGAGATAACATAGATGACGTAGTAGAGGCAATATGACGAGGAGGAGAAGGAACATGTTGAGGTTGATTAGTGGTAGAAAGGAAATTACCTTTATTAAGTGTGGTTTTATGTAGAAAGGAAACTACTTTTATTAAATGTGGTTTTATGTAGAAAGGAAACTACTTTTATTAAATGTGGTTTTATGTAGAAAGGAAACTACTTTTATTAAATGTGGTTTTATGTAGAAAGGAAACTACTTTTATTAAATGTGCTTTCATGTAGAAAGGAAACTACTTTTATTAAGTGTGGTTTTATGTAGAAAGGAAACTACTTTTATTAAATGTGGTTTTATGTAGAAAGGAAACTACTTTTATTAAATGTGGTTTTATGTAGAAAGGAAACTACTTTTATTAAATGTGGTTTTATGTAGAAAGGAAACTACTTTTATTAAATGTGGTTTTATGTAGAAAGGAAACTACTTTTATTAAGTGTGGTTTTATGTAGAAAGGAAACTACTTTTATTAAGTATGGTTTTATGTAGAAAGGAAACTACTTTTATTAAGTGTGGTTTTATGTAGAAAGGAAGCTATTTTTTATTAAGTATGGTTTATGTAGAAAGGAAACTACTTTTATTAAGTGTGGTTTTATGTAAAAAGGAAACTACTTTTATTAAATGTGGTTTTATGTAAAGCAATCTATGACATAGTCAATGATTTGCTATCAACGTAGCTATCTGAATAATTGATGCACCGTGTTCTTGAAACAGTTATACCTAATGGTAATCTTTCCTATTTTAAATTGAATTTTTTGGCTGTTAGTGTGAACACTGCCTGAAAGTTATCTGTAAAATGGCATCAATATGCCGGTCTCTTTTAATGCAATAAATGGTGTGTGTGTGGCATATACTATTATTTTATTTTAGTTTTGATTTTGCCCGAATAAAGTCAACGTTTTGTAAATACACAATTCATAAAATTCTGGAAAAGGCCCTATAAATGTATTAAGTAGCTAATTCTCACACGTCCTTCAAAGCATTAGACAAAATAAACTGCACAAGTTTGCATTCCATAGGTAGGTCCACATTGATTGCACCAAGTAGTTTCCTTTTTGTATGTATCGTTTTGTATGAAGGAGAAATGATGCATTGAGTATAATGCTGAAAGACATCACAAGGGAACTTGTGAAAGACGTCATAATTGAGCTTATGAAAGACGTCACAATGGAGCTTGTGAAAGACATCACAATGGAGCTTGTGAAACACATCATAAGGGCGCTTCAGAGACACATCACAATAGAGTTTCTGAAAGATATCACAATGGTAGCAATATTCCTATGAAGATGAATGACAATAACATCAAGCAAACATATGTCTAGTTACCTGATCGAAACTGAATTAAAGAGGATGTAATTGGTGAAATATTAAATAGTGATAGATCGTGATCAAGTAAGACATAACATACTGGTACTGAATCTATGTAGTGTGTGGTGGATAGAATGCCAGATGCAGAAAGATCATTATCCACTCCATTCACCGTCCACAAAACATTGTCAACACTAATCACTGTCCAAAGATCATTGTCCACACTATCCACTGTCAAAGATCACTGTCCATAAGATCCACTGTCCAAGGATCACTCAACAATATCCATTGTCCAAAGATCACTTTCCACACTATCCGCTGTCCAAAGATCATTGTCCACAGCATCCACTGTCCAAAGATCATTGTCCACAGTATCCACTGTCCAAAGATCACTGTCCATAAGATCCACTGTCCAAGGATCACTTAACAATATCCATTGTCCAAGGATCATTGTCCACACTACCCATTGTCCACTCTATCCGCTGTCAATATGTTCTTGGTCGAGATTCAGACTAAAACTTACACCTGTAAAAGACTCTAAAGCTGTAATCAATTAAAATCAAGATTTCAGTCTTGAAGACAACTGATTACTTTTTCATGAATTCTACATATAAAAACATAATTACACTCTCTCACCAACAGAACACAATGGAGAGAAGTATGGACATAATAGCCAATACACATTTAACGAACCTCACACTTTGCTTTACCTAGGTGAGTGTAAATGGTGATTTGATACTGTTTATACACGAGAGGCGGATGTGATTTAGAAAATTGTCCTATATAAAAATAAATATTAGTAATTATAGAAATTAACGGGAATATGGTTGATTCACATAGTTTACAGTTGATACGTCAGTTACTAGAAGTGTGTCTGAATGGACACTTCATATCACACGAAAGCAAAGTTATTAACTTCTGTATTCTCAGTTTAGTTTACATTGCAAAGTCCTAACGTGTCCGTAATGTCGTATATTTTTGCTAATAATCACAATACACATTTATGAGGACACATTTTGTTTGATGCGATAATCTTGTGATTGTATAACCTTAATGATTTTAATTGCCTACTAATATTTCTTGGAATTTAATGAACAATATTTGTACATTTTAAAATATATCATCTTATCTAATGGCACATTTTAAATAACTTTACAGACCATTTTCTCTCTGAGGACAGTCCAGGATAAATGTTGGTTCTATCGTAAGTGTGTCCATACATTTTGTGATTGTAAGATAGATAAGTTCATTTTTGATACTTTCAAATGTATTTATGGGATATTAAATGATTCTTGCTGCCACTTTTGCAATACAAATTTTTTCTTGTCTTTCTAAAAGTTGTCATGTGTGAAAGAATGCGAAAAGAACTGGATCAGTCTCGAGTAGTCTAATTTATCATTAGGTTTTATATTGTTATAGCTATATTGGTACGATAGCCTTTTACACAACTCGGACACGGTAGAATTAATTTGTATTAGCTAATTAGATTTTTTGTTCTGTATTTGTTTGTTTTTTCTCAGACTTACTACCAAATGCTCAACAATTTACAAATATTTAATTGCTAAAGTGAATGCACTTTTGGTTTCCTGGCAAATGCTCAAACTTTTCTGCATCAAGCAAAATGTGTTTTCATCTGTCCATATTTTCACTATTCTACTTTATTAACATTTTCCATCCGTTAACTCTGTTATTCTTTATTAGCAAAACAATTTAAGCATTAGCTAATTTCCCCCCACAGACTGTAGTGTGCATTACTCAAGAATTTAGCCACTATTCCTATAATGTAAGTCTATACATGTATTGTCACTTTTTAATCTAACTTTATATAAACTTTCAATTGCTGAAGTGAATGCGCTTTTGGGTTTTCAATGTTCTCAGTAACTTTGATACAGTCTGTTTGGGACCCTTGTAATCATATTAACGAATTCTTTAGAAATGATAAAACTTATTATTTTCATTCCTGTGCCAGAGGGTGGTCTTTGAGACGATTACGGCTATAAAATGGAGTTTCCTACCTACTTCTAAAATGCAACCATTATATATCTAGCATTATGTTTTTCGAAATATTTTATTCTACACAATGTAATTTGTTCATTATTTACCTAAAGGTTCTTTTTTGATGAGATTTATTGTGTCATTGCAAGTAAATCAAGATATGTGTCATGGAATTAAACGATATATAATCGTTGTTGATTCATCAAACCTTCCGCATTGATTTATCTTAGCATAATATTACGTAGAATTCTTTGTCTGCCGCAATATTTTTTGGTGTATAACATAATTCCATTTTCAATAATCATAATAATCCATGGACTCTCAAAAGTTCTAACTGAGAATCTGATATTTTCAAACAAGTATCATGAGCAAGTCATCTGCATTATATTAGTAAGGAGGGATAAACGTACAGTTTGCCATATATTTATTCCAAAGTAAGCAAGGTTAAATGTCCAATTACCATAATTCCAAAATTACATAATTCCAAAATAAAACAGAGTTAATAAACACTTTGCCATACATAAATTCCGAAGTAAGCATGGTTACAATGTACAGTTTGTCATACAAACATTCCGAAGTAAGCAGGGCTAAATACAGTTTGTCATATGTAAATTCCGCAGTAAACAGGTCTAAATACAGTTTGTCATACAAACATTCCGAAGTAAGCAGGTTGAGCTTTGTTTTGATTTTTTAGTAGTCCCTTGTAGATAGATCAGTTTTCTTCTATTCTCTTGTCGGGGGCATCTAAGAGTCTAGGTTTTAAAAAAACTTAGAATTGTACTCGCATCTCCAAAGCCTATATGTCCTGGAGCGTTTTCCACTCCTTTTCCCGTGGTGTAATTTTCCACTCCTTTTCCTGTGCTGTAGTTTCGCGTAGTACTCTGTTAAAGTAATTTAGTCCTGTTTTGTGCATTATGTGTTTGTTTGTTGTTTTGTAGATTTTCTTGTTAGGAAGGCTTTTTGTATCATATATATTAATAGTTGTTTTCCTTATCTGTTTTTATTAATATTTTTAGTGTTTTACAAAAGGGACATATTATGGGTCAATTTTGAATAGCTTGTTTTAGAATATATGGTATTGTTACCAGTAAGGAAAGAGAACAGTCTCTGATTCTCGAACGAACATACTGATTTGTACACGAGGTTGCTATCTTTTATACACTGTTGTCCCTCTCGAATCAGAACAAACTCTCATCCTTTTCCCAAACGAAACGCGTGAATCCTCAATTTGCAGATCTTTTGGTACAAGCGAATTGTTTCAATGCCTATCATCAGCTTTTTATCAAGTCTACAATTTGTTGACGTTAACATTTAAATAAGAAGAATGTACTTTCTCACACCAGCGTGATTGTGATGTGTCGAATTTTCAAAACTCTTAGAAGCATTTACTAATTGGATTGTACCAAAGTTAACTTAATTAAAGTAGAAATGGCTAGAGACAGTTATATGATTATTCTCATTTCATCTATGAACGTCAAAGGAAATCCAGTTCCGCATAACGAATTTGACCGAGTCATCTGTTATGGTACAATAATTTGGCATAATACTCTCTCCAAACTCGACGGGTATAAAGGGGAAGCACGTCAATAATTGATTGCTCAAAGCGAATTTAATTGCGGCATGATTAGCATATTTTCATCGATTCTGATTGGTTAATGGAAACATAAGGGCGTAATTCTTCGTAATTCTTATTAGGAATTAGGGGTTCTACTTTGCATAAATTGCTTTAGTCTTCAGTCTTACTTGGGAGAAGTCGGAAGGCCGACTCCGGGCTAACGTAGAAAGTATTTTTTTTTCGTGATTGAGTAAGGGGCCGGATAATCGTCTCAGACAGGAGACATGCTATACATTGGAAGATCTGGGAAAACGAATGAAAACGGCAAATGTACGCAATTTTAGTTTCCAGATTTTAATATGCTATTTCATTTGTTGATTTATTTGTAAATGTATCGATGTTATGACGTATGTATGTATGATTTCATTTTTCAGGGTTTTAATAAAATGTTAGTCACGACATTTTATTCTTTGTTTTTCTGATTATCAGTTCATTGAGAGAATTTAAAAGATTGCATGTAATTGAATGTTCATAGAGAGAATTGACACGATTGCATGTAATTGAATATTTGATACGTAGGAATGCGAATGAATTTTTATGATATCAGCCTAATAAATGATTGGTAATGTTTCGTAGATTTTTGAATTAAATCTCTTTGTAGATTGCCATGTACTGAGTGTATATTCATATACTAGCTCGTAATATTTAATTGATCACGTAAACTATATTAGAATAGTTAGATTTGAGGGCTAAGCCATATGCAAGTTAAACATAGACCGTATTAAATAGCTAGCTTAATGTAGAGAAGTCATGGATTGTTAAATATGGGCACATACGTGCTGGTCGTGAAACAGAAACGGAATCTAATTTTCCCCGCTAGCCTGACCCTAATTAAGGTCTGAATACATGTTATGGCCGTCTTTGTTTTTAAACATAGAAATTAGTGAACAAGGGAGTAAACAGAATTATGCACTTTATTTTTCTGAGCTGGGAACGTACAAAAATAAATATATACTTGGAAAAGGTGACCTATTGTTTATTGCGGAACATTTTATTTAAGAAAACTGCTTCCTGTGCAAATTCCAAATTCATGAAGAATGTCTGAGCAAATTCTACGGCAGAATTCATCAGAAGAATCCAAGCCGAAGTCTAAGTCTATGTACGATCGCCAAATAGTTCAAGTGTCAACTAGTAAGAGTTCAGGTCCAGAGGATTAGACAAAGGTTGGCAGTGCAGGAAAGAACGGAAACTTCCATGTCCGGATAAAATAGGTGATGATGTCATTATGCGTTGATCTCAAGTAACAGTAAAGTGAAAATTTGTATTGCTTTTTCTGCGTACATGTTAGTACATTCATTTCTTTTGTAGCAAAGAAATTGATTTCTTCTATTTAAAATTCTGTTGTTAAATTGATTAAATTTTATATTTGACCATTGCAAGGGGGCTCGTTGTTTTATTTCCTCAAAATACTTGCTCAGAGATATGCATTATTCTTTCTATCCATCCACACTAGGTAAATTACACTGCCGGAGGTCATTCCATAGCAACGAACCGTAGAGAAAAAGTTGGTTTAGCGTTTGAATGCCACCAATTTACCACCGTGATCTTTACAAAAACAACACAAACAGCTGCTGAGCAAAAACAATTCAAATTTTATTATCACTATAGTTTAGTGAAAAATTACTTTCAATACAATTTATTTTTTTAAAAAAATTAATTTGAATGCGATTAAGAGAAGATTTAGATAACTTTCAATATTCATACTTTTACTAAACATTTGTGTCCTAATAGGCGCAATACATTATTCTCAATGTTACCATATTTTTTCCATACGTGTGGCATTGAATAAATTAGTTTAAATTTACTTATATTGCATAAATTCCATGCTGCCTCAGTGGAATAACATGTACATGACTTCACATTCCTCAAAACGACCATTCATCCAAAATAAGGTGAAAGAATGCATATATATATATATATATATATATATATATATATATATATATATATATATATATATATATATATATATATATATATATATATATATATATATATATATATATATATATATATATATATATATATATATATATATATATATATATTAGTTAAGAAAGCTGTTTCCTTAAATAAATAAAATGTCTCGCAATGGACGATAGGTCACATTTCCAAGTATATATATTTTTACAGTAATGAGCTCAAAAGATAGAACGCATAATTTCTGTCGTACTCTCGTTCACTAATTCCTATGTTTACAAACAAAGACGGCCATTACATGTCCTGACCTTAATTCGGGTCACGCTAGCGGGGAACATTCAACTGCACTTCACGGCTACCACGTATGTACCCTTATTTAACACCCCTTGACTTCTTACATTAAACTATCTAGTAGTGTTAAATTGCATATGGCTTAGACCCTCAAATCTAACTATTCTAAAATAGTTTACGTGATCAATTACATATTACGAACTAGTATATGAATATGCACTCAATGTATCAATTAAATGTTATAAACTAGTATACTAATATACACTCAATAGATCAATTAAATGTTACGAACTAGTATATAAATATACACTCAATACATGTCATGATAGACGGAGATTTAATTCATAAATCTGCGAAACATTACCCATCATTTATTAAGCTTAATTCTTGAAAATTCCTAAGCGCTCCTATGTATCGAATATTTAATTACATGCAATCTTGACAATTCTCTCAATGGACATTTAATTACATGAAATCTTGTCAATTCTCCCAATGAATTGATAACTAGAAAATCAAAGAATAAAATATCGTGACTAATATTTTACTAAAACCCTGAAAAATAAAATTATACATACACACCTCATAACATCAACACATTTGTGCAAATAAATCAACAAATGAAATAGCATATTAAAATCGAGAAACTAAGATTGCGTACCTTTTGCCGTTTATTATTCGTTTCCACGAATCTCCAACGTATAGTTTGTCTCCTATCTGAAACGACTATCTGGCTTCTTACTTAGTAACGGGAGAAGCATACTTTTACGTTAGCCCGGATTCCCTTCTTAAATTCTCGCAAGAAAGATTGAAGACTGAAGAATTTTCTAAAGTAAAACCCTTAATTCCTTACAGAGTTACGCCCATAAGTTCCTATTAACCAATCAGAATCGACTGTTTCTTAAATCTTCTACGTAGAAAGTTTGATTGACAAAACAGCTAATCATGCAGTAATTAACGTTCCTTTGAACAATCAATTATTGACGAGCTTCCCCTTTTAACTGGTAGATTTTGGGAAGAGAGTTCTGCCGAACCCTTGCACCATAGCAGGTGACCCAGTCAAATTAAGTCGCTTGGAACTTGTACAAATATATAAATCGGGTACGTAGAATGTTTTCGTCAGTAGGCTATGTTCGGAAATTTCCGATGAATCATGTTACGTTTTAAATTATATTAACAGCGAGTTTTCATTATTCCAGACAAAGTAGTTAAAAAAGGTTGTGTCTATCACAAATTAATGGTGAATTTGCAAATGCAACTACATTAATATCCTATAATCGCATACTTGACATATGTCATACCCACGCAATGGGTACGTGAAATGTGGTCGAATATATATGGGCCATATCCAATTTTCAGATATAGAAAACACAACAAAAACAACAGAAACACATTTTTTATTATATCAACAGCGTTGCTAGTAAATTTTAGAATTCGGTATCAACACCTATTTTTATCAATAAGCTTTCTAATGTCCGCATGGTGTATTTCATAAAATCAGCTATTACCTAAATCTAATCATCCCGCTTTAGCTACAACTGTTAGGATATATACAGCAATTACCATACTTCTGGCAAATTAATCTGCTATAACGCACTGGCCATTTAATTGGGTTTGATTAGGGGGAGGTGCTGTGAATTTCGTTTAAGTTGAAATATTTCCTTTTGTTTTATCTCCAGATAACCAGTATTTTTCGAAACTAATATCATTAATATAATATTGTGTTAATTTTGCTATAAATCAGAGCGAGATGTTTTTCAATCTATCCACAGAAGGAAATTAAACGATAGATTGATATACCCCTTCTCCAGAATGTTGAAATGCGGTACACTGGTATGTTTGGCAGTAACTTTAAAAATACCACGATACAAAGCAGTGCCCAGTTTTAGCATTATATGTGGAATAGGAAAACGATCTCAAATTTCTTCCTTTCTTAAAGTCATTTGCACAAAACGATCTTGGTGGGTATGCTTCCATTATGTAATGAAAAACGTTCTAAATTCATCTTTTCAAGTTCTCTCAAATTTAAACGAATTCTCGGTATCTTTGAGACGTCATTGCCAGACAACTATGCTATTACAGGCGTTTGAAAGAAAATTGCCGTCGGGTAAGCGTAATTATTTTGATAGTAAAATGTAAGTTTATTTCAAATAAACCCAGAAACAAAGTATGTTAAACTTTATCAGACCTTGGCGAGAGCTATTTAAACATTTTCAATGTTATTAATGGATTCTGAAATAAATGATGGAAAAATAATGCTGTGAGCCAAATCGATTAAGTTCTTGCAAACCTGTATGCTCATAAAATAGCTGTTTTGCGTCAACTTGCATAACCAGACTTCAAAGTACCATATGCAGTATCCGAAAAACAATTATCACCTGATAATGCACGACGGCAAAATTGACATTTAACACATCTGAGTATCGATAGGGCAAACCACTGCAATTATCTAAACAAGAAAACTACATTATGACGCATACTTTTACTTCATTACAAACGCTGCAGCTGTTATATCTCTTGTGCCAAACAATCTGACTTTATTTCGTTAACCGTAGTATACCTTAAAATCGCTATTACTGTATTTTCGTCGTGTATTTAAATGTGACTATACTATTGCTGTTGCATAATCTACGTTTAAATAATTTGTTAAATTTTTCAATCTGATTAAAATCAGATCTCAGCTGTCCAACGTGAAGATCTGATTATGACCTCCTAAAGGTCATGTTCTGGTGACCTTTGAATTAATCCAATAGAAATGCAGCTTTAAAAAATTTGAAAGTAAATCAGCTCGTTCGGTACAAATTCATGCTCTCCATCAACACTGCTCAGTCTCGAAACATGAAGATATGAAACTTCATCTGATAAGATGATAAAATTAGTGATTATGATAATAACAAAGGCAACCAGAACAAGACCCCTAATGGTCGCTGACAGATCATCATGTAGGCCATGTCATCGCACTTTAAATCTGAGTCCAGGATTTAATCACTGCAAAAGGAGCACAGACTTACGTGATAAATGTACAATTTATAATTAGACGTGTTTACCATGATTATTTTCGATATGTCAAGCTGCTTTATTTGATTCATTGTCAAAATTCTGGCTTTTTGGTAGTCCAAATGTCATTCTTGACTTCGAAATAAAACATTGAATGGATAAGAAATAGTTCCTTACTCTAACAGTCTATCCATAAATGCAACGTAACCCATGGTTCGTTCATCTAGCCTTTTGATCAGATTTTCAGTACAAACGATGTATCCTTGAGCATGTATCGCACGTTGAAAAATAAGAATGACTGCCCTATTCTGAACTGAACGTTCAGGTTTGACAATCCAATGAATGAGTAGTGCACTCTCTGATGTGTAGAAAGCAACTTTTTATTGCATTGATGCTACTTTTATTTTCACATTTTAGTAACGGTATAAACCTACAGTTTTTCCATAAAGCCTGATTTCTCTTTTCTTATGGAAAAATAACTATTCAGAGGCTGGAAATTTCACGAGTTGAGTAAATAATATAATCGAATAGACAATAAAACATACTTGATACAAATTTACAGCAACTCCATCAAATCTTGGTGACTAATTAATGTCCATGTTTATTGGATTTAGTGACATTCATACAAATCTAATGATCATTCTAAGTTCAGCTTCTTATATTCTGCATTATAACGGTTGTCGAAACTGAAAATAAAAAACTAGGATGTGAGGAATCAACACCTTATTTGTCTGTGAAATACAGAACTTGCTGGAAATGGGTTAGTTCCAGAAGAATATCATGTAGGGCATTAATTTTAGCACCAATTATCAGCAATAAATACAGGAACCATTTTCCCTATAATTTATTTTCTTTCTATATTACACAAATACTTTCTACCTTTCACATGCTTAACCGATCTGCAGATCTCATAATAATCAGCTTTACTCTCTATCCTCGTATATATTTAAATTTAATTTAAATGTCTATAATTGTATATTGTAAATTTACTTTAAATGTCTATAATTGTATATATTCTACACTCACGAATTAAACGTATACATCATTTGAATGTAACATTTTTAATCGTTAATCAGGGCATTTCTCTCCTTTAATACGTTGTTTTTACAATATGAAGGATATTTCGTTGCCTCAAAAGAGTTTCCACAGGAGCTTGATCCCTCGTGGACAAAACAGAAAACTGACCATCGTAAATGAACTATTTATCACAGATTTAGGATATAAAAATTACCCCTTTTAGTGAGATTAACGTATGGTTGTTGTTTCATTGCTTGCACTAGAGTTGAAAATTCCTATTTCTCTTTTTCAAATAGAAAATTTAGAAGGTACTATGACAGAAGACTGATTTCTTGCATTACTTAGTTCAATAATTGACTTTGTCCGAAAACGTTTGCTGGTCTGAAGATATTAACAAATAATCTAGTCGAGTTCGTTTTTTGCTAGGTCCTTGCCATATATTTCGTTTGCAGTTTGGGTTTCGAATCCTCTAAATTAATTCAAATTAAGGGATCTAGTTAGAGGAAACAGTAACTGCGCCGACATAATATTTCCACAGCGCATGTACTTTCTACATTTCATACTGTAAATGAAGAAATACATTTTTGCATAACACCAATTCCCCTAACACTAATGACGATTATGGTGCCGATTTAAAAAAAAATATATCCTTACTGTCATATCAATGGCCCAGATTACTGTGATATTAATGGCCCAGGTTACGAGAAAATAAAAATACATATAGCAGTCAAGTCCTTAAAAAAACATTAAATCACGTGACCAGGATAGTATTTTAAAGTGCATAAAATACCCCAAGTCCTTAAACGGATACATTTTCGTTAAGATCTTTAATTGTATACTTGAGGCTAGTGTATTGACGGAAAGTTTGCTTATCTGAATTATAGTTCCAATCTAAAGTAAAATAGTGAAGATCCAAAAACTCAACAATATTAGAGGTCCTTTCTACATCAGTAAGCTGTTAACATCTATATTGAACACTGTAATGAAAAGGTATGCGTATGATAATCAAGGGGCTTGCAAGCAGGATCTCGTGTTATATACCGAGAGACAAAGAAACCTCAAGTACATTCTAGTCAGGAAAAAGCTAATGCCAATCACGAGTCAAGACCAACCTAGTCAATCTGAACCCTATGGCGATAAATGATGCAAACCCTGTCATCATATGATATAGACCAGGAGTCCGTTTCACTAAAGTGCGTAAGCTGTGCTTAACGTACGTCTGGCGTAAGTTGCGCAAACATCCATGCTTAAGCAGAATCTACCCGTTTCACTAACGTTCCGTAAACTACGCATTGACGTAAATACTCGCGTAACTTAAGCAGGCACCTAGTTGGCGTATGTTTTAGGCAAGGAAATGTAACCGCTTTTATCTTCTTCTGACTGAATAAAATTAAAAATATTTGACGAAGTTTGCGACGCCAACGTATGTTCCGGGAGAGTACACAGGTCCTGAATACTTCGTATGCTCTCAGTTTTAGATCAACATACCGCTTTCCAAGAGACATCTGTCTGCAACTGAAAGAATTTTTGTGAGATGATATACATAGACCAACACTGAGATCTCATCTTGTACTCACACATATTCAGGCTTGTATTTTGCCTCTGATAGAAATTTATATTTAAATAGCATTTGCTTGCCAAATGAGAATCGGCTAGTTGGAGGGGTATTAAGTGGGGTATTATTTTGGTGTTGAAAGAACACCCATTTTTGCATTGTGTGTGGTTGTGTGTGTGAGTGTGTGAAATAGAACATTAGCATAAAATTATGTAAACGATGCAATTAGTAATATACAAGAAGCGTGCCAAAACTGCTTTTTAATTAGCTTTTCATTTACTGTTATATTATGTAAGAAAAGTTCGTTATGTAATTGTTTTTTCTTAATACAACCTTCTTCTCACTTCTTGCTATTAGAAAGAATCTTCGGCTCTGGATCGGAGAGAAAGAGAGATAAAAGAGTGATCCTTTTAAGAAAATGTTGTCACTTAATAATGGTACATCTTTGGGGAAGCTCTGGCAGCAAGAGGTAGCAGAGATCGCTTTAAATACAAACAGACACTCTTCTCTGACAGGGACTTAATCTACTGAAGTTTTCATATAGGCTTGGCCTTTATATGTTCCAAAATGACGTGAAATAACTACGTGTTCCAATCAGAATGCCAGTTCTGAGTTAATTATTGTAAAGATTCCGAAATTGCGTGGAGTAACTACGTGTCCCAATCAGAATGTCTATTATAAGTTAATTATTGTAAAGAGTTTATCGCTTTTGTTCAACTCTTAACATGGATTATGGCCAATTTTGGGGAATCGCTTTTTGTTCCACTCGTGTCATGGATTACTACTCGTAACATGGAGTAACAGTTAAAAAGAAAACGAGACCTGATTTGTTCGGCTGATTAATTTTGTTATAGTGAAAAGAAAGCTAGTAATTCGTTTATTGTTATGAATTCTGAACACGTCTATTTAGGATTACATTTGTGAAAGGCGGCTTCTAAGGTAAGTCGGTTTTTATGACAGCCAAACTATGAAATTGAACAAGGTTATTTAATTTTGTAGCTAATCTCAATTTGTGAGGAACAATGATTCGTTCAGTTGAAAAAAAGCTAGTATATTGTTTATTGTTATGACTTCTGAACCAGGATATTTAGGATTACATTTGTGAAAAGCGGCTTCTAAAGTAAGTCGGTTATTATGACATCCAAGCCATTAAATTGAACCAAGCTATTCAATTTGTAACTAATCCCAATTTTTAAGGGCCAACATAGTCCTACATACGTTTTAATTTCTCTACCCAAATTTGATATACTAATAGTTACATATAATCAAGTCTTTACAACGGTGCGTATTCAGACTGGTAATGTCTCTGCTCCTAATATTCCTATTTGTCAATGAAGTGATTTATTGTACAAAAATCACATACATCTTCAACTGCATTGCAAAACATAAATATGTAACTACGATGCATACAGATGTATCATACATATTAAAGTAATAAATATTAAACTGAAGATCGCTAACAGTTTATTATCCCCAAACCATTACCATAAAAACCCACTACTAAACTTTGCGACAACATCAAATATCTTTATATGTACTAAAATATAAATCACACTAGAGATAAGGTTATTTCATGTTGTCACACATATAAATATAGATACTAATTTTTGTATCTTTGGAGTTTTATTGATAAACGCCTGACTCATGTGCTTACAATCAAACTACTAATCTTATGTAACAAAATGTCCAAATGATTTTTTCTGGGTTAAGTGGGATTTTGTTTACCAGCATTGAATAAACATTTAAAATTGTTAATTAAGAAACTGGCAATTGCGGGCTGTAACCCAATTCTAGTTACCGATAAGTATACCTCTTTAACTAGTAGAGGCTCGATTTGGGGAAAGGAGTAGTATAGGAAAATGAGAGTTTTGGCCCACCACCCCCTCCCACACCTCCTCCACCCCCCCGCCAAACCCTCATTTCCCTATACTTCTACTATGTAGACAGATATTTTGTAACCAGACAAAACAACAGGTGTTGGAATGCGATAAGCTCTGTCAACAGAAGTGACGAATTTGTTAGAACAGCGTATGTGTGGAATATGATTATTCTAAAGACGGCAAATAGGTTTTACCACAAATTTTTATCAGATAACAGGATGAAAATTAAACTGTGCATTAGCACGTTTCAGTTAACAAGGCGGAAATTAAACTAGCATTAGAATGAAAATGATATTATTTTAGTTATATTATATCTTAAGTTTAGAAAAAATTTTATGTTACTCATATTTTTTGTGATATTTTTTTTCATACTTGCTAACCCTCATTGGTAGAATGCCTGTTAACATATTGTCAATAATACGAAATTCACGTAATAAATCATCCATATTATATTTAACTCCTCGTAGGTAAGACCGGATCTGATAAAGTAGTTTCTTGTAAGTTTTAATTGATGTTAAACAACCGTGCTTCTTTATCAAAAGTCTTGGTTCTACTTTTTTACACGCCGCTGTAAGTGAAACACCAATAGCGGATATGATTAACAAAAAAAGGATTTAATGATACCCCACTTGAAATGATACCAGAACTGGTCATTAACAAGGGAAGATAAGATATTATTCGAAGGATCTTGTTGTAGTATTTGTAACATTTTTTCACGCACCAAAGTTTTTTTATGATAATATTTATAGTATTGTATTAATGCGTCTACATCTTGTTTTGGAATATCTTTTGAAATATGATAGAAATCAACTATACTTCTTTTCATTATAATATTAGTTCACTTAGTCCTATGTTTGGTTAATCCATAATAAGAGCTGGTTGTTCAGCTATAAATTCCAAACACCAGAGAAAAATTGCTAATTTTAAAGTTTTATCAACTGGTTCAAGTACAACTTCTTCTTCAGAATTTTTGTTTATTATTACAGATAATACTCCAGATGAGTAATCATTTGGATGACGAAATAGATATTTGGTAGATATTCTAAACTTTGCACTGCTAAGCACTGACAATCTATACACACCGGTAACTTCTGCAATATATTTGATAGAATTATTTTTTGGTGTCCACCCAGTATAACCAGTATCAACAGTATACACAATATTTTTAATCTGTTTGTGAGGAATTTTAACCATACTCGTTTTCTTAACAATATTAGGAATTCCACTAATAATATCATTGAGTTTTGTGTTAATATCATTGAGTTTTGTGTTAATATTAGCGAGTGTAATGTTAGCAATTGATGGATTTCCAAAAAAATCATCTTTAAGCGTGTGTATGTTTCTACGAAAATTTAAAAACGTTTTTACGTGACCGGTAAATTCATTTCTGAGCGCTGTTATTTCATTACTGATTGGAACGTCCTGATCATCGACATATTTCTTAGTTACAGCGTCTCCATCTGCAGTCGGATATCCAAGACCTGTAATCTTGTTCTGGTTCATAACAATATTCCCATTAAATAAATCACCAGCTTTTTTAACAAAATCATTTACTGACCTACCAGAAACTTGTATCTAACTTTGATTGTTAAAAGTCATGATATTATCAGCAACCGCATTAGGAATTCGTACAAGTACATCTGGCAGTTTTACATCACTCGTTTTTAATCGTCCTTCTTTGTCCTGGAAAATGACGAATTCGTCTGGTTCTACACTGGTAAGATTTAGTAAATTATTGATTTCATTTTTGAGCTGATCAAGAGTTGCATATTTGGATAAGCCACCTTGGTAACCTTTTGTGGATAAATCTCCTGATAGTGTTCCAAATTTTGTATAGTAACTCATTATATACTGTCTTAGATAAAATTATCAACACTAGTTTAATATTATACAAAATGGCAAAATCGTCGATATTAAACTTTGATACAGAGAAGCTGGTGAAACACAAACATAACAAAGAACTTCCTGATTGTCATTATCTTATTATTGGGCGAACTGGATCAGGAAAAACAAATTTGCTTATGAACTTCCTTCTTGGTGATAATTTTAACTACGATAGTGTCTATATTTACACAATCAATCCACAGCAAGATAAGTAATGGTTATTAAGCGATTATAATGACAAACGTCGTGACGAACTTAAGGCTGGTGAAGATTTTTTTTATAATTAGGCAGCCAGAAGATCTTATTCCAGTTAATCAACTTGATGCAGATGAACATAAGATAGTAGTTTTTGACGATATTCCGCTAAATAACATGGAGATGAACAAAATAAGATCGTATTTCTCACTGTCACGTAACAAACAATGTAATTCTGTTTATCTCGCTCAAAGATTTTATAATGTTGACAGATTTATTCGGCGAAATACGGGTTGTTTTATATTATTTCCAGGACTGGACAATGTTGACGTTAGAAATATTGCAAGCGAACAATGCGGTGACGTGACAAAAGATAAGTTTATTGAACTTTACCGTCATGCTACAAAATATAAATACAACTTTTTCTTATTTGATAAACTTACAAATGATCCAACTAAAATGTTTCGCTGTTGTATTGACACTTACTTACAGTAAGGGTTTCAATTTTATAAAATTTATAATAATAATAATGGACAAACGAGCAAGATACAGACAACACATAGAAGATCTAAAAAAAACTTGCTCAATCTCAGACATCGCTTAAGCAAAAAGTACAACAAGCACGACGTGGGCAAGTAACCGCTACAGAAGCAACAGCTACAATTTTCAAGCCGGTTACTGAAGCACTATTAGGTAAACAACCTGAAACTAAACCACTGTCAGAAGAAGAACTTAAACAACTGCAGGAAAAAGGCTTGGTTGGAATTGTTAAAGAACAACAAGAAGCAGCTGCTGCAAAACTTGTTACTAGATCTGATGAAGAAAAAAGAAAACTAATTGAGGCATTTACAGCAAATATAGCTGATCCTGTGGCTAGACAAGCTGAAACAGATCGATTGATAAACAATCCGCTGGAACTTGAGCGAAGATTAGCAGAGTTAACAACGCAAGGAATAACAAATATTATAAAAAATTTATCAGGAGATATAAAAGATATCAAAGAGGAGCAACAAAGAGTTGGTGAGCTTACTGTAAAGTTTATGGAAGTTGGAGATCAAAGATTTTATTTTACAAAAAGAGCAAATGATGAGATAATAGGTATTGAATATGATGATTTTTTAATGAATGAAAATATAAGGGGTATTGATGATATAAGCAAGTGGACTGATGTAGAATATCAAACATTACTCGATAGATTAAATGTAAAATTTAATGACGGAGTTACTGCTAAAGATGAATTAAACACGGTTACAGAGATTGATAATATGATTCCACTTTATGAAAGAATGAGAAACGGTGTTATTGCTCTCACGTTTAAAAAAACAGCAGAAAATAGTAGATTAAAACCTTTTGGTAAAGGGTGGAGTTTAAAAGGAAATTTTTTACTTTTGATAAAACTCGTGTAGAGAAAAGTAGAGAAGTAAGAACAGGAACTGGTGTAAAAGTATTTACTTCAACTACTGAAATGATTGGTAGATTAATGTTATTAATATCATCAAAGGAAGCTGGGAATGTTAGTGTTGAACTTGATAATGAAATCATTGACATACTTGATCATCTAAGATCGAGCGAATTATTAACATCTGACGAATATGAAACTTTACTCCGCGACTTAATCGCGGCGACTTAATTTTGTAAAATGATATAATATTAAAGGAATGCAAACAACATTATTACTAAACTCTAGTGAGTCTGCGATAGATAGCGCAAATTTTTCAGTAAATTATATTCCACCTATCCAACTAGATCCTACAAAACAATATGAAATTGGATTATTTCTTGTACTTGCTGGAATGCTATACCTAACGTGAAAAATGATGTTAACGATGAAATGTATTTTACTATGATTACAACATCTCCAATATCTACAAAAAAAAAAAATTCCGCAAGGAGCGTATAATATTACTGATCTAAACAAGACAATCAAAGAGCACATCACAAAAGCTGACGGTGTGGCTGATAATTTTGAATTGGCAGCAAATTATAGCACATTGCGAACTAGGATAACTTTGAAAAATATAGTAATCAGTCTTGAACCAAGAGAAAGAAGTATTGCACGACTGTTAGGATTTACTGAAAAAATTACACTGCACTTGATCAGCCTATTACATATGACAGTGAACTGCCAGTATATATAACAGAAGTAAATACAATATTAGTAAATTGCTCTATTACTTCTGGCTCTTATTCATCAAAAGGCAGCAAAGGTCAAACGATTTGCAGTTTCTCACCAGAAGTTCCGCCAGGTTCTCTCATGCAAATAAGTCCACGAGATATGATCTATTATCCTTTAAATGTTGAAAATCAAATATCAAGTATAATAATGCAGTTGACTGATCAGTCAGGAAAAGAGGTGGAATTGAATAATGAAGTTGTAACTTATTATTTACATCTACGTGAGCAAAATTAAAAAATTATGCAACATCAAATATAATGAAACAAAGAAAAAAAGTTTATTGAAGAAAAATAGTAGGATGATTTTTTGGAAATATTTTTACTAAAGTTATTGAAAATATTCCGGGTATAGCACGTAAAGTTGCACCAATTGCTATTGACGCTGGTAAAGCTTTTGTAACTGGGGCTGCATCTGCCGCTGTGACTGCGGTGGGACAACAAATAGCTAATAAAATAAAAAGTGATCCACCGACTGCATCTGAAATAAAACAAGCTATCTCAGAAATCGCTCCAACAAAAGAAACTCAAAAAGCTATGATAACAACAACAAAAAAAAATATTATCACCAAAGGGCGAGCAGATCATACAAAAGTAAATATCTAAAGTAACAGTGCGCAATAAAATTTTATATAATCTAATTAAATAAAATGTCTGTTAAAAATTATCTCGAGTTAACAGAAACTTATGACATCGACAACGATGTGACAGAATTCGAGTTTGTTGAGTATCTTGATGAAAATTCTAACGAACCAAATAAAGCTGGTATTAGAACCTTTAACACCAGAGACGAAGATGTATTTCTACTGCCACATAAGGCTATGTTAGAAGTTCGTGGTCAGATTATGACAGTAGCCAATCCACCTGCTGCAATTGCAGTTTTGGAGCAGAAGAAGCTCTTATAAATAACGGCTGGTGTTTATTCAAAAGTGCTAGATATCAACTGGCCAATCAAACTATAGAAGATATTTCAAGTCATCTACAAGTTGCAAGTACAATTTTAAATATTATTTCGTTTTCCGACGATTACTCAAGATCAACTGCAACTAACATGATGTGGTTTAAAGATACTGGACGGAATATAGCTGAATCAATCGAATTTTTAAAGAGAGGCGCTATAGTACATGGAGCTGATGCTGATGCAAATGCTGTAATTGTGAGAAATTTTCTCATTGCTAATGCAGACGCGCTAGGTATTGCTGCATTAGGTGCAGCTGCTAATGCAGACGCTACAAGAGTTTCTCTTACAGCAGCTTTTAATAATCTAAATATAACACCACCAGCTGCAGATGCAAACGATATTGCGATGTTAAATTTACTTCATAACACACTTGACGTGAGAAAACCACGCTATAACGATGGTTTTGCTAGGCGAAGAAAACTTGCAGCAGGATCACGTCAAATTACAATGATGCTTCCACTAAGTATGATTTTCGGCTTTTGTCGCGATCATGATAAAGTATTCCGTGGAGTAAAACATACTCTTATTTTAGATCGAGCAGACCAAAAGGATTGCTTGTTTAGATCTGGAGGGGTTGATGTACAGTTTATTATAAACAAACTTGCTTTGTGGATGCCACGTATAACACCATCAATCACTAAAATGTCAGAACTAAATAGTACGCTTGATAAACATACAAACAGAATTTATTTTAAGCAGCATAAGATATATCAGACAGCGGTTCCAAATACTACTGACTACACATGGAGGGTCACAACAACATCAAGCGAACAAGTGCCAAGAAATATCTTTGTCGTATTTCAACAGAAAGCCCGACGAGGTAACCAACAACAAAATAATGCAATATTTGATCACTCTGATGTCAGACGAATATACGCTAGATTAAATTCAAAGCAATATCCAGAACGAGCTATCGAGTGCAATTTTGCTGATGACGTTAATAAAAATATTTCTCGACCGTACATGTACCTGCTTGACGCAATACAAAAATATCAAGATGTTGAAGATGGAACTCAAATATCAGCAGAGGAATTTCGTACGCTTTATCCTATATTTCATTTTGATGTTAGTAAACATAGCGAGCGAGCTGTAGACAGCACAGTGGATATTGAAATTACCTGGACACTTGGGGCGGTTCCAGTTGCGCCGTTGTACGTATACGCATTAGTGATTAGTGATAGATTTATCACAGTAGATTCTATTGGAGGTACAATGACAGTTCAAGTTCAATCTACAGTTGTTATATAAAATGACAAAATATATTGTAAAAGAAGTATATTTGACTGATGGTCAGGTTAAAAAATTAGTAGCTGCTATTGCAAAGCGAGAACAGGTATCATTAAAAATCAATCCTAATATTTCTGATGGTGTTTTAACAAAATTAATGCTAACAAAAAATCAAGTAAAAAAGTATGATCGTAAAAAAAACTTTTGTTTTAAATTTGAGTGCTCCACAAATGACAGCGATGGCAAGAGAAGGTGGTTTTCTTGGTCCAGCATTATCAGTATTAACTAGTACAATAATACCTAAAATTTTACCAGTCTTAGGCACATTAGGACTAGCAGCAGCGTCTGGAGCAATATCTGGCGCAACGAAGAAAGCAGTCGAAGGTAATGGTATCATTCGTGGAAGTGGAATAAAAAAATTGTAAATTTTATGTAAATGATATATTATAATGCCAGAAAAGAAAAAGAAATCGCCAACAACAAATAAAAAAGAAAACAACAAAAACAAAATCGCCAACACCAAAATGCAAATGCATATGCAATCAACCAAAACAAGGAGGAATTATTCCGTTCGCTCCACTTTTGGCGGGACTAGCGGGAAGTCTGCTGCCAAATCTTTTAGGAATCGGACGTGGTCTAACTTTACCGGGAACTCGACCACCCCGTTGAGTAATTTTGATATCATTGATAAGTTAAAAGCGGTTCCTCGATTTCACTTGAACTCGCAGCAATAAAATCACCATCAGCTGTAAGTTCGTGTGTTATTAATATACAAGATTTTAATGACGGATCCGGCACGCATTGGGTAGCAGTTTATAATAATAATTATTTTGACTCGTTTGGACTTCCTCCAAGCGATGTAATAAAAAAGTATAAGAATAAAAAATTTAAAACGATATTTTATTCATCAAATCAACTCCAACCTGTTGGAACGTCTGCTTGCGGATATTATTGTATTATGTTTATCCAACAGATGAGCAGAAATCTTAATTTTTTAAAATTTATTTTACAGTTTGACAAGCATCCTTCTCACGCTAATAATGAGATCGCAATAAATTTTATCTAAACTTAAAAATATAATAATGTCAACATACTGTCTCAAGTGTAGAACTAAAACATAAAATATTAATGAAACAACAGCAAAAACAAAAAAACAACAGGATAATATTAAAAAGTTTTTGTGCAGTCTGCGGAAAAAGAAAAAGTATGTTTTTAAAGAAAGTGTCCCCAGCGACAGTATCCTCAGAGATGTCGCTAGGATCTGGTTATCCTGATATTATTTTAGTCGACGACTAAAAATATAGAATGATATACAACTGTGATTCTGACAGAGATTTGTGTCTTGAGCAAAATAAAATTGTCTGTCAATGTTGTAACAACAGAGAAATAATAGGGTCAGGTATAGATATACATAAAATTATTGGAAAATTACCAAAACCAAAAGGCGGTTGGACATTGCTAGGTCATCGGTATACAGGACCTTACAATCCGCTAGATCAACAACTAGATGAAAACGACAATCCATTGCCAGGTCAAGAGCCTTATAATCAAGTGGATGCAATAGCGATGCGTCATGATATCTGTTATCGTGATCATGAAAACTCGAAAGCAGATTGTGATAAAGGGATGTTAGACCAATTACGTGATATGGAGCCAACAAATCTACAAGAACGTTTTGATAGAAGATTTGTTCAGGGGATGATAGGAGCAAAATATAAACTCGGACTCGGTAAAAAAGTAAACGATGATCTTGCAGTCGAGCTGCACAGACCTAAAAAAAAGTTTTCACGACGTAAAGTTGTTGCTAATGGTGTAGGTGATATCTGGGCAATAGATTTGGTGGATGTATCCAATCTAGCTCAGTTTAACGTTGGCGCTGATGGTGCTCCAAAAAGGTATTTGATTAATGTTATAGATGTTTTTAGCAAATACGCTTTCAGTGTACCTGTTTCGGATAAGACAGGGACTTCAATGACTGATGCGCTAAAACAAATAATAACGAGTACAGAAAGAAAACCGAATAAAATCTGGACTGATCATGGATCCGAGTTTTTTAACAAAAGTTTGAGCAGTTTCTAGAACAAAATAATATAAAAAGGTATGTTACAGGAAACGAAGGTAAAAGCGTTGTTGTTGAGAGATTTAATCGCACGCTAAACGAAAAATTACACAAACATATGACAGCTAAAAACACCAACAGGTACATCGATGACCTTTCTCAAATCGTAGGTGAATATAATAACACGAAACATCGAACCATCAAAATGACACCTAAAAAAGCTATTAAAAATCTAATATTAGCAAATGAAAACATGTACCGCAGACATAAATTTAAGGTTGGTGATAAAGTTAGAATTTCTTTGACAAAAAAGGTATTTGCAAAAGGATTTACTCGAAACTGGAGCGAAGAATTATTTGTAGTTGATAAGGTACTTTTCACAATACCTGTAACGTATGTTTTAAAAGATCTGGCAGGGGAACCGATTGTAGGTAGTTTTTATGAACAAGAACTACAGAAAACTGAGCAGGATGTTTTTGTTATCGAGAAAGTGATTAGAAAAAAGGAAATAAAAGTTTAGTCAAATGGCGTGGGTATAGCGATAAATTTAACAGTTGGATCCCATCTAAGCAGATTATGATATAATGTTATTAAAAATTTTCTCATACTTTTGTTTGACAGTTTTCCATTTTACTGGTTTACATAACGATACTAGATACTGCTTACGATCGTCAGAGATCGTCATTAGATTAAAAATCTTGACAAATATGAAATCGAATTTGATATTTTTCTGTCGGCCTAGAATTCTGATGTTTAAGAAAGGTTTGATTAGCTGCCAAAACAGTTGTTTTTTCGGCAACGGTAAAATTAAATTTCATTATTTTTTTTTTTGCAATGTGATACTTGACATTATATCGTTTAGTTGTTGGTCTGCTGTAATTTGATCTGTCAGTAACAGTGACTATTTCACCATCATCATCAGATTCGCTGTTATATAAAATATCATCTTCATTATAACCAATAGATTTGTCTATGAAATCTATGGAAAATGTGACCTCATCACTGTCGACCTTATCGCTGGCGACTTTGTCGCTAGTATCTTGTTTGTAGAGTTCAGCGAGTCGTTTCATCAAGACCATTATTATAATATATTTTTATCTAAATTATTGTTATAAGATGACTGATAAGATAGAATATCACCAAAAAGTTAATATATTAAAATACAACGAACTAGCCGAATCGGTAAGAAAATCTTTGTTGGGTTATAGTGTTGACGTTATTGTAATGCAAGGTGATTCTCATAAAATATTGCTAACAGAAGCAGAAAAAAATAAAATTAATGAAAGTGCAGTAACGACGCTAAAATTTAATCACGATTGTATCATAGCATTTGCTCATCATTGCTTGACTAAAACTGAATTACAAAATATTATTGATCATCATATCTAAAACGAATCCTAGCATCGTATTCGCTTGACAAATTCATTACTCCATCAGCTACAAATTTTACGACTGCGGGATTTAACTTATAATATTTCGCCGCAGCTGAAATCGATTTGAATTTAATCTCCTCATCCGTTTCGAGGTTTTTTGAAATAACAGGTTTTGCTGGACATCTAAAATTAATACCACCACGTCGTCCTTTTCTTACATTTTCCTGTTGGGTAACTAGTTCTAGATTTTCCAATCGATTGTTAGTCTTTACCTTATTGATGTGATTAATAACAAGACCATTGGGTATAGATCCGTTGAAGACCTCGTAAATAAAACGATGACCATAATAATGAACTTGATTTGGCGATGTTACTCTAACAGTTACCCTGATATATCCCATATTACTCATAGTACCAAGAATTTTTTAGTTTTTCTGTTTCTAATAAAACCGCGATCGTTAGCCTCGTATAAATCAAAGAGAGGATGTGGCTGAAACTCATCTTCTAAGGATAAGTTTTCAATGTTGTCATCAGTGGCTTTATCGTTCACATGATATACACGCTGTCCCTCTGGAATATTATCGCAAAACAACGTGTAAATAAAATCTTTTCTAAACATTGCAATCCTCTCGGCATTATCTCCCTTTACACTAATCGTATAACCCGCTGACGCTAATTTGCCAACAGATATTCTAGTTTTGATGTTAATAACTGAACCTAATGTATTTCCAGCGTATAAGTTATACTTTGGGTGAACATGATAAATCTCTTGCTCACGTGCGCTTGTCAGATTTACTGTCATTATATTATAGGCGATTTTTTTATCATTAATTGATTTTTAGCGCATGCGCAGTGTGAGATAAAGTTATACTTTGGGTGAATTTGATATGCTTCTTGCTCACATGTGTTTGTTAGATTTGCTGTCATTATATTATAGGCGATTTTTTTATCTTCAATTGATTTTTAGCGCATGCGCAGTGTGAGAAAATTATCAATTAGATATTACATTATAGTATAATAATGTTAAAATTGCGTGATATAGCTAAGAGAATCCTTATGGGAGAACCTGATAAAATAGCGACTGCTTTTGCAGGTTTTGATAATAGTTATCAGTTTGATAATCAAATTGTTTTAGTAAATTTTAATGCAGCAAATCTTTACCACCTACTACAGACAACTGTAAAACGTGTGCTCGAAAAACACAAAAGTATCAGATTATTTGTGCAATATCATGTTATATTTTCAAAGTTAGTTATAACGGAAGAATTAACTAACAAGGAAATTGCAGAACCTTATATGAACGCAAAATTAAGACGTGTTTTGCTTGGAACTGATCTGTTATCACTATCTGATGAAATACACCAAGAAATCTGGAGAAAAAATAGAGGATTTCACTCAATTAGGTTCGGGTTGGAAGATTGAATTGACCAAAGAAATATTGTTTCACACGATGAAATATAACGCATTACGAGGTAGTTCATACATCGACCTGCCACCAAAAATAAAAAGTAAAAGATGTTGTATAAACATCAAAAACGTAGATAACAAGTGTTTCCAATGGGCTGTTCTTTCCGCACTATTTCCAGCAGAAAAACACGCTGATCGCGTTGAAAAATATATCAGTCACGTGTCTAGATTAAATTTTAAAGATATTAACTTTACTGTGGCAGAAAATCAAATACCAAAATTTGAAAAGCAAAATAATGTTTCAATTAACGTTTTCGGACTAAATGAAAAAGAGGATGTATACCCGAGATATATTTCAAAGAAAGCTTCACAATCGACTATAAATTTACTATTTTACAAAAATCATTACGTTTGGATTAAAAACTTTAACGGACTAGTTGGTAAACAGTACAATAAAAATAGGAACAAAAAGTTCTTTTGTTACCGCTGCTTGCATGGTTGTACTAACAATGAAACATTACAAAATCATTTACAGTACTGTAATGATGTGCAAAAAATAACAATTCCATCTAAAAAAGATAGTGTGTTACAGTTTGTCCATCATAATCACAAACTAAAAATTCCTTTCGTCATATACGCTGATTTTGAGTGTTTACTTCAACCTGTACTTGGCGTAGAAAATAATCCTAATCAATCGAGTACAAGAAAAGTTCAAAATCATGTTCCGTGTGGAGTAGCGTATAAGGTAGTTTGTTGTACTGATTCTAGATTATCTAAACTAATTAAATGATATTGTGGTAAAAATCCAGCTATCTACCTTCTCAAGCAGTTGATTAATGAAATTGATAATATTACTTATCGTTTGAAAAAAGTAACGCCAATGTTAAAATTAACACCTCAACAAGAATCCGATCACGAGCAAGCAGAAATTTGTTATATTTGTGAAAAAGCTTTTGATACTGACAACAAAAAAGTACATGACCATTGTCATTTGACTGGACAGTATCGTGGAGCGGCTCATAATCAGTGTAATTTAAAATTTCATGCTCCAGATTTTATTCCGGTTATTCTTCACAATTTTCGAGGATATGATAGCCATATTATAGTAGAAGCTTTTGGTGATCCTGATATAAAATCTCGTCTAAAACTCGATAATGTCATCAAATGCATCCCAAATAATTTTGAAAAGTACATGTCAGTTACGCTAGGTAAATTGCGTTTTATTGACAGCCTGCAGTTTATGACAGCCTCGTTAGATGAGCCAGTAAAAGGTTGTAGTAAATTTGATAACCTAAGAGACTGTTTTGGAGATAAATTTAATCTACTAGCTAAAAAAGGAGTTTTTCCATACGAATACCTCGACGACTGGAGTAAATTTGATGAAAAATCTTTACCTGGCAAAGATAAATTTTACTCACAACTTAAAAATGAAAATATAACTGATGATGAGTACAGGTATTCACAAGATATCTGAAAAGAGTTTGATTGTGAGACTTTTGGTGATTATCATGATTTGTATTTGAAAACTGACGTGTTATTATTAGCAGATGTTTTTGAAAGTTTTCGAGAAGTGAGTTATAATAATTACGGACTAGATCCTTGCTGGTATTATTCTGCTCCTGGACTGTCATGGGATGCTCTGCTAAAGTTTAGTAAGGTAAGGTTGGAATTACTGATTAACGTTGATATGTTCAATTTTATTGAAAAAGGTATCCGAGGCGGTATTGGCGTGAAAACGAAAACGTATGCTGAAGCAAACAACAAATATTTGAAACAGTATAACCCTGACCTTCCTTCGAAGTATATAGTTTATCTAGATTGTAACAACTTGTACGGTGGTTCGATGGCAGAACCAATGCCTCTTGGTGGATTTCATTGGATCACGGCTGATCGATTTCTATCGGAGACAGAAAAAAGATACAGGAAGATGTTTCCTATTTCGTTGAAGTTGATCTTGATTATCCAAATTCGCTACACAAATTACATAACGATTACCCTTTCTGTGCGGAATCGATGGTCATAGATTATAGTTTGTTATCAAAAGAACAACAAGCGTTAGCATCACCAAGGCAACATTCCATGGTCAAGAAACTAGTACCAAATTTACTTGATAAGAAAAATTACGTTTTGCATTACAAAGTTTTAAAACAAGCAGTCGATGCTGGTCTTGTGTTGAGAAAAGTTCATCGTGTACTAAAATTTAATCAGTCGCCGTGGATGAGAGGTTGTATTAACTCAAACACTTCAAGAAGGGCTGCAGCGAAAACAGAGTTTGAAAAAAAACTTCTTTAAACTGATGAACAATTCCGTTTTTGGTAAGACGATGGAGAATATTAGGAAACGTGTAAATATTGAAATAGTTAATGATGTCAATCGCAGAAACAAACTTGTGTCAGACGATGATTTTGTGAGCATGAAAATATTTAATGAAAATCTTGTTGCAATACAAAGAAGAAAAGTAAATCTAAAACTAAACAAGCAGATCTATGTTGGAGCTGCAGTGTTAGATTTATCAAAGTGGCTGATGTACGATTTTCATTACACTTTTGTTAAAAATCAGTGGCCGGCTAGTAGATTATTGTTTACTGATACTGATTCGCTCGTATATGAAATCGAATGTGAGGACATCTATCAGGACATGTACAATAATCGACATCTGTTTGATCTTTCCGATTATCCACGTGACAGTAAATTTCATGACGACACAAATAAAAAGGTTATTGGTAAGTTTAAAGATGAAATGAACTCAAGCGCTATCAAATACTTTATCGGATTACGTAGTAAAATGTATGCCGTATTATTGGACAAGACTAAAATAACGAAAAAAGCAAAAGGTCTGCCTCGTGATTTTGTTAAAAAGTTTATGAAATTTGATGACTACAGGTATGCGATTGATGGCGGTGTTAGTTTTATGAGAGCTATGGCAATTCGAACTCAATTCATAAACTCGAAACAGATGTCATTATCAAACGTGGATTGTATAATTTTGATGACAAACGCTATTGTAAAAATGGAGTAGATACATTTGCCCTTGGGTATTTTCATTGTGACTAAAATTTTATCTAAACTTATAAAATAATGTTTGAAAATTTGACAATGACAAATAGCTACAATAGTAACATCAGATATCTAATGATGGACGGTAAACAATTGACAGTTGAATTTAATAATGAAACATCAGGTATATGTTTTAATGGAACACGTGACAAATTAAAACTTTCGCTCATCTGATCTGATAACAGCGTGTATTTCAATTATCTCGAACAATTGTATCAAAAGTTGCTAGCGGAATTTCAAAACTTTCACAGCCCCATTAGCCAACAAAACTATACTAAACTCACAATTGATCTCGATCGGTCAAGGGTATATTTTATCAACAAAAAATATCCACTGAACAAACCAGAAATGAAAGATTTGTTTGAGTCCCATCGCTGTGTGAGCGGTAAAGTAAAATTTAGTATCTATAGTCGTGATAGTGAAGTATTTTTAATATCAACAGTTGAAACATTAATCATTGGTAATGAGATATAAAATAATATCATTTTCATTCTAATGCTAGTTTAATTTCCACCTTGTTAACTGAAACGTTCTAATACACAGTTTAATTTTCATCCTGTTATCTGATAAAAAATTTGTGGTAAAACCTATTTGCCGTCTTTAGAATAATCGTATTCCACACATGCGCTGTTCTAACAAATTCGTCACTTCTGTTGACAGAGCTTATCGCATTCCAACACCTGTTGTTTTGTCTGGTTACAAAATATCTGTCTACATAGTAGTAGTATAGGGAAATGAGGGTTTGGCGGGGGTGGGGGAGGAGGTGTGGGAGGGTGGTGGTGGGCCAAAACCCTCATTTTCCTATACTACTAAAGGATAAGCAATTGACTCCCATTTACATTAGTATTTATTGTTTTATACCAGTTTAACTATATTAATTTAGCGATATATTTTTCCACTTTATATCATAAATTAATTGTTGCATATAATAAAAGGTTCATGTTATTAATTTACACTGTAGACTGATTTTTGGCAATTTAACATTAACTTTCATCCATTTCTTTTAATTAAAATGGCTATTTCAATTTAATAGACAACTGTATTCAATTCTTAAAAATAGAAATAAAATATACATTTTTTGTCGTTTAATGTGCATCTTTGTATTATGTAATATAATATTTTCTTTAAAAGCACTTATTGATCAACTTAATTGAGTTGGCAGGACAGAATAAAGGCAGAAATACAGATGATGAGTAAATCTGTCGGTATGTCAAGTTCTTTCCGACCATTTTAAGTTTGAGGGAGTTTTAGGGAAGTGCTTTTGAAAAAAGGTACAACTTCTGTCATTACACTTGAAATCAAATGACTCTTCAAACCTGATCAATAGTCAACGCGTAAAATATGCCATATATATATATATATATATATATATATATATATATATATATATATATATATATATATATATATATATATATATATATATATATATATATATATATATATATATATATGTAGTAGACATCACAATCATCACAATGGTCCACTGACCAATCAAATCAACCCCAGTTTTGGTTTCCCCCATCTCTATTGTCAGTGTATTATAGGGCAAAGGTATAGCAGACACCACTTGAATTTGTATTTTCTTGTCAGAAAGCTGACATAAGTATGCTTATTATTAACCATTGAGCTCCATCTAACAGTAAGCGACCTGGACAGTTCAGCCAATATCTGCAGCAAAAGCATATGTATTTCGACACTGAATCCCAGATCAAATAAACTATTAACCTTGCCATGGTGGAGAAATTCGGTCTTCACAATTCCAACCTTTCCAAGTATAGAATATCTGGACAGGAAAACCACGTTGCAGAGATACAACCAAACTAAATAGCGGTAATTTTCATTTTCAGTCTAACTGCTTAAATTCCCCACGGAGACAGCGAGGGGCATACATCATCATTATTATCAGACTTAAGTGATTCCTTATTTTAATTAATAATCCAGTTTTAAATAATTGCTCATTGCCACGCCGTTTCAGGGTAATCAAATATAGAATGAGGTCACACTTTATGAAAAATCTCTTTATAATGTCATCAGCAGACAAACAGGTACCATCTCGTTATCAGAGGAACAAAGAAAAACATTTCAAGTAATGCCTTTCAAGTAGTTTCTTCAAATAAATTCCCTACTTCCACATAATGGTTGATACAAAAAAAAAATATTAGAGAGATATCACACTATTTTAAAAAGTTCTTATTTAAATTTTTAATTGCGCACCGCTTTTTTTATTTACTTATATGACTCAGAGATAACAATCTAGAGGGTGAAAATTTTCAACAAGCTCTGATAATAGTGAGACTGAAAAATCAAGTTGAAAAAGAAAACTTGCTTCTAGGCGTAAAACCGTCTTTTCATAATCTCGAGAACTTGTTACATTATCACTCTCTTCTTGGTTCTACATCTTATAATTTAGCTTACCAATTTTTTTTTTCATTATGTTGTTTACGAGTGAATCTGTCTCTGTCTCGGTTACAGTAACACAATTGACAACATAAAAATTAGTTAAACTTGAGATTTCACTAAAGTCGAACAGGACAACTTATTTTCTGAAGATAGTGATAATTAAGGTTTGTGAAGAAGGATAAGTGATTTCAAAGATTTCCGTCCGAGGTATTCCGCATGCCGCAAGAATAAACATTTGCATTTGCCAGACATACTTTCCTCACGGAAGGAATCCAAATGTTATAGATTTCTTATTAACGATTATATCGATCGTTAGCCCCTCACGAGAGTGGTAATCCTTTTTCTGCAGTTGCTGCACTTGAAGGTTGAGTCAGGTCTGGTTTGGAACTGCATCCTCTTCATCTGAGATTTTTTCTCATCAGCGTTTCCTCGCTGGCTTTCAGACCTGTGAACAAAGCATGTGACCAGCTGAACTTGTTGAGGGCAAGCTTTTCCCAGGTGTTGACATCGATCTCAAAAGCATTCATGTCGTGCTTGCAGACATCCTTGAAGCGGAGATGTGGTCGTATGATTTATCTTCTGCCAGAGGCAAGTTTACAGTAGAGAAGGTATTTGGGGATCTGTCCGTCATCCATCAACGCACATGGCCCAGCCATCTGATGCGACGTTGGCGGAGGAGGGTGACCATGCTGAGAATTTTAGCATGTTTAAGCACCTCGTTGTTTGATACACGATCGCTCCAGGTGATCCCGAGTATGCGACGGATACAAAGCATGTGAAAGGCAATCAGTATTTTCTCCTGAGAGGCATAGAGGGTCCAAGTTTCACTGGCGTACAGGAGAGTGCTAAGCACTCAGGCACTGTACACGGAAATCTTAGTGTTTAATGTCAGCTTGCTGTTGTTCCAAACTCTCTACGATAATCTAAAGAGAGTTGCTGACGCCTTTCCAATCCTCTTATTGAGCTCGGCATCGAGTGAGATGTAGCTGGTAATGGTAGAGCCAAGTTAAGTGAACTCACTGACTACTTCTAGTTTGTAGTTGTTGATGATGATGCTGAGAGGGTCAGCTGAAACATCACGTTGGTTTTCTTTATGCTGATGAAAACCAACGCTGATTGTGTGTGTGTGTGTGTGTGTGTGTGTGTGTGTTTATATATATATATATATATATATATATATATATATATATATATATATATATATATATATATATATATATATATAAAGTAAATGATTTTAAATAGAGAATATTCCACAAATCGTTGAATCGTTGAGCATAAGAGGTATGAATATATATATATATATATATATATATATATATATATATATATATATATATATATATATATATATATATATATATATATATATAAGTTCCTTGTTTATTTCTGTTTTTCATCTCTAAACAAAAAACGTTAAACCTCAGTTGAATATGACCTTGTCCGTTCCTATGGTACAGTGAGTACACGTAATTATATTATGTCCCGACGCAGTTCAAAAGGGGCACACGTCAAATAATCGAGACTTCAAAGGACGCTAAACGTTTCATATCTATGCCACTGAAATGGACGACAACCACTTGATTTGTAGAGAAAATGTTAGGAAGTTTCTTTCTGATTGGCCAGGGAACTTAACTGCGTACACTTTGAGAAACAATTTAGGGAGCAATCTCTTGGAAAATCCTTCAGTTAGATTTTTCTTGAGAGAAGATTAAGTCTACTCCGTATACGTTAGTTAATGAAGTAGTGTCTTCGTGAAATTACAAAGGGCCGGATAGTTGTCTTAGGACAGGAGGCAGACTAAGGATAGGACTGTTTGGGAAAAGAAAATGGCAGTAATGAGACAGCTTCGTACTTCGAGTTTCATCCTTCATATTTCGTACTCCGAATGAGAAAAAGGAGAAGGAGGAATACGGTCGGAACTCAATGAGTTAGAGATGAAATCTACATCTTCGGGATGTCAGAACAGTGAGGGTCAACAGAGGACCAAGCACCTATTTAGACGTAGGAGACCAGTCGTGTGACGACAAGTGTCAGGTGATGATGCCAAAGCAAAAGATTGGACTCTAAATCAACACTCGATTGCATGATGATAGTTATACGCTGTAACTGAATTTTGTCATTTACCATCAGTCGAATAGAAAAGGATTTTGGCTATGCTTTAGTTGAATATACATAATTAAGTAAATCGGTTGTAAAGAAATTTATTGTTTCTATGATTAAATGTTATTTGATTAAACTTTTATATTTTTATTCATTGAAAAAGGGTTGCTTTAATGTTTAAATGTTTGAATCTCCCTTTATCGCACACAGAAATACACACATAAACACACCCCCACACATGTATGTAATGAGGTCGAAAATTAATGAATGCGATCATGACAATGGATAACCTTCCAACAGTAGGGACAGTGCAACAGTTCTTGTACCAATTTAGTTATGTAAAATTTATTAATTTTGTGAATAAATATTTCAAAAAGTCGATTAGTAAATGATGACCACTTGATGTCGCCCGAAAAATAACAAAAATGTTAACTAACAATAAAAAAAGTGTTTCAGTTTTCTGGACACATATATAATATGTCCAATGTACTCCAATTAATGCAGAATTTTACAGGTACATTGTGATTCCGGGTAAATGGAAATATCTAACACCGAACCAATCTGATTTATCATAGGCAGGTACTTTCACTTAATTCCAAATATTGAAACGAAAATGAAATTGTTGTTATGAATACCACTGAAATAAATGTTTGAAACAAACATCTGAATCCCAGATCTTGGTGTGAGGTACATTCTGGTTTGTCTTGCTTGAATTGTGAGGTACATTTTGATTTGTCTTACTTGAGTTGTGAGGTACATTCTGGTTTGTCTTACTTGAGTTGTGAGGAACATTTTGATTTGTCTTACTTGAGTTGTGAGGTACATTCTAGTTTTTCTTACTTGAGTTGCCTTCTGTCAACAAGAGGGGTTTAGTTTATTAATTTGTCAAAAATCGTCTTTACTTCTATTAAATGTAGAGGCCCATACTTTTGTCTTGCTGAAGGAATGAAATGTATAACTGATATTTAACCGTTCATTCTAGTGCAAACTTTCATCGTGGCGCATAATTGAGGAGTAAGTTTTTCTGTGGTCAGTTACTTCAGTGGTCCCCAACCCCCGGGCCACGAACCGGTACCGGTACCGGTCCGTGATTCAAATGGTACCAGGCCGCCCAAAATACATTAAATTATTTCCATTTTATTTACTATTGTGTATTTCTCTTGGGTTTATATTCGCTTTATATTTATATTTATTTATATTCAGTTTTGGTGTAACTTTATTTTTTGAAGGCATGTTTCAATACAATTAAATGAAATTATTAGATCAGAACAATCAAACATATAAACAATCAACGCCCCTCAGCGGGCTGCCGTAAAATTATCAAACGTTGACCGGTCCGCGGCGACTAAAAGTTTGGGAACCACTGAGTTATTTGATGATATTTCTGGATAGGCATACAAACTTGAGCACTGTACACAATATACACACAGTTGCTTTATTTGTACAAAGTGTAAGGGGATTTTTAACCATCAAAGTCGAGCTTCCAGACAACATCCTTGATCATCTGTCCGAGTGTCTGCCACCATTGACGCTGTATAAGGCCAATCATACTTCGGATTAAAACTCTTCTTTATTTCCAGTAAGAAAGGCGGAAGAGATCGTACTTACAATTTCCATGGGGCGATGATTACATTAGTCAATTTCCATGGGGCGATGATTACATTAGTCAATTTCCATGGGACGATGATTACATTAGTCAATTTCCATGGGGCGATGATTACATTAGTCAATTTCCATGGGGCGATGATTACATTAGTCAAAGTAAATGAGAATTGCGTTTATACGTCGAGTACAAAATTTGGTGCAAAAGATATAGACAAAGTTTGTCTGAAATTATCTGTACATGAACTATATTCGACGTTAGAATGAAATTACATTTACAAGAGCTATATTCGATGTTAGATTGAAATTATATTAATGAGAGCTATACTCGATGTTAGAGTGAAATTATATTAACAAGAACTATACTCGAAGTTCGTCTGAAATTATATTAACAAGAACTATACTCGATGTTAGATTGAAATTATATTAATGAGAACTGTACTCGAAGTTCGACTGAAATTATATTAACAAGAGCTATACTCGAAGTTCGACTAAAATTATATTAACAAGAGCTATACTCGATGTTAGATTGAAATTATATTAACAAGAACTATACTCGAAGTTCGACTGAAATTATATTAACAAGAACTATACTCGAAGTTCGACTAAAATTATATTAACAAGAACTATACTTGATGTTAGATTGAAATTATATCAGCAAGAGCTATACTCGATCTCGGACTGAAATTATATGAACAAGAGCTACTCTATGTTAGATTGAAGTTATATTAAAAAGAGTTATACTCTATGTTAGATTACAATCTTAAAACGTAAGATATTATCGTTGTAACAGTCTCACGTGGTGTTATTTCTCCAAAAATTGCGATTCGCGGTACTTATCTCTTCTTTTAAACCCAAAGATCGTGCTAAAGTAGCAATTTAGATTGAATTCCGCTCAATGGCGGCTGATCGGGCTGATCATACAAAAAGTGAAGAATTAATCTGCAGATGAAAGAGATTATGATGTTCGACGTTTGCATCCTTTTACTTTAGGTCTATCTTTCCTTTAGCAGTACGTGACTAGATTGGTTTAAGGAATTTTCTATCTTGAGAGATGTTGCATAGCATATATTTGATTAAACGTATTTACTGTCAGTAAATCAAGAGTTGATCTTGTAATGAAAAACATTTTTAATTTCTCAAAGAGAATGTGTTATTTTTATCTGTGTTCTCATTTACTTTCCAAACGCTCCGGTGGCCTAGTGGTTAGAGCGTCCGCCTCGGATGCGGGAGATCGTGGGTTCAAGTCCCAGCCGAATCATACCAAAGACTTACAAAAATAGTACTAACAGCTGCCTCGCATTAAGAGGTTAGTGTTAGGACTGGACAGCCTGGGGTCAGGTTAATGTGACTCGGTGGGACATCATGCAATATGTCTGCGGTATGATCCCCCAGTGCTGGACATCAATATAAATTGCCACATTGCAGACATTGTAGCGATATGACTGAACATTTTTTAAAAGCTACGTTAAAAATCTAAATCACACTTACACCCATTTACTTTCCAAAAGGCAATAATTATTCGCTTCTCCTTTATCTTTCTGTTGGCACCTTGGTTTGTTTCCCTTCCTGTCTTTCCATACTCTTGCTGAGATCAACTTCTCTCTTGGGTACGCGTCGATTTGAGGATTGATTTGTTACATTGTTTACAAAGGTGCTCTGATTCACGTGCTTAGGGTGAGACTTATCAGGGAATACATTTGGTTCTTTCAGTGTCTAAAGAGAACGTCGAAGTTGCTGTGTGAGGCGTCTTATTTGCTCTTAAATAAAATAAACATTAACTGTTTTTCTAAAATTAAATACTTACATTGTTTTACATTTATTCCCCATTTACAAGCAACCTGCACCAAGGCTGTTATCACATAACTTCCAGATGAAAATTATCAATGATTTGGGCGTTTACAGTGCTGACGGGTTCTAAAATGGTTCGAGAAAGAAAACATGTCCGGTTTAATCTCTACCAGTGCAAGACAGTACAAATGCTTTCCAATACCTGTCGTTTTCATTGTGACGTCATGATGCAATATTCAATTCACGTGACATTAGTTCACACATTTTGGACTGCATAATCTAAAAGCGTTCGTGTACTTTTAGACTGATTGATCTTCACAATCCACGGGTGACATTCTATGAGACACCGTAGCGGACAAAAGATGGTCCAATGAGAAAGATGCATTTGAAATTTCGATTTCTTGTGTCGAGAATCCAATATCAAGTGTTGGATCAAATTAAATGTTCTTAAAGTTCCATATCTTAGATCGAGATTTTAGATTTTATATGTTGAATTATACAGTGGTGGTTTAAAGTTTTATTTCCTATGTCGACGTTTTACAGTGTATATTTTGAATTACTCAGCGATGGTTGAAATTTCAATATCATATGTCGAGAATCCATAATTCACACGTTCAATGTAACTGTTTGTGATGAAAGTTCCATTTCGTATGGCAAGTATTTAGATGTCATCTGTTGAATTTCACAGCAACAAAACAGCAGCCTCCTTGTTTAAAAATAATGTGGTCCGTTCACTAGAGCAACCACTAGAAATTTATTCTAATTCTCGACCTGTGAACGGCAACTTTCAAACTGTAAATGCATGAAATGTAACGGCGGTTCATAATTGAATTTACAAATTATGTATCATAATGCTCGATATTATCTTGAATTGTTAATGTGGACCTTGCGTAAAGTTACTTTTAACACCAACACATCATTTCACCATATAAAAATAGCAATTCTGACAAGCACAATAAAATGTCCAAGCAGCGCTGAGTAATTTAACATATACATCTTAAAAACGCAACATGCGAAATGGAACATTCAGCACAAGTAATATGCTTCAACATATTAAATTGAAACTCTCGACATTAACATTTCAACCATCGCCGTGTAATTCAAAAAATAATATCTAAAACCTCGACATTGGACATCGAAATTTCCACCAGCGCTTTGTAATTAACCAGATGAAATCAAAATACTCAGCAAATAAAATGAAACTTTCAAAATAAACTCTTTGAACGAATACGTAAATTCTCGACGTATGACATTGAAATTTCAAATACCGCCATTTAATTCAACATACACACGATTTAAACTTTAGACCTAGAAAATGGAACTTTAAGGACAAGCATGTTTGATACAAAACGTATAACTCTGGACATATGACATTAAAATTTCAACGGCAACATTCGGATATCGCGCCTCATAAAATTTGTATGCTGCTTGTGTTCGACTCGTGTCTCATGAATATGAATAAACCTGTTAATCAATCACTCTACAAACGCGAGAAGAATTTTCGCATCATTGTGACCCAACATGACATTTCACGGTGACCCAACATGACATTTCACGGTGTTTGAATGAGCCAGAAGAAAAAAAGCTTCGCTTTCAAGTTTACTTAGACTTAGTTACTCCTGTGTCATTGGTCAGCAAGTGATCTTCATCGAAGTCGACCTGTCAAATGATATGCCCAGCGCTCTCAGACCTTCGATGAAGGTGCTTCGCCATGTAGTTCGGGTGCGGCCTTGTTCCCGTCTTCCTCGTGGTGTCCACGAGCTGCCGTTTCTTGGATGCCGTGAGATTGTTGACGGAGTATGTGACCTGCAAAGCGTAGCCGGCGCTCTCTCACAATATCGTTGAGAGGGCGGGTGCCTGAAGGCTTGTGGATCTCTTCATTTGTGATGAGATCCTTGTACGAGATTTGCAGGATTTGAGGTAACCATTTCTGTTGGGTGACGTTAAGCCTCCTTGCTATCCGGGCCGACGTCTCCACGTTTCACATACATAGATTGCAATCGGGACTACAATAGTATTGAATAGCCAGAGTTTCGTTGCTACACTGATTTGTACGTTGGTCAGGTTGGTCGAAGTCGTTGAAAGACTGTCCCTGCCTTCCCTTTTCTACAAGCGACATCGTGGTTTGCGTCGCCATTGTTGTCTAGGGTGGTGCCTAGGTAGCTGAATTTCTTTTCTAGAAACCTCAACGAACGCTCCGGGATGCCGTACAACGTCGCTATATTCCAAAGCGAATCCCGATGTATGCTGTCGAAGGCCTTGGTAAAATCAACAAAGTTGATAATGAGCCGCTGTTGCTGTTCCAGGCTCTGATCGATGATGTTTCTCAGGACGAATTGCACGGTCGGATGCGACGAAAACCAGTCTGTTCTTCTCGGAGCTTCGCGTCAGCGACTTACTTTAGTCCTCATAGCAGGACAATGCTAAACACTTTGCCAGGGACCGAGAGGAGTGTGTGATTCCTCGCCAGTTGTTACTGTCCGCCAGGTTTCCTTTCTTTGGAAGTTTGACGATGACTCCCTGGGTACTCGTGTCGTCGGTTTCAAGCACATTCAATAAAACAGGCACTCTCTTTTATGTACTGAATACTTTCATTGTTTTTTTTTGATGAATTATTTTTGTTTATGCGAACTAATGACAAGCCTGTAACTTCCGAGGATTACACTGATTTTGTCGCATGTAATTACCCTGAGAGCTGTACAACTATCTTACAAGGAATACTGATCGGCAACGACGTGAAATAAACTGAATAATCTCCATTTAAAAAATTCTAAAACCGACACATTTAGCTGAAATAGTCGGTACAACACACCAACATGTCTTCTATTGCTTGTCCGTTAATAAGGTCATGACAAATATAATTTAAATCATATTTATTGTAAACAAGCGATTTGATATGGTCTGCATTTGACGTGGCTGATATTTTAAATTATCTTCAAAAGAAAGTCCTTAACTACGTCCAACGCATTAGTTTACTTAGCAACACGCATACTGGTCCTTTGTGTATTTGACAGCATCAAATAAGTACTTGACGATGTCTATAAGTGAAAATAGTCAAAATATAAATTGGGTCATCCAGCGCGATCGATTTGCATAGACGTTTTCTGGTTATATAATGAAAGCAGATTTAATAACTTTGTAATGTTCCTTTTTATGAAACCAAACATCTTCATGTTTTGTACATCAACTTGGAGCCACTGTAATCCAGAGTACCTCCGCAATTTATTTTCTAGTTCCAAAGTTGTACTACGTATCCATACAAATACCAAACTAAAAATCAAGAACATGCGAATGAGATTGTCATTATTTGATTGAAATATTATCAATTTATTATAATAGTCGGCCCCATATTCAAACAAATTCCTCAATATCTTTAAATTAGTAATGCTTCAGCGGTAGGTTATAATCAAAAACACATTTTGGTATGGTTAATTTTTAGGCAAGGAAACTGGATTTGTTGCAAAAAGCTCTACGGCTGGTTATGTAAAACTTTATCAGACCTTGTCGGGGACATATCTTAACTTGCTTCACAATTCTTATCGGCCTAACAGATCGTATTTGTTATTATTAGATAATGAGATAAAATAAATAATAATATTTGCCAACTTGTTTTAAGTTTTGGCAAGTTTTTTATGTATAATAAAATACTGTTTTACGTTGAATTGCATAGCAAGACATAAATGTGGAATGTGCATTATCTAGAAAACAGTTTTTCACCGAACTTGTACGTAAACAAAATTGACTTTTACACCATTTTTTTGTAATTCTGCAAAATACTAATGGTATGTTATCACCCAGAATTTATATCTAAACGATACAGACGCATCATAAAGTATAAACCCACTTCATGATAAATGTTTAAAATGTTTTCTCTCTTATGTTAAAACCTTTATTTTGTTAAACACATGATATCTTAAGATCTGTTGTTGAAGTGTTTTCGTGTAATTAAATGTTGATATAAAATTCTTGGCACACGAACCTTATTGTTTAGACTTTTTATAATTTGCTTTTCTTTATATATATATATATATATATATATATATATCTATAGATATATATATATATATATATATATATATATATATATATATATATATATATATATATATATATATATCGAATGATTTCGACATCCATATAAGATATGTTTCAACACGCAATAACATTCACATTGTGGTTTAATACTGTCTTGCCTTTTGTACTTTATGTGTCTTTAAATACCGTTATGTCTCAATAAAGAAAGCATACGAGCAATGTTCTACAATGAACATGGGAGGTATGTTCCAATCATTGAATGCTACTTCGTAAAGTAGGGAAACCTCCAAGAACTAAACAGATCACTCATAATCTGAAAACAATGTTTAATGTAACATCGACTGATAAAATAAAATAAAAAAAAATTTGCCTCGCAAACATTATTTTTTTTACTATCTAATACCAGGATATAAGTTCTGAAGTACCCTGTGTTACACATTAATTAGAAGATAATTGGCATGTAAACACCATTAACTCAATACCATATAAATAAAGATAAAACAAAACAAAGTATAAAAGAAAACGAATGCTGAATAAATCCTTTGGCAATTTTAAATCATATCAAGAGCTGTAAAGAAAATTAGGTTCGTAATGATATTCAGACAATCAGTTGTATTCACGGAAAGCTGTCAACACCAGGTGGCCTAGTGGTTAGAGCATCCACATCGGATGCGGGAGGTCGTGGATTCTATCTACGGTCGAGTCATACCAAAGACTTACAAAAATGGTACTAACAGCTGCCTCGCTTGACGCTCAGCATTAAGAGGTTAGTTTTAGGACTGGTCGGCCTGGTGGCAGGATAATGTGACTGGGTTGGACATCTTGCTACATATCTGCGGCATGATGCCCCAGTGCTAGACATCACTATAAACTGCCACACTGCAGACATCGTAGCGATATAACTGAAAAATTCTTAAAGTTACGTTAAAAATCATAAACACCACCACACCACCCTTTGCTTGAATCTGTTTCTCGTTCATCGAGTCTTTACGTACAAATTTGACACCAGAAAAAGGAGACTTTCAACAGGTCCATTCAGTTCTGAGATAAAAATAAGAACTTATAATTCTTTCAGAAGATGCAACTCAATGTTTTAGAAGAACGAAGCAAGGGTAAATACTTTAATACTTTCAGCTTGTTGTGGACATATGTTTGTTTCAAATCTTATTTTCCGAAGATACTAATATCGTAGGCACAGGAAGGTTTCGCTATCGATCGACACGACACAAGAAAAGAGAACGATAACTAAAACTAATGAATCAGCATCTTTTACGAGAAAAAGGAAACTAGTAGGGGAGATTCTAAAATAAACGAACACGTGCCTATCTTGTACGTATTGACCTGTTCATTTAACCAAGAGATTTTGTTTACATGTTAGTTTGAATCCCTACAATCATGATTGCTAATAATGGTTATGGCAATAGTAAACCGTGTATCGTCAGTTGGATTGAAATGGTCAATGATTATATTTCGCAAAGGTGGGCGGCCTGATAAATGTTTCCCTGTAGGTAAATAGACAACGGAGGAGATTAATCACCATGAGGAATCCTTTTAACGTTATCAAATAACTGTGAAGATGTATATGATAAAGCACATTCAAATAAATGATAAATGTCTGTTATAAAAATATACCAGTCAGTGACCACTCGTCCTATAAAATATGTTTGGCAGACAGTACTGTAATAACAATATTGATCTTGAAAAGAGTTGAATCAGTGCATGGATATGAAATTGCTCCCTGCTCTTCTACGGCCTATACATAAAATCTAATTTTACTTACGAGTCATTTAATTTTCCCTATAATTTGTTAATTTTAACTTTATCAAGGTTAGAGGGGCCCCGAGTGGCCGAGTGGTCCAAAGCGCTGTCCGTTACGGATCACTGCTATCTCACCTCTGTCTGCGTGGGTTCGAGTCTAGGATTCGGCGAATGTGGATATGTGAAAAAGCTTGCCAATAGCTTCTCGTGGGTCGGTGGTTCTTTCCGGTGATTTCCCGGTTTCTTCCTCCACCATTAATACTGGCCGCCATAAATAGCCTATCGTGTGCTGAAAAATGGCGTTAAGCCCAACAACAACAACAACAACAACAACAAATTAAGGTTAATTTCGCAATCAAAATGTATCTAAAAGCTCGTACAAACACGCTTGCTCGAGATTAATCATGACCGGTATTATAGGAAGATTTATACATACAAATGGTCGCAGAAGAGTCCAATACTGAAAAGTGTTTGCATGATGAAATAACGCTAGCAGCTAGTGGTTATATTCTAGCAAAGTTACAAACGATGGTCTAACCTTTTGAATTTAAAAACTGTTACAATGTAAAGGAATAAGGAAGGGAGGGATGTCTACTGATAATGTCAGAACCAAACAGATAAAGAATGATTCATTCTTTAGACAACGGATTTCTCATCACAAAGTTTTCACTGAGAAGATTTACCTTTTAGCTAATTTGATTGATAGCGCTATTGATCAAACAGATTATATATATATATATATATATATATATATATATATATATATGTGTGTGTGTGTGTGTGTGTGTGTGTGTGTGTGTGTGGAGGGTAAGTAGTTTAAGTATTTTTAAATTATTGCTACATCACATATATTAAACTAAAGTATCTATAACTTGGTGAAACTCTAATTGTCTTTGAGCATATATATTTCATGTCAAATTTTGACAGGTCGGTAGGATCGACTCGTCGTCTCTATGTCCTTAAAATGGTAGCTTGCCAGCCTGTTGTAGATATTGAGACATAATCTGTTGAATCAGCATTCCTTTACCACACAAATGAAAGTCGGTATGATCTGAAAGGATGTTTTGTTTTGTTAGGTTTAACGGCACTTTTAACACAGGATTGTGTATATTATGCAGAAAAGAATGGGAATTAAGTTTCTTCCCAAGGAGAACAGCGAGTCCGACACCCAGTTTACAAACTCAACGTTTACTGAGCTAACACGATTTTCTTTAAATGTCTATTGTTTAAGCCGTCATTGTAAATACACAATGTTCTAAATGCAACTCATTATTGTGCAAGTGTTTATTATATATACATCAAATGCAGGATTATAACACAAAACAAATACGAACCATGTTATTACTTCATAATTTCATTTGTTTTTGTTGTTGTTTTGTTGCTTATTTGCTTTTTTTTTTGGTTGGTGTGTGTGCGTGTTTCGGAATCACTCTAATTAGGTTTAAAGTCCAGGAGTAAATTACAGGTGTATTGAAAATATATTATTTTAATGTTGTATTACACACTGGTGTAATATGATATAAACATAAACATACAACAAACTAACGCCATTAGTGAGTTATGTTTTTTTTCTTTTCTAATTCATATCAGACATTTATCCTTTACAAGGAAGAAAAGGCTGAAAATGATCTCCACTGTTTTACTGGCTTGTCGCTCCCGTAGCTTCTGAAATTCTTCGCCGCAGCAGGAAAGATAACTTTTAATGAACTATCATGACACCTTTTCGAGATACATCAAAGTCACTATTAGGAACCGTATATACTGGTTTATGAGGCGTGTTCAACACCAACTGCACAGACCTAGATCAGATATCATATAATTCGCCGGCATATCTGAGTCTATCTGGCTTGTTAGAACTAATTAGTAGAACAAACAGTATAATTAGGATCTCTCTTGCTGCAATTGGACTTAATTCATCAGTGAATATACACAGTACAGCAATTGGACTTCATCAGTGATTATATACGGTAGATCGCATTGGGTTCGGACTAAATCAGTAACTATCTGTGCTATTAAATTGGACCAGTATGACTACAACATGGATATTACTTCCGATAAAACACTTGATACTCTGCATCTGTATGTTATTGCGTCTAATTATTCATCTAAGAAATATAAAATATAAAAGCACGGATGCCCATGTAATTAGAGGAATCCAAAAGATAAGTATTTCCGCTTGAAGGTATTCTTTGATCGGAACATTAGGCCGCCAGGTGGCTCAGAACTTTTTATCATCGATGTTGAAATTTTCATAGAATACAACCTGTTGCATATTTATCTGTTTTATTCAGGGACGATAGCAATCAACAGCGTACTTGGAGTCTAGTCAGTAATTTTTGTTCATAAAATATCATCGATTTGCAAGATATCCCTGCATGGCCGTTTCAATGACTTCGTAATGAACAGATATGTTCATATGGTATGACAAAGTCTATAATTTAACATAACTTTCACACTTAAAGCTCAAAACATTATGGTCATTGCAACATATGTTTGTTATGGCTGAAGTGTCACCCGTTTGTAATATCGTACAATAACAATCGAATTCCCAAGCATGGTTTTAACGTACTTGATATTTCAGTACTGGGAACACAACTCATAAGAAGATTAGACATTCTGAAACACGTTCAAAGAAAATTATAAGCATAAAACAGCATGAACATTATATGAATTCTTCAAATCGTTATCGATATTATCAATATTTACCGCCTTATAAAAAATATCAGATTTAGGCAAAACTCAGTTTCATTAGCAAGTGCTCTGGCTACCGTATCGTTATAAAGATTTCACTGATGAATATTTCTTCACACGCATTAAATAAAATGTGTCATTTTGTTCATGTTGTGTGGTTAACGATGAATTAGAGTTGTCTTTTATTCGCTGCTGCAGCCATCAAAATTGTAAGTTCGTTTTAAATTTTTAGTTTTTAGGCATTGAAATTAATTATTTATTGCATTTTACTAAACTTGATGGTTTGGCTTTCCTGTTTCTTAGTTTATGACTAAGGAGTCGTCGCAGCATATAATTGAAAAAGTCTAGTACTACAAGCTGCTTTGATTAAAGTGTTTGGTTTCTTGCTTTCTTCGCCAAAGAAGTTGCAGTCACCAATTGAAAGCACAGCATTGCTTCCAAGACAGATATTAATCTACCGTTCTCAACATCTATCCAAGTTATTTTCAGTATTGTCATAGATGAATAGCCTCTTCCACTCTTCTAGATTAAAAATGTTGGCAGAAGAACTATTCAAAACATTTAATGTATTCAATCTTTTTCAGATATTATACACACATTGTTTTTATCACAGTTAATCCCTGCCTAGAGTATTATATAATGTGACTCTTTCATCTACATGCAAATGCGAAAGCACACATTTATTTCAGCACGATTTAATGTATTTTAATGATTCTAATGGACACTGATGTTAGTGTTGACGGTGCATCCTGGCATTCCACATACAAGTGTGGTTCTTTTTCGTTACTTAAGGCTTCAAATTAGGGTTACGGGGAGGTTCTGAAGAGTCGCAGGGGGTCGACAGGATGTTATTTTGAGGGATGCAAATGTGCAAAGGGTAGCGTTAAGCTCAGGAAAACTATTTTTAGGGGTGTCGACCTAAACAGGTTGAGAAACAGTGGTTTACATTTTAGCTGACTTATCACGTTTTCAATATACTTTTATTGTTGCTTAGTGATTATGTTCCCAAAAGTATTCTTTGGATGACTGTTACCATTGCAAACGACGTAGGGAGAGACTTTGTAGCTCTAGATAATTAGCAGCATTTAGGACATATTTACTAAGATTCTGAAGAAATGTTGCTTACACAAAGACATTCAACTGTGTACTAAAAACAAACAAAAGTGATAGAGAAAATGTGTTTGATGATGGCAAATAATTTCAAAGAAAAATTTGAGAATTTGGTGCCTGTTCTAATTCGGCTAATTTAGATAGTTCGGAACTATGGGGGATGTTCTAAAAAATAATTGACAGTTACGGACTATGGGGATGTTCTAATTCAACAAAGTTAGTGTTGGACTATGCGGGATGTTTTAATTCAACAAATTTAGATAGCTTAAAATTTCCGACTATGGGAATGTTCTAATTCATCAAATTTAGATAATTTCGAACAATGGGATAAGTCCTAAATCAGACAGTTTCGGACTATCCGGTATGTTCTAATTCATCAAATTTAGATAATTTCGGACTATGGGAATGTTCTAATTCATCAAATTTAGATAATTTCGGACAATAGGAGATGTTCTAAATCAGACAGTTTCGGACTATCGGGTATGTTCTAATTCATCAAATTTAGATAATATCGGACAATTGGTGATGTTCTAATTCAATAAATTTAGATAATTTCGGACTAAAGGAATGTTCTAATTTATAAAATTAAGATACTTTCGACTCTGGGGAAGTTCTAAAAGCATTCAATTTGGATAGTTTTGGACTATGGGGTTTGATTTAATTCAGATTGATTGGTAACCAGGAAGTCTGTTCAAATTAAGACAGTTTATTTTTATTAATGGACATATTATAATTGAGATATGGACTCTGGTGCATGTTGTAATTCAAACAATTTCGTGACCTCGGGACCTGTCTTAATTCTGACCTTTTTGTGATTACAGGTGTAACCCTGGACAAGGCACGAAAGTCTGCATGCTTCAGCAAGATATAACAGTCAATGTACTAACGTGATGTAAAAACTTAAAACAAATACGGAAGCATCAAAGCAGGAAAACACAAGGTTCATTTTATGCTGGAAACGTCAAGCCTGCCACGAACGATATATGCCTATATAGTAATGTTAACACATCTGTCTGATACACCAAAATGCAATTTTATGTGCGTTTGCTACACACTGACGGCAATTAATATCCCAAAATTCAAATAAAATGTGATAGAAATGATTTAAGACATTTTATCACTCAGATTATATCAAAATGATATTTTTGCACGAAACAAAAAGTTGAATGTGGAGATTTTAAACATTTTTATGTTCTTGAATACAGCATTTTTTAATTTTTTTTTCTTTTTTCTGACTTTACTACGACTCAACTAAACCATAATTTCCAGTTGTCGCAAAGTAAGTTGCATAAATCAAATATGTGATTTATCTATATTAATTTATGCTGTCTTCTCGTCAACGATCTTCATAAAGATACAATAATAATGTTAAACATTCCCCTAAAGATACAATAATGATGTCAAGAATTCCCCTAGAAATACAATAATGATGTTATACTTCCCTTAAAGATTCAATAATGATGTCAAACATTTCCTTAAAGATACAATAATGATGTCAAGTATACCTCTACAAATAGAAAACTGATGTCAAGCATTCCCTTAGAGATACAATAATGATGTCAAGAATGCCCCTGATCGATACAATAATGATGTCAAGCAGTCCTCTAAAGATACAATAATGATGTCAAGCATTCCCCTTATCGATACGATAATGATGTCAAACAGTCATCTAAAGATACAATAATGAGGTAAAACATTCCCCTAGATATATAATATTGATGTCAAGCATACCACTAAAGATGCAATAACAATGTCAAGCATTCCCCTAGAAATATAATAATGATGTCAAGCATATTTCTATAGATAAAATAATGATGTCAAATATTGCCCAAAAAGAAAAAAAAATGATGTCAAGCATTCTCCTAAAAATACAATAATAATGTCAAACATTGCCCTAAAGATACAATAATGATGTCAAGATTACCCTTAAAGATACGATATTGATGTCAAGCATACGACTAAAGATACAATAATGATATCAAACATTCCCCGAGAGATACAATATTGATGTAAAACATTCCGCTAAAGATACAATAATGTTGTCAAACATTCCCCTAGAGATACCATATGGATGTAAACACTTCCCCCAAAGATACCACAATGATTTCAATTATTCCCTTATTGATACAAAAATGATGTCAAGCATACCCCTAAAGATACATTAATGATGTCAAACATTCCCATAAGGATACAAAAAATGATATCAAACACTACTCTAACGATATCATAATGATATCAAACCCTCTCCTAAATATAAAATAAATTATGTCAAACATTCCTATAAAGATACAATAATATGTAAAATCCTCTCCTAATGATACCATAAGTATGTCAAACATTTTTCTAATGAAACAATATCAAACATTCCCCTAAAGATGCCATATGCATGCCAAAGCTTACCCTAGTGATACAATAATGATATCAGACATTTCCCTAAAGATGCCATATGTATGCCAAAGCTTACTCTAAAAATACAATAATGATATCAAATTTTCCTCATAGATACCATAATTGTGTCAAAACTTCCCCTAGCGATACAATAATGAAATAAACATTCACTTAAAGATACAATAATTATGTCAAATTTTCCCCTAAAGATGCAATAATAATGTTAAACCTCCCTATAAAAATACAATAATGTCAAACATTCCCCTAAAGATAACATAATTATGTAAGACATTCCCCTTAGGGATACAATATTGATGTTAAACATTCCCCTAAAGATACCATCATGATGTCAAGCCTTTCCTTAATGATACAATAATGATATCAAACATTCCCGTATAGATATTATATGAATGTCAAACATTCCCCTAAAGATACAATAATGTCAAACATTCCCTATAAGATCCAATAATGATTTTAATCCTCCCCCTAAAGATCCAATAATGATGTCAAACATTCCCCCCCATAAGATCCAATGAGGATGTCAAACATTCCACTATAGATACTATAATGATGTCAAGCATTCCCTTAAAGATCCAATAATGATGTCAAACATTCCCCTAATAATCCAAATATGATGTCAAACTTCATCTAAGAATCAAATAATGATATCAAACATTCCACTAAAGATTCAATAATGATAACAAACATTCCAACAAAGATAACACAATGATGTCAAACTCTCTCATAAAGATACCATGAGGATGTTAAACATTTTCCTAACGATAACATAATGGCGTCAAACATTCCCCTAAAGAGACCATAATAATGTCAAAGCTATCACTAAAGATTCCATAGCCATCACGATGTATTTATAGGTAGTCTTAGCTTTGTTTACCTAAATTTACCAAGTCAATTTAACGATTGCAGTTCACCAACATCATCTTTCCAGACTGGTTAAGGTCCCTGGCTGGACACGGAGCCCCTGGCTAGGGTCGTAGCCCCTGGCTGGGCTAGGTTAAGTAGTGAGAATGTGCCTGCACTGCTCGCGGTATATAATCATGACGTATTTATATTGAGATAAGCGTTTGCTTCTCTAAAGAGTGGAGCTTTTTGCAAACAATTATAACTTGGAGTTGAATACAGTCTCCACTCTGATGTACAGCAGCTTCCCAAGATTCATTTTTGTCCAGTGCCTATGATAAACTGCACGTGCTGATGTTGCTATTCGCGGATTATCAATCCTTGCCAAACATTACACTGAAACAGTTAACTGTAGTACAAAGTTTATCTTCCAAAAATATTCAGATCAACGTGTGTTAAATTCTGCCTTAGATAGCTCTCCATATCACAACATCGAATATAGATAGGAGTACGTGTGAATCGACATATCACGTGTCCATAACGTTTTAAACTACAGCATTTGGTGTGAATTCCAAACTCTGTAAAGATAGGTTCAAGAAGAAATTAGCATGTCGTGGAAAAGCTCATCTTGAATTGGATTTGTACATGCTAACGTATGTCGCGGAACGTCACGTTCTCACATTCCATCATGTTCAATTAAAATAAAACTGAAAGTTGCAGCCATAACGGAACGTCAGTTTTCAATGTCGAATCGTCATTCGTGGACAATGCGAGATTTGTATGTGTGTAATACATCATGCAGAAAGACGCAATGGATATGTTAATAGCCCATCCGAATTTCCAATGTTTCTGCATCCTTTACGTATGTGACCAGTCCAAAAGAAAGATTCGTAATTCCCTCATTTCAGTCAACTCCGTGCTCAACACAGCTTAATTAAATTACTTACGACAATTTAAAAAAAAAAACATAAGGGCACGAGATTTCCCAAAGTCCTGTATTGGAACTGTGCAAAACTCCAAAGTGTGGTATGTATATATATATATATATATATATATATATATATATATATATATATATATATATATATATATATATATATATATATATATATATGGTATGTATGCTGTATACGTTTATTATTCACGCTGTGTGAATGATATACCGCGATATACATACTCAGGGCAACAACGTATTGAATGAGTAAATGAACTCTTCACATCCATGCGAGCGTGTCCGCTACAAAATTCCTTCTTGCTGTTCACAATCACATTGAAACTTCATAAGACGATTATCTTCTTTTTAAGCTTCTATTTGTGTTCACATTGATTGAATGAATATCAGACACATTTATAATATAAACATTTAAGATTGCTTTCATAAAGAAAATATAACGCGTTTGCTTTTATACACACTGAACATTAAGACATTCACGTAATGGCTTATGGAAACTAGCGTTCAATAGATATTGAGCGAAAAGGCAAGCCAGCAATTGGTAATTAAAACATTTTAATATATTTTTTATAGTTGATCAATGTTATTATTCTGTTTTTATTAACATTATTACTGACCATAAATTCTCTCTCTCTCTCTCTCTCTCTCTCTCTCTCTCTCTCTCTCTCTCTCTCTCTCTCTCTCTCTCTCTCTCTCTCTCTCTCTCTCTCTCTCTCTCTCTCTCTCTCTCTCTCTCTCTCTCCTTTGAACGGTTTCACTTAACTTTACAATCATGTATAGGACCAAAGACATCGCTGTACGATACAAGCGAAAATCTTTGAGGATGGTATAAGAGAGAGAGAGAGAGAGAGAGAGAGAGAGAGAGAGAGAGAGAGAGAGAGAGAGAGAGAGAGAGAGAGAGAGAGAGAGAGAGGCACCATTTAATAATAATAATAATAATAATAATAATAATAATAATAATAATAATAATAATAATAATAATAATAATATATTTTTAGAACACTATAACAGGTTTCAGAAACAACAACAATAAATCTTTAAATACACTAATGATGTGTGCCTCGTAACGGAGAAATTTACTTATGGTGTAGATAGGCTATTGTAACTATGTATCATTAATACTATGAATGCTGTAGATAGATCCAAAGGAAGGAATAAATATACTGTTACCACGAACTATAGTCTTGTAAATAAGTGGTGCAAGTTCAGTTTTATGGTTTTCATCAAGCCCATTTTCTTTTTCTCTCTCACGCCATATTTCTACGTATGTAGCTCCTTATGCTTGACAGGATAGAACGGAATCGAAAAACAGAAAAAGAGAACTGTTGTGATGAAGTTGTGTACCATGATACATTCATTTAGAAAACGAATACTATTATTACTTTTTTGTTATTTTCATAGACCATTGACACTTTGAGTTCCCTACACCTAACAAGATAGAATGCCCCAAAGCCAGCATCAGGAGAAGGTAACACCGCAAAACCAGTCCAACCAAGCCAGGGCGTTGTTGTTGTTGTTGATTTTTACCCCAGGCCCACCTCCGCAATATTTAGCAATGATTTCTAAGGCAATATTGATGCAGCTCTTTTTTTGCGGTGTGGTGGGCCCAAGGCACTGTTCTTGTATCCGTGGCTCCGTCTTGTACTTCTCCACCCTCACCTCGCAACCAAATACACCAGCAACAAGCAAAAGCCTTGTTTTAAATTAGATCAGGAGTGTCCCGTTGTCTACGGGGGTGGGGTCCCTAACCTTTGCCAAACATGTGTTAGCCACATACGTTTCAAATAAACCTGAGTTGTGAATTTTCCTATCATTTAAGTGAGTTATTTTTGTGTACTAGGCGTACGGTTATTGTCGAATTGTTAGTCAAATTAGGTGGGTATCAGGTACACCTTTTATAGTTTGCGATCTTAATTTGAGTTGTATGTGCGTTGTTGCTAGACCACTAATAATTAGTGTTTAATCATCTCATATAAAGAACGTTAAAATTCAGGTTTGAAAGCTGAAGTACTGAATCAGTAAAACTGCAAAGCCTCATTGAATAAAAATATGTAAACGTTTTGTAAATGATTTAAGCAACTACCAGACGCCCCACATGTTTGTGCATCACCATTAAGACAAAAACAAAATGACTAGACCATAATAAAAGTAAAATTACACCCACCTACCCACCCACGATCTTTGATAAATAAACATATCAAAATCCTGTCCGGTATGATTATCCACTACTTGAGCAAAGATATTTGAAATTTTAGTAAATCTAAATCTAAATTCGCATTGGGAAGTAGTTAGGTCTTATTTCCTCTTAAAACTATCAACAGATGAGACGATATACCCCTTACGAATAAAAGATTGCTTTAGGTTGCGGCAAAAATCAAGCTTTTACCATCAAGTCAGCACTAGTAGTTAGGATTTTATTCACTGGAGCTTTGAATAAATAATCTTACGCAGGTATGTAGCAGCATTTTACGGCACATCATAATAATTGTGGCTATATGGTGGCAGTTGCATTACATATTAATTATTCACCCTACAAGATGAAAATGTTCTGGACAGCAACCCCTGAGTTTTTGAAACTACTTTTTAAGTCTTTCTAAAACAATGTTGAAACTGTTTATTATTATTATTATTATTATTATTATTATTATTATTATTATTATTATTATTATTAGTAGTAGTAGTAGTAGTAGTAGTAGTAGTAGTAGTAGTAGTAGTAGTAGCAGTAGTAGTAGTAGTAGTAGTAGTAGTAGTAGTAGTAGTAGTAGAGTTGTTGTTGTTGTTTTAGTATATGGCCATACAATACAATTAATTTTACTGTATATTCTCTACACTTGTTTCCAGTTTAGAACTTTCTACTGTTTGACAATTAATACAAAATCATATGTTAATCTAAAATACCTTCAAAGATGACTTTACTGTAAAATTTTTGTCAAGGGTTGTATGCATTTTTTTGGAAAGGCTGAATTTTAAACAAAACACCATGCAATGGAACACAGATTTCACTTCCGAATCATCAGCAAGACCTTATTACTCACTGTGCACTATCTAGGAGTGACCTCCAAAGGTGAAATTTGCCCGGTATCGAATAAGTTGCTACAAGTAGGGATAAAGTAGTAAAATGAGCATATATATATATATATATATATATATATATATATATATATATATATATATATATATATATATATATATATATATATATATATATATATATATACATATATATATATATATATATATATATATATATATATATATATATATATATATATATATATATATATATATATATATATATATATATATATATATATATATATATATATAACAAATAAGACGAGCCCCCATTACATGTAAAGTCAAAATTTAATCAAATTTCAAACAATAAAATTTTCCACGAGTAAACAATATGAAAATTACAGTTCCAAAAATACACTTCTTTCTGACGTATTACTAATCAGGGAATTTCAAACTACAATGACATTATTATGCTAGCCGATGCTGTTTAAGATAGAAACTAAAATCATCATTTCGAATTCGAGTATATCAAATAACTCTACCTTGCATCAATGCATAACCTGTTGACTGCTACGTCTCACAGGCCCTCTTAGACTGTACTTCGGTTCCTTTGTTTGAGTATGTCTTCCGTTCCACTTTCTCTCGTTCCAACAATTTAAGATGATTTTCCTTTGTTCCAAACTGTGCTTTTACTTTTCCCATTCTTTTTTCCTTCCCACACTCTTTTTTTTTTCTTCTCACACTGTTTGGGTTGCAAATCCTTTCAGACTATCTCACTTTGTTTTTACTTTTCTGTTATTGTGTCTGTCGAAATGCCCAGACAAACGTCTCTCCTTAGGATGAAAATTAATTATTTACGAGAAATTTACTCTTTAAACTCTTCGGAGCCTCAGCTCTTACTCCCGTTACCCTCTCATTCAGAAACAAAGACTGAAGTTCGAAATTTCTAAAGTATATTTAAACTTAAGGATTTTTTTATTTAAACTACGCCCCCTTCCACAGCGTGACCAATCAGATTTATAATAATTCCCGCCTTTTCAGTACTAAACACTGAATTATTTCAATCAACAAATATCTGCGACTGTGCTGTCTTTTAAAATCATTTTTACGCCGAACAAAGCTTGACCCCCGCTTGGTAAGCTTAACAAACTTATCCCCTAATTAAAAACCAATAACTTCTGGCCTCGCCTGAACTAATCTGTACTTTATAGCTTGAACAAGGTGGTCATTTCCCCATAAATCTTGTTAATGGTACATATATGTAGCTAAGTGTGTTCTACCATAATTAATTCTAACAAAGTACGATCAATCTAAAAATTTTGTCTTTTACACACCATAAGCTCTTATTCTAAAGAAATGACCTTTGACTTTAAATCCTTACCAAGATTGCCTAAATCTAGATCTTGTATCAGCACCAAACGGAGACAGGAAAAAATGATCTAAAAATAGACTGGGACTACATTCGTTGGTACTGACCTGAGACTATATGATGAATATTATGGTGGTCGTATTTTCCAATCGATTGCTGAAACTCGTAGTAGAGGCTACTTAGGTTAAATTATGACCCATGTACCATGCATATAATTCTCAGAATTCTAAACTAAAACAAGACAGACTACTAGTAAACATGGGGAACGCCCATCAAGTTAAAACACAAATGTTAGAGAACCATGAAAACCGGAACACGCTGTCCAACATGAATATACAGTGTATATCTGGATACACCTGATATCAAATTGCAACACAGTCCCTTTGCATTGCAACAAACACGTGACACGAAACATGTGAACCAGACCGTATAAATAATGAGTTCAAATGCCTACAGAATTACTCCAGCTATTCCGAATGTATGGTCGAATGACGACAACGTTTGATCCATAGTGTATGTATTCAAACACACTTTAGTAAATCATGTTTTAAAATATTCATGGCTGTAACAAATGGTGACCCTTTAATGGTGACCCTTTAATGGTGACCCTTTAATTCCTTTCTAAATTTGATACTTCTCACTTCTTGCTGAATTTTTATCAAACCGTTTGTAAATATATTAAAGGCACATACAGTTTCCCACACACAACTAATCAAACCATTCCCGTTTGTAAATATATTCAAGGCACATACAGTTTCCCACACACAACTAATCAAACCATTCCCGTTTGTAAATATATTCAAGGCACATACAGTTTCCCACACACAACTAATCAAACCATTCCCGTTTGTAAATATATTCAAGGCACATACAGTTTCCCACACACAACTAATCAAACCATTCCCGTTTGTAAATATATTCAAGGCACATACAGTTTCCCACACACAACTAATCAAACCATTCCCGTTTGTAAATATATTCAAGGCACATACAGTTTCCCACACACAACTAATCAAACCATTCCCGTTTGTAAATATATTCAAGGCACATACAGTTTCCCACACACAACTAATCAAACCATTCCCGTTTGTAAATATATTCAAGGCACATACAGTTTCCCACACACAACTAATCAAACCATTCCCGTTTGTAAATATATTCAAGGCACATACAGTTTCCCACACACAACTAATCAAACCATTCCCGTTTGTAAATATATTCAAGGCACATACAGTTTCCCACACACAACTAATCAAACCATTCCCGTTTGTAAATATATTCAAGGCACATACAGTTTCCCACACACAACTAATCAAACCATTCCCGTTTGTAAATATATTCAAGGCACATACAGTTTCCCACACACAACTAATCAAACCATTCCCGTTTGTAAATATATTCAAGGCACATACAGTTTCCCACACACAACTAATCAAACCATTCCCGTTTGTAAATATATTCAAGGCACATACAGTTTCCCACACACAACTAATCAAACCATTCCCGTTTGTAAATATATTCAAGGCACATACAGTTTCCCACACACAACTAATCTGAACGATTCAATTAGGGATGTAGTCACATGGATCAGTGATTTACAGTCGCAGCAACATACACATGGCTCTAGACAATAACATACCAAGCCAAACATGCAGTCCACAATCTATTCATTTGAAAACAAATGTACGTATATGACATGTATATAATTCATTTTTATTCTTAACGCGAATGCACTCACATTCAGATTGCATCATTTCACGTTGTGGAATATAAAATAGGGAAGAAATATTGCTTTCATAACATTCGATTCAAATTTTGTTTACAACTATATATTTCAATAATTAAAAGAAACATACAAAATTTAAAATGTGGTAACCCCCCTGCGATGACTCCTTAACTGAATGAAAATCTATATATGCTTTAGGGCTTGGACATTTTATATAGGTACATATGTCCCTGAACTAGTTTTGTTGTTTATTTAAACGTATTAATTTTCATTTGAATAATTTTCCATGTTATTCATTGCGGTGGAGTACGTACTACACATGTGACATATTCCGTTGTCAAGGAATATTCAGTGAAAAGCGTGTACTCTCGGCCTATGTGGACTCGGGGATGTAGAAAAGATTTTAAATGATGCGTGATCGAATCCTACGAAAGTATCTTTTCCGGATTGCCTACCATATGGCGCCTTTCTGGAAAGCACGTCACTAAAATCCCTTTGCCGCTAAATAACCTTATTGTGTGCTATACCGTTAAACATCAAGATCACTCTTTCACTAAATGGACCATGGCAACGAAACGATAGCATGCAATCAAATATAAATATACTAATATATATTAACGACTATACATGCCCTGTTAAGAGATGTTGTTAGGTTCCAAGGAGTCTGACTCCAGATTTTATGCAATTATTAAATTGTTTCATGGAAAGCACATGAAAGACACAAATTCAAGAATACTTGTTTAAGATATGTTGCACCTGTGTTTATGTTGGCACGCCGTTTCTTGTCATGGAGAATACAAAAACAAGAAAAATTAGATTACATTGCCAAGATGTACACAAAAGGATTCTTCAAGCTAAATATTCAAAAGCATTATGCTGCCATTAACTTGCTCGGACACTGTATTAAGTACCGACATATTTCTCGCTGACTGATGGCGCCCAGTAGCCAGAAATGTAATTTTATACACATACTCCAACATTAGCATCTATATTATTCAGAAGCCAGATTTTGACAGGTGCGATGAAAAGCAAGATCACTACGTATCTTAAAACAGCAAAAATTAAAATCAAGGCTTAATATTCAGTTTTAATATAGTCGTTAGTGCCAAAGAAAATTGCAGTGAAACATTAGATGAGTTCAAAGTTTGGTAGAGTTATCAAGTTTGCATCATATATTTCATATTTATCACACCCCAGTATTTAATCAGTATGATTACTACATTGTTAGCTATTTCTGTTTCGTATAATTTTATGAACGGGTCAGGTTCAATATACGCAATTATTTTTCCACAAGACCGAATTTGTTTTACAAAATACGAAATGAAAAGCCCCCTACCCTCATTCCAGACCAATACTGAGTGGAATGAGTCTATGATGTAGGTGATTGTAACGGTAGAGTCTGAGGTATGGTTCGAGATCAAATGATTGCCAATGCAATGCATGATAATTGTTCATATCCTAGCATTAATTATCCTTTATGTGCCCTCCACGTGACTTCCAAGCAACAATCTTGGCAAACGTTCTCTTTCACGTGTGAAAGAAAGGCATGGGCTCTATTTAAAAGATAGGGGCAACAAAATCTGATATTGACAGGAAGGGTTAAGTATTGCCATCAAGATATGAGCCGTATGTTCTCTGTTAAAAGTCGGGTCCAAGTGCAAACATCACAGAGCCTGACTTATCTTTCGCATAAAGGACCGGTAGATCACGGTCAGTCATGTTAGTTGTATTGATTACCAATAAAATACTCCGTAGACCCAGATATGCAATTCTGTATCGTTGCAGTTTGCAATTGAACTCGATGTATATCCGGTATGTACACAATAATCTACATGTTTCCATGCAAAATGCCAAACAATGGAAAGCTTAAAATACCTTGTTACTGAGACAAAAGTGTAAAAGAAAGCCACCGAATTTGAAAAAGAACCGTCAGTATTTTATACAGTTAAAAATATATGATTCAAATACACCAACTCCAGGGACAAATAAATGACAATAGAAACCTTTTATGACTGCATATAAATGGCTCATTTTAAAGTGAGCGAAATGTTACAGCAAGACAAAGAAAACAAAGCAGCAACAGTAACAATAACAGCAGCAACAACAACAACTATAAGGGACGAATGGTAGATATGAATATGATAGACGACAATTTAGATGACTTAATGTTTAACAAATATTTAACAAGCACGTCAAGACAACTAAAAAAAAAATAAATGTAACACTCACTATACGCGCTTCGTCAATACTAAATAATGCAAGTTGAAAGACAAACAATATATCAGATTGAATCACGGACTCGTCAGTCCTATTGATATCATGAAAAACAATAAGTCGTATTGAAAGTCGGACTCGTTGGTATCAAGACAAACATTAAGGCGAATTCAAACTCGGACTCGTTAGTCCTGTTGGTATCAAGACAAACATTAAGGTGGATTGAAACTCGGACTCGTTAGTCCTATTGGTATCAAGACAAACAGTAAGACGGATTGAAACTCGGACTTGTTAGTCCAGTTGGTATCAAGACAAACATTAAAGTGGATTGAAACTCGGACTCGTTAGTCCTATTGGTATCAAGACAAACATTAAGGCGGATTGAAACTCGGAGTCGTTAGTCCAGTTAGTATCAAGACAAACATTAAGGCGGATAGAAACTCGGACTCGTTAGTCCTGTTGTTATCAAGACAAACATTAAGGCGGATTGAAACTCGGACTCGTTAGTCCTGTTGGTATCAAGACAAACATTAAGGCGGATTGAAACTCGGACTCGTTAGTCCTATTGGTATCAAGACAAACATTAAGGCGGATTGAAACTGGGACTCGTATTCCAGTTGGTATCAAGACAAATAGTAAGGCGGATTGAAACTCGGACTCGTTAGTCCAGTTGGTATCAAGACAAACATTAAGGCGGATTAAAACTTGCACAGACATGCCTTGACAACAATTTATTAGAGCTTTTTAAACTTTATAAAGGAACGAAGCCTCCTGACAGAACACTACCGCCATTTGTTTTTAATCACACTCACACAAATATTATACGGACAGTCCAACGGCAATATTACAGCGTCAATTGTAATGACTACATCAGCCCCTTAAGACCCTCATCGTTATATAACCTGATGATAATTGATAATTAGTCTGTTTACATTAAAATTGTCTACATTTGGTATGTGAAGACTCTCGCCAACTGTATATATACCCAATAAATTGTGATTCTTTTTTATTTGTTATGTATTCAACGTCTTCCATCTATTTTGTGTATGCCATGCATTTAACAGCTTTCTGTTTGTGTGCATTCAACGCCTTATAGCTGCTTTTTTGTATGCCTGCATTCAGCGCCTTCCAACTGTTTTTTTGTGTGTGCTATGTATTCAACGCCTTCCAAATATTTGTGTGTGTGTGCTATGTATTCAACGCCTTCCAATTGTTGTTTGTGTGTGTTATGCATTCAACTCCTTCCAGTTGTCGTTTGTGTACTAAGCATTCAACGCGTTCCAACCGTTTTTGTGTGTGTGCTAAGCATTCAACGCGTTCCAACTGTTTTTGTGTGTGTGCTAAGCATTCAACGCGTTCCAACTGTTTTTGTGTGTGTGCTAAGGATTCAACGCGTTCTAACTGTTTTTTTGTGTGGGTGCTGAGCATTCAACGCCCTCCAACTGTTTTTGTGTGTGTGCTAAGCATTGAATGCCTTTCAAACTTTTAATGACTACTATATATTTCAATAATTAAAAGAAACATACAAAATTTTAAATGTGGTTATCTCCCTGTGATGAATCTTCAACTGAATGAAAATCTATGTTTTAGGTCTCACCGGACAGGTTTTTTGGGCAAATTTTCATCCGACAATGACCTAATGCAGAAAAATGATCATAATTTTACAATAAAGATACACATAAAACTAATGATTTTTGTTGAAAGGATGCTTGTAAGATTCTGACTAAGGTATTAAGGTTAATTCCTTATACAACGTGGTTTTGATACTTAACCTATAATACCACCAACCCCTCTTTTTACATTCATTTTTGACAGAAAAGAGCTACTTTCAACCTGTTCCTGTGAGAAGCAGGCTCACATAGTACCTTATTGATCTTGAAAGTTCACTAGTACTATAACAAATTAACATACTTTTCATCACCCCTCAACCATGTAGATTTTTAGATATTTACCTTTGAAGCAGACACATGTAAATACGTAAGCCAAGTCGGATGCACATTTGCAGACTAAGTTACGCATTTGATCTCCAGTGCTAGTCTAACTTTGACAGGCAGTCACCAACAAGGCAACCCATTTACAAGCCTAACTCAAAGTAAATGTAAATCACATTACAGATGTAGCTTATGTGTGAGTTTATAAATGCTAGGGAATTGAAAATCAGGCTCATGCCTTCTACCTTAAAAATTAGGGGGGGGTCAAAATACGAAACTATCCAGTGAGACCTTAATAATTTAATTAGCAGTCTGAGACAGGCAGTCACCAATAAGGCAACCCATTTACAAGCCTAACTCAAAGTAAACGTAAACCATATTACAGATTTAGCTTCTGTGTGAGTTTATAAATGCTAGTGTTGTGATAATCAGGCTCATGCCTTCTACCTTAAAAATTAGGGGGGGGTCAAAATACGAAACTGTCCAGTGAGACCTTAGTGCTTGGAAAGTTTTTGTAGGTACATATTTCCCTGAACCATATAATATACAACTAGTTTTGTTGTGCTTTTAAACGTCTTAATTTTCATTTTGAATAATTTTCCATGTTAGCAATTGTGATGGAGTACGTATTGCACATGCTACGTATTCCGTTGTCAATGCATATTCAGGAAAAAGCGTGTGTTCTCGACCTCTATGGGATGTAGTGATGGGATTTATATTTGCTACCTTCAACACATCGTTAAATTGTGTGTTATTAACACCCGTGTGTTCAGGGATGTAGAGAAGGTTTTACTGCAACCTTTTACACACGTTAAAAGTGTGTTTTTAGCCTCAGTGGGCTCATGATTATAGAATAGGTCGCTGCAACTCTGCACGTCGTAGAAAAGCTACTAATGCACTCAAACGCCAAGGAACTCGATGGATGACTCGAGATTGAAATGATGCGTGATCGAATCCTACGAAGGTATCTTTTCCATATTGCCTACCATATGGCGCCTTTCTGGAAGGCACATCACTAAAATCCCTTTGCCGCTAAATAACCTCATTGTGTGCTATACCGTTAAACATCAAGATCAATCTTTTACTAAATGGACCATGGCAACGAAACGATAACATGCAATCAAATATAAATATAACGATACATATTAACGACTATACATGCCCTGTTAAGAGATGTTGTTAGGCTCCAAGGAGTCTGACTCCAGATTTTATGCAATTATCAAATTATTTCGTGGAAAGCACATGAAAGACACAAATTCAAGAATACTTGTTTAAGATATGTTGCACCTGTGTTTATGTTGGCACGCCGTTTCTTGCCATGGAGAATACAAACACAAGACAAATTGAACTACATTACACTAAACTACACAAAATATATGATTCTTCTAGCTAAATATTCAAAAGCATTATGCTGTAATTAACTTGCTCAAACACTGTGTTAACTACTGACCAAATATTTAAACCTTTTGCAATGCTAAATCAGAATATTCTGTCTAATGTAATAAGCAAATTGGATGCACAATATGTAAACAGAGCAGTAATTTAAATGCAGTAGCTGGCACTTTTAAGCAGTAACTTGGGTCTTCAAATTCAGTGCAGCAAGGTTACAACTATGGTCAAACGTAAATCTCTCTTTCTTCATATGTGTACATGCCAAACTAATTTTTATTTTTGCAAATTTGTTTTACATTCAACGCCTTCCAGCTGTTTTTGTGTATGCTATGCATTCTATGCCTTCCAGCTGTTTTTGTGTATGCTATGCATTCAATGCCTTCCAGCTGTTTTTGTGCGCTTAGCATTTAACGTCTTCCAACTGTTTTTGTATGCTATGCATTCAACGCTTTCCAACTGTTTTTTGTATGTGCTATGCATTTAAGCTGTTTTTTACGTGTTAGACATTTAACGCCCTTATTCTGATTTTTTGCGTGTGTGCTATGCATTCATCGCCTCCCACCTGTATTCATCGCCTTCGACCTGTATTTTTGTTGTGTGTGCTATGCATTTAATGCCTTTTGTGTATGTTATGCATCCAAAACATTCCAGGTATTTTTTGTCTAAGTTCCATCTAATCAACGACTTCCATCAGTTTGTTTCCGTGTGCTATGCATATAACACCTTCCAACTGTTTGTGTGTATCTGTGTGTGCGTTTCTGTGTGTGCTATGCATTCAACACCTTCCAACTGTTTCTTGTGTGTTATGCATTTGTTGTGTGTGTGCTATGCATTCAACGCCTTCCAGCTGTCCTTTTGTGTGTGATATGCATTCAATGCTTTCCAGCTGTCCGTTGTGTGTGTTATTGCATTCAATGTTTTCCAGCTGTTTAGTGTGTGCTATGCATTCAAGCCTTTTGTGTATGTTATGATTTCAAAACCTTTCAGGTGTTTTTTGTTTGTGTGCCATCCATTCAACGCCTTAAAATCAGTTTCTTTCCGTGTGCTAAGTATTTAACACCTTCCAACTGTTTTTGTGTGCTATGCATTAACACATTCCAACTGTTTTTGTGTGTCTGTGTGTGATATACATTCAACGCCTTCCAGATGTTTTTGTGTGCTATGCATTCAATACCTTCAAACTGTTTGTGTGTGCTATGCATTAAACGCCTTCCAACTGTTTCATATGTGTGCTATGCATTTGTTGTGTGTGTGTGTGTGTGTGTGTTTTGCATTCAACGCCTTCCAGCTATTTTGTGAGTGCTATGTATTCAACGACTTTTTACTGCTTTTGTGTGTGCTGTGCATTAAATGCCTTCCAACTGTGTTAAAGTGAGTGTGCTGTGCATTCAACGCCTTCCATTTGGTGTGTGTGTATGTGTGTGTGTGTGTTTGCTATGCATTCAACGCCTTCCAGCTGTTCTTTTGTGTGCTATGTATTCAATGTCTTCCAGCTGTTGTGTGTGTGTGCTGTGCATTAATCGCTTTCCAACTGGTTTTGTGTGTCCTATGCGTTTAACGCCTTCAACTGATATTCGTTGGTGTGCTGTGCATTCAACGCCTTCATGCTGTTGTGTGTGTGTGCATTCAACGCCTTCCAATTGATTTTTGTGTTTGTTTGTTATGCATTCAATGCCTTCCAACTGTATATGTGTGTGTGTGTGTTTTGTGTGTGTTTGCTATGCATGACACGCATTCCAGCTGTTCTTAATATACGATCTTCTAAGGGTTCTATTTTTCTCACGATATTGTTGTGAAAAATCTTGAATCCGGTTTTCATATATTTCATTTTCTTAATTTTACGTTTCAATCTGACTATTTTTACAGCATTTGCACTATGTTGTAGTTGTCATTTTGTTCTCTTGTTTAGAGAATAAGCTTGGTGATGCCGTTACACGCTGACCGCATTAAGTGTTCCTACCAATACTCGTTAATTATGATCTGATCACGTCTTACCTATTCATGATTTGGTTCATTACTGCTTATTGTTGCAATCTATAGTTCCGTCAGGAACATTTATTTCTTTATTTTTTGTACAAAATCAATTTGTGCTTGTCTTAAAGTCACTCGCAATCTATAAGCACTTCGGACTACTATAGTACTAAGCACTAGCAGTGCTTTGATGTTACCATCCCATCTGACTTACTACAGTACTAAGTAAAACCAGTGCTTTGATTTTCTCATACATCAAAATTAGTTCTGTTTTCTATCGGATTATACATAATTTTGCTTTTTATTCTAAAGTTATTTTTGGCAATTAATAATTGTACTTCATTCATAAAATATAATATCTTTCTTTGCTTTATAAGTTACAATTTCACCGATAAATCCCTAAGTTGTGTGGCATATTCGAAATCATTAGCGCCATTTACTATATCGCTGATTACAGGTTCAGTATAGGTTATATACAAATTATCATTTTCATACTTAGGGTTTACAATTGAAGAATGAGTCATATCGAAGATGTACTCAGACAATTTCGTTTAGTGCTTTGTGCGTTGAATGATTCGCTTTAATGCTCATTCGGCACACATTCAAAACGTGAATTTATCGTTGATGCATGGACGTGATTCATATCTAAATAGCTTGATGATTTTTGGATGTTGCTCAGTAAGACTCAGTCATCAAGAAAATATAAACTTTGTAGTCCACTACATGGATCATCTTGACAATATTTTGTCTGGACTATAAAATCAATACAGCAAATAACTGTTTTAGTCCGATACATGACCATCTTATCTGGACTCCTATCATCGAGAAAACAAACAAATCTAGTAGTCCGATATATGAAACATATTATCTGGATTCTACTACCAAGGAAACAAATAAACCTTGACTCGAACGCATAGGCCATATTGTCAATAAAACAAAAGAAAGATACATGACCCATCTTGTCTGGACCATATCACCAAGACAAACACAAATAAGTCTTGTAGTTCGAAAAATGAACTACCTTGTCTGGACTTAATCACCATTAGAACAAAAATATCTTGTATTTGATTTAGAGTTATACACCTTATTTCCAGGAAACAAAATACGCTCCTGTTTCCGATACTTGAATTATCGTTTTCGGACTCAGAATGAAAACAAATAAACCTTGCAATGCGACATATAGTACATATTGTCTGGACTATATAACAAATAAGAGAAATAAACTTCGTATGACATGTGGACTAATACATGCGCAGACAGTCGGTTCAGCATTGGGTGGTCATTGAGGTATATTGCGAGTTATTTTTCCTCAATAAATTGTATCGTGCGATATAAAAAATGAAATAGCTCTCTGTTTCAATTTGTACTGCTTTAAAAGACAAGTTAATTATCTAGACTTTGTTATTTTTGTTCCATTGATTCTATTTGATGATTTTGACGCAGTTATAAATTAAAGATCTTGGTCACATATAGAAGCATCTGACACAAACTGTGAAGCAAACGTCTAGTGGCATTGCATTCGTTTATCGTTGGTTATATGCAAATTCTATGAAGTACCGTAGACGGCAAATCAATGTGGTTTTTGCGGTAATGTTATCTAAAATAGTCTTTAATATCAGTAAATGCAGTAATTAATATTCTCTAAACACCTGGCGAAATTTTAGATTCCTAGACAGTAATTTGTAGGAAGCAATGTGTAAAAAATGGCACATATGACGGCAAAACATATACCTCTCTATATCTGATGGGTGACGTGCATAAACGAAATGGAAGATCTCAAACGGCTAATGATTTAATATTAAATTTACGCAACGAGTTGATAATGTCCAGCTTTTGCGAGCCTTTTCTCAATGGTTAATTAATCAATATTACATTTATGAAAAAGGTTGAAAAATGTCCAGCTTTTGTGGGCATTGGCGATCAAAAGCTGTTCGTCATTCAGCGAGTTTTATAAATTAAATATTAACTCATTACCCACTTTAGATTTCATTTGTATCAGTGGAAATTATTTTGATAGAAATAAGAACGAATATTTTGATCTTTCTGACAGACGTTGCACCTTTTTATTTGTTGCGCGTAAAAAAATAGTCCGAAACAAAGATGAACTAGTATTAACATTTAAAAGTAGATTATACTTTTCGTGCATATTTTAAGGGCGTAGTTTAGAACTGATGGATCGTTTGCATTTGGACAGGTGGTTGCAAGACAAGCATTTATTCAACGGTGTGGATATTCGCCTGAGATTGAATCGTAGCAGTACCGCTTCCATTTTATGGCTCATGTCAACGAGTACAAAATCACTATACAAGAAGCCAGACCTTACGTGCAACGCGTAGAAGTGTTACCTTTAGTGGGAAACGACATCAGTCACACGTTGAGCAGAACAACCGCCATGCATCCGACACAACGCGTAGAAGTGAAACTTTTCACCATTGCTGCCGTACTCCGATCCAAGATCAAAGATTATCTGTTCCAAGGACAGTTGCCCAAACGTTTATTCATTGATATCGTCACTAATACAGCCCTAAATGGCGCCCACGATCAAATTATTTCCAGTTTAAGCACTACAGGGTGTCCAAGATATAAGGCAGTCGCGATGGCAAAACTTTAAGTACCGAACCCTACAAACCTAACTTTATCCTGAAGAAATACTCGACAGCATACGTGTCTCAGTACCAAGCAAACCGGACAGCTAGGAACTAACAACAGTCACGATATTTCGTAAGAAGATTATACAGGAGGTTACAATCAGTTGACCTTTGATTTACTCCGGACCAAGGCAGCGACGAAGGACATTTCAAATCCTATAAAATCCAGTCAACTGACTGTGGAACTTCAGTTTGCAGATGCTCTCATCGAGACGGTGAACGTCATCCTGTATGCCAAATTCGATAATGCCATAGAAATCAACATTTTGAGAGAAGTCATTCTAGAGTATTTTGAAAATATGGAAGACTTTCATCCTTCTTTGAAAGGTGAAGAATCTATGGAAATGGAATGGGAGGAGACCGTGAAAGCAGAACATCAAGACAAAGACGAAAAAGACAAGGTAGTGGTCACGTCCAGGTAGTCAGAATAAGAACAAAATTTAGTGTCAAATTTTGCCAAACACCTGTAGGATAAATTTACAGAATTGGTCAAGAAAGATTGCTTTGGATGTCAAAATGATCATCCCAGTCAAATTCAATATGATAAATGTCTGACGAGATAAGAAGAAAAATTGGACGAGTAGCTTGGGGCCAAATCTCGGAAGAAGCGGTGTTGCATGAGTGGTGTAAAGGTTTGCGTGGTCGTTGATAACCTCCATTAATAAATTATTTGTCGAAGTTTAAAAAACTTGTTGATTATGGTTCTTTTCTATTGATATTTTAAGACCATAGATTCGTAATATATCATGTGGTGATGTGCATTTATCAATAAATATGTATGACAAAATTAGGTCATGTGTGCATGTCAAGAACTACGTATGATAAAGAGCGTCCGCCTCGCATGAGGGTGGTCGCCGGTTCAAATCCCGACCGAATTATATGGATGGTTCAAGCAGCTGTCTCGGTAGGTGCTCAGCATTAAGAGGCTAGTGTAAGGGCTGGTCGTCTTATGTCAGGATAATGTGACACGGTGGAACAGTATGCTACACGTCTGCGGCATGATTCCTCAGTGCTAGATATCACTATAAACTGCCATAATACGGTCGTTAAAGCAACGAAAAAGCTAAACCCGTTTTCCCAGAGCTTGAATTTCAACCTCTCTTTTGAGCATCAGAAACAACTTGTTATGATATTCACTAACTCTAGTAGTTTTTGAAACATGTTGATAATATCTTTTTAAATGCGAATAAAACGCTAAATGTTTTGAAGCCTATTAAATACAATCTAGGTAGGTTATTCATTAGCAAAAAATAATATATCTAATGTACGCCTTATGTTAGACTATATTGATATAACATGAGTTAATTGCTGACTTCTTGAGACTCAAAAGACTGCAACTTGAAGTGGGAAGAATTATAACTGGACTTACCCATAGCGCTTTTACTAGCAATATTTACAGAGAAATCGGTTGTCTCCTATTCTCGTAAAGAAGAAAATGCCATAACATATGTGCCTTTATAAAATTGTATAAGGTTCTATGCCCTCTTACCTCTAACACCCTTTGCCTCCGTTAGTTGGACATACAACAAAATATAATTTGACAAATTTAAAATAATTTTCAACAAGTACATACTACATTAGAAACATTCAGAAATTCTTATATATCTTCAAAAGCAAAAGTTTGGAATATTTTGCTAGATTCAGTAAAACATTAAACGGAATATTTAATATTTAAATAAAAAATGTTATAAACACAAAGTCATGTCTTAACATGCTATCATAATGGTAACTGAAAATCACGAATTATTCATACTAGGATATGAAACAAATGATTTTAATAATGGTATTTTTTTGCAAATTTTCTTGCTGATGACTCATTTTGTACATGTAGAGATGATGATGAAACTGCCTACCATTATATTTTAATTGTAAGAAACATAAATTACCAAGACGGAGATAAACGCATTGCTTAAACTAACTATCCATTACTGTTAGTACAAATATACTGATGTGTGCTATCGAAAGACCTAAAATACTCGAATCTTTAAAAACTTTCAGACATGGATTAACGATTTTAAACAACTTCAATAATCGTCTAGGTAAAATTATCTACCGGCATTATCTCCCTTTTGTACCATGTGAAATAAATATAAACCAGCAATTTGGTCAACAAGTGAGATCTACATAATCAAGCATTTCGGTCCTAAAGTGAAATGTACCTAAACAAGCACTGTGGTCATTACGTGAGATGTACATAAAGTAGCCTTATGGTCATCAAGTGAGATCTATATAAACAAGCATTGTAATCCTCAATGAAAACGTACCTAAGCAAGCTTTGTTGTCCTCAAGTGAGAAACATAAACAAGCCGTGTGGTCCTAATATGAATATATTAAACACATGCCTAAACCGGGACAAATTTAGTCTATTTATTTTATGCTTTAAAGGACTACTATAGTATAATACACACTATATATCATGAGACTGTTCATTTTCCGCAAAATAAATAGTGTGCATTAAAAATGTATTTTTTAACTCACAGAGAAGAAAATGAAGATAATTTGTGCATTTATCAATGTTTTACGGAAAACGCTCCGGATATATTTGTATACTTCCGGTGATAATATGATTACTGGAAGTGACGTATTATTGGGACGTGTTTCATGTTTGGCGTATGTGATGATGATGGCTAAATCTAGTGATGATTCTAGGGAATTTACGGCAAATTTGTCATGTGAGGAAGATGAACCACTAGAAGATGGCGAACGTAATGAATCTTAAGCAGAATATGCTCTCTAAGGTTGGACAGTATCAATTTAAGCCCGAACGAGACAAGAACGTGAACAAGGACGAATATCCTAAAGAGAAAATAGGGCATAATGAGGCTGAGCAGCGCTTGGACTATTCATTCTGGTAAATATTATCATAATTATGGCAATTATTATTACTATTCTTTCGTTATTTCGCACGAATTTGGGCGAAACTTGAATGTTTTCAGAGCAGATTGTCATGTGGTTCATCGGTAACTAGTGGTGTTCAAAGTTAAACACTTAAGACTCAGGCTGTGAGAGGTGTAGAAACAAATACTTTATTAACATTATGATTCGAGTTTGTGTTTTAAACCGCGATAAAATACAGACCCTAAATGGACTTTAGGTGTGATTGTTTACAACCCTACACATATAGCAAAATTGAATAATTTTATTAAAAGGAAAAATTAATCATAGATCTGATGTATCCAGATGTTTAGCAAGCATATATTTTTCTCTGTGGTCTAGGTATATAATGCTAAAGGCAGACTAAGTATACAGATTTATGGGAAAAGAAATCTTGATAATTAGTACATTGCTGATTAAATGTTGTCCTACAAAAGTAGAACAAAGTCCAACCATCCATCACATGTACATATCTTTCATACTATAACATGCAGGAACTTCTCATACATTTTACCCAAAAGTTTGCTATTTAACATAATAATGAAAGATGGAGTGTATTTACCATGTATACTGCTGTACCTGTGGAAATTACAGCAGTAAAGAAAATATCGATAAGTAAAGATGCTGTAAAGAGATCACTAAAATTCGGGATAAGACTGAGATAAAGGTAGATTGTATCATTGACTGAATATGTCCATAATAAGCCTCCATACAACATTATGCAAATTTTAAGAACATTATATACAGGTACATGAACACCTGAAGTTAAATATTATATCAATAATTATGGTGCCACTATCATGTTCAATTTTGTAGCAAGTGATTGCCTTATACACACAAAACCCTGATTTATTAACAAAATGTACAACTTTACTTGATTGTCGAATTTTGCACCTAATTTTATATTTTGATCATATATCCTGCTAAAATCATTATCTATCATCTTGGAAATTCTCAAGAAAAAAAATAATCCTCTATAATATCATTTCTTGAACAGATTCTATGACTTTTAAAACATATTGCTGTCTGATCATGTTCACTTTTGATTCATTTAGTTTCCAATTACTTTCTGTAGTAAAATATAATCTTATCATAAAGGCATTCACTCTGAAAACATGAAATAAGTAACAGAACTTCAAGAAACTGAAAATTGTCATAAACTGCCTGTATTCACACTGAAAATTTACCAAGACAATTAATGGAATTGGAAACAAGACTTAAATAGTATTTTTTTTAATATACATTTAAATCATAGTTTTTTAAATAATAATAATAATAATAATAATAATAATAATAATAATAATAATAAAAATAATAATAATAATAATAATAATAATAATAATCATCATCGGTTAATTAATAATAATAATAATAATAATAATAATAATAATAATAATAATAATAATAATAATAATAATAAATTTTGTTGCGATATATGATTTTGAATATGTGCTACAAAAATGACTGTGTTAGCTTAGTTTTGATTAAAATCTGTCAAATCGGAGTTGTTTTGCTTCAGTTAGTTTCCTTTTTCTGTGTGTGTGTGTGTGTGTGTGTACTAGGGTGGGGAGGAGGGGTCAGAAATTTTCTGAAGGGCTGACTATTCCTAATGATATGTTAATTGTCCAATTTTAATATAATTTTAAACATACACCTGTTTCATTACTATATGTGCTTGTATACAAGTTATATCAAAAAAGTATCATTCATTGTGGTAAGACTTGCAATATCTACATACCCTTTGCTATAAAATAGAGTTCAACTCCACACTGTGGTTCTACAGTACTTATGACTCAAGAAAGTCCCTGTTTCTCCACATGCCTGTCTGTAATAATCGTGTTCACCTCCACACTGTGGTTCTACAGTATTTATGACTCAAGAAAGTCCCTGTTTCTCCACATGCCTGACTGTAAAAATAGTGCCCACCTCCACACTTTGGTTATGCAGTATTTATGACTCAAGAAAGTCCCTGTGTCTCCACATGACTGACTGTAATAATAGTGTCCACCTCCACACTGTGGTTCTACAGTATTTATGACTCAAGAAAGTCCCTGTTTCTCCACATGCCTGACTGTAATAATAGTGTCCACCTCCACGCTGTGGTTCTACAGTATTTATGACTCAAGAAAGTCCCTGTTTCTCCACATGCCTGACTGTATTAGTGTCCACCTCCACACTGTGGTTCTACAGTATCTATGATTCAAGAATGTCCCGGTTTCTCCACATGACTGACTGTAATAAGTGTTCACCTCCACACTGTGGTTCTACAGTATTTATGACTCAAGAAAGTCTTTGTTTCTCCACATGCCTGACTGTAATAATCGTCTCCATCTCCACAATGTGGTTTTACAGTATTTATGACTCAAGAAAATCCCTCTTACTCCACATGCCTGACTGTAATAATAGTGTTCACCTCCACACTGTGGTTCTACAGTATTTATGACTCAAGAATGTCCCTGTTTCTCCACATGCCTGACTGTAATAATAGTGTCCACCTCCACAATGTGGTTCTACAGTATTTATGACTCAAGAAAGTCCTTGTTTCTCCACATGCCTGATTGTGATAATAGTGCTCAGCTCCACACTGTGGTTCTACAGTATTTATGACTCAAGAAAGTCCTTGTTTCTCCACATGCCTGTCTGTAATAATCGTGTTCACCTCCACACTGTGGTTCTACAGTATTTATGACTCAAGAAAGTCCTTGTTTATCCACATGCCTGATTGTAATAATAGTGCTCAGCTCCACACTGTGGTTCTACAGTATTTATGACTCAAGAAAGTCCCTGTTTCTCCACATGCCTGACTGTAATAGTGTCCACCTCCACACTGTGGTTCTACAGTATCTATGATTCAAGAATGTCCCGGTTTCTCCACATGACTGACTGAAATAATCGTGTCCACCTCCACACTCTGGTTCTACAGTATATATGACTCAAGAAAGTCTTTGTTTCTCCACATGCCTGACTGTAATAATCGTCTCCATCTCCACAATGTGGTTCTATAGTATTTATGACTCAAGAAAGTCCCTGTTTCTCAACATGCCTGACTGTAATAATAGTGTCCACATCCACACTGTGGTTCTACAGTATTTATTACTCAAGAAAGTCCCTGTTTCTCCACATGCCTGACTGTAATAAGTGTCTACCTCCACATTGTGGTTCTACAGTATTTATGACTCAAGAAAGTCCCTGTTTCTCCACATGCCTGTCAGTAATAATCGTCTCCATCTCCACACTGTGGTTCTACAGTATTTATGACTCAAGAATGTCCCTGTTTCTCCACATGCCTGACTGTAATAATAGTGTCCACCTCCACACTGTGGTTCTACAGTATTTATAACTCAAGAAAGTCTTTGTTTCTCCACATGCCTGACTGTAATAATAATGTCCACCTCCACACTGTGGTTCTACAGTATTTATGACTCAAGAAAGTCCCTGTTTCTCCACATGCCTGACTGCAATAATCGTGTCCACCTCCACACTGTGGTTCTACAGTATTTATGACTCAAGAAAATCCGTTTCTCCACATGCCTGACTGCAATAATCGTGTCCACCTCCACACTGTGGTTCTACAGTATTTATGACTCAAGAAAGTCCCTTTTTCTCCACATGCCTGATTGTAGTAATAGTGGCCATCTCCACACTGTGGTTCTCCAGTGTTTATGACTCAAGAAAGTCCCTGTTTCTTCACATGCCTGACTGTAATAATAGTGTCCACCTCCACACTGTGGTTCTACAGTATTTATGACTCAAGAAAGTCCCTGTTTCTCCACATGCCTGACTGTCATAATAGTGTCCACCTCCACACTGTGGTTCTACAGTATTTATCACTCAAGAAAGTCTCTGTTTCTCCACATGCCTGACTGTAATAATAGTGTCCACTTCCACACTGATTATGCAGTTTTGTATGGTAATTTACTCAAAGCGCATCCACACGACGGGGTTATTAGTCTTTGTAATTAAGCACAATATATCAAGTATTTACAACATTTTTACTTTAGGAGAAAACTTGTTTGGCAATATCAGTAAATTGGCATGAAATAAGCATGGACATGCACGTTAATTTTTCTCAAGGGGGGAATAATAAGGGGGAAGTGATAAAAATAAAATTCAAGGGACACACACATACGCATACATACATACACACGTCATTGTAAAGCAGGATTCATTGTGGGTAGGGGGCTATTATGATTTGCAAACACCATCCAACTAAAATTGCCCTCTCCAATTGATTTGCTCTTTTGCTAGGTATATTTGTGGCGAGGGGTAGGGGCTGACTAATAATATAGCAAGATAAAGATGCATTCATATTTTATACACACTAGCTATCGCTTCTGTACAAACTTCTCTCTGTCTATATCTTGTTAGCCCTGCTGTAACCCTTGATTTTTGTTGATCTGGTGTTCACGATCTCAGTTATTTGGCTAGAAAACACACTTGGTAATGCATTTGGTAGGAGTTGTCTAATGGTCGTAATACCAAGTGACTCTTTAATTTTATAGATTGTATCGAAATTGTCGTCTCTCAAATGTTCACTGCTGACTATCTCGCCTCTCACGGGTCGGACGACGCACGGTACCAACTACTCTACTAAATGCAATAAATAAAGAATGCAGAAATGCAGTTCCTACACACGTCACTTCCGCTTTGTCATTTGGAAACTGCAGCGCGCGATATCGGCAAGGAGCGTGCTGCCTAATGCGATACAAAATCTATGCTTTGTAATCATTACTGTCATTTATGATGAGGTATTTGACATAATACATTTAAAAATCACATCTAGAAGATTAAGTTTATCACCAAAGAAAGTTGCGTGAGTACACTGGATCTTTTAAACACGCAGTAAATAGATATATAGCGTGGCAACGTAAGCGCATAATATTACGACACATAATGATGTGGAGAAACCTAGGCATAACCCCAGTATCTCTGTTACTTTCTTATAATAACTTGCAGTTGGACAGAAAAATACATATGTACAATACGAGAATTATTAACATTCTCTCTCTCTCTCTCTCTCTCTCTCTCTCTCTCTCACACACACACACACACACACACACATCAAACTTGGTGTCATTAAAGAAAGGTGGATCCGGAAACCCTAGATCCTTCCACATACCGTTCCGTCCCTGGAAAGTATCTGGTAAATGCATATTACACCTGCCAACACAAAAGCATATTTATCTTCCATGGTCAATTCTCTCACTGATTTATGCCATAATGAATATTTATGATATCAAAAGATGTGTTTTATGTAGATGTAACCAGTTAGACGGCTTCAATATTGGAGGGTCCTGTTGGAGCCACTTTCCCAGATCCGGTCACTTAGCTCATAAGCGTTATTTTAATCAAGCAATAAATCAATTTAGGACATTGACTAGACAGATTGTTCCGATCATGTTTGGGTTTCGACCATACTTAATGTTAAGACTCACAAACCCTAACCTATTTTATATGCAACGCATTGCATGAATTAGCCTTTGTATATTTGGTCATTTATCAGATAAAGCAAGGAGATCCCAGACATTGATAATGACTTAATCATAGTCGTAATTCAGAACGAGAATCTAATTATGCAAGGATAGCCAAATCTGTGAAATCATTTTTTTGAAAACTAATATCTGACACATCTGCGTGTGTTCATGTGCAATAGATGGGTATTTATAGTTCTATTCTCTATTGTTTTATTAAGAAAACTACATTTTGTAACGTAAACAACTGATCTTTCTTTGCATGCTTTTCATTGATAATGATCACGTCAAGGCACTTTGCATGCTTTACATTGATACTGATCACGTCAAAGCACTTTGCTTGCTTTGCATTTATTCTTATCACATCAATGCAGTACTCGGACAAAGGAGTCCATGCATTAAGTTCGATAAAGCGGCTGTCTGGATGAACATGGCGGATATACGTTCAAACATAGCAGTAATTTCATTATTTAATTTATTTAATTAATTTATTTATTTATTTTATTTAATTTAATTTAATTTTTAAATTTACTTCTAAGCTAGTAAAGTAGTGTGGATGAAGACTGTACCAAATTCCTATAATCTGTCTCTGATCTCTACAACTCAGAACAAGAATGATATATTGCTACAGAGGAAGTATTTTTTGATGGAATTCTTCCGGCAAGACTATGGCGACCAACGGATTCTGTATTTCATAGCAAAAAAGGTCTCTCTCTCTCTCTCTCTCTCTCTCTCTCTCTCTCTCTCTCTCTCTCTCTCTCTCTCTCTCTCTCTCTCTCTCTCTCTCTCAAATATATATATATATATATATATATATATATATATATATATATATATATATATATATATATATATAGATATATATACATACCTGGTAATAAACAAAAATATCGCAATACAGGATTAAAATAATTTTTATGAAAAATTTCCATTTAGAGCAACAGAAAGCTCTCAATTAATTTGCAGGGCTTTTATCCCATCATGAATTTTCGAAAATACCTAAAAGGTCCTTGTTGTTCCTTTTGGAAGAAATATTACCACTACCCTTTCATTGAAACAGATAGGATGGAATGGGGACAACAAAAGCGGTATAATGTGATATTTTGTCCCTGTGTATTCTTTTTAGTTTCATGAATCATTGGACAACTAGAGCTTAAAAAATTATTTTTCCTTCTTGATACTAATTTTGCATTGATCGTCATTATCTATTTTGTAATGATTATTTATTCCGTCTTAACATTAAAAATTTTTTTGAAAATGCTTAGTATCAATACTTCATGGAATTTTCATGGAAATACAGTAGGCATATTATTATTATTATTATTAGTAGTAGTAGTAGTAGTAGTAGTAGTAGTAGTAGCAGTAGTAGTAGTAGTATTAGTAGTAGTAGTAGTAGTAGTAGTATTTTATTATTTTTATTCATGATATATCTATCTGTCCGTCCGTCTCTCTGTTATAATGTCATCGAAACCAACCTTGAGTTGAAATTTCTGAAATGTAGTGTGCTTTGTCCTGATGGTAAACCTTGTGAAAAAGGGTATCACTTATGTCTCCCACTTCTGTCTGACAACTGATACGGTGTCCGAGTTAGAGTTTACAAAACATAAGTTACAGAGAGATTTTCAATATATTTGGATGGCTCTATTTGTATGAAGTCATTTTATGCAGAAACTTATTACTTGTTAGGGTTTGGGGTTGTTACTCTTGGGTCACGGTCCTGAGGGTACCGTGTTGGGGTCAAAATACAGGTCATAATTACAGTATTTGACTTGCTCTCAGATTACGGTAATCAGAGAAATGATTTATTGCTCTTTCAAACCAAGTATATGTGTCGAATGTTATACTTTATTTTCGAAATAATTTTGAGGAATAATTGATCAACCTTTTGAAAATATTAAGTTAATTAGTCTCGCCAGAGTCATGCACATTAACTATGCTTTCTTACATAATACACCTGTAAACAGAATGCAGGGAACATTACCTATGCTTTCTTACACAAAACACCTATAAACAGAATATAGGGAACATTAACTATTTTTTTTACATAATACACCTATAAACAGAATGCAGGGAACATTACCTATGCTTTCTTACATAAAACACCTATATACAGAATACAGGGAACATTACCTATGCTTTCTTACATAAAACACCTATAAACAGAATATAGGGAACATTACCTATGCTTTTTTTTACATAATACACCTATAAACAGAATGCAGGGAACATTAATTGTACTTTCTTACATAAAACACCTATAAACAGATTGCAGGGAACATTACCTATGCTTTCTTACATAAAACACCTATAAACAGAATAGAGGGCACATTAACTATGACTTCTTACATAATACACCTGTAAACAGAATGCAAGGCACATTAACTATGCCTTCTTACACAATACACCTATAAACATAAAGGAAACAAAAATGGGACTACCCAAAATTTTCCAAATAAATGTGGGTTTTTTTATCTATGATTCTTCCAAATACTACTCAGCATGACCTGTGTTTGGGCCGTTCAGGTGTAAATCATGACCAGATAGTCCTACACGAATTTTTATTTTGTTTGATTGTTCTATGTGACTATGTGTATTTAGGTCGAAACATTAACGCCATTGAATTACCTAAACTGCAAAATGATGCTATCGTTTTCGATCAAGAACTGCAACAGCAGCCTGTGCCAAATATGTAATTGACAAATCTATGTAAACTATATATGGCGCATACATGTTGGGAATGATATGTTCCACAGATCAGGGCAAGTCATTTATCATCTGACTAAACAAACGAAAGAACTTAATTGATATTGCACATGTTCTTGATTTATTGCTAAGTGACCGGTATATGGAAAAATACTATAAGCTATTAACGTGACTGAATAAAATTGGTATGAACTAAAAACATATCGATTCTAAAACAGGAAGCGTTCCACGATGTTGCTTATTATTTTAACATGTAGTTTAAGAAACTGTTTTTATCGAATTAGTACATGTTCAATGCTAAAAATATGTACGGGTTAAACAGTGAGGAACATCCAGTAATCCAATACTTTCAGCGTCATAGTAACTCCTATAAATTAAGTGGATCCTCTGTTACCTCGACAACGTCAAGTTTTCCTGTCTCCATTTCGTTATATTTCGATTTAATTTGCACTTTATTTTATGTATTTAGTTTTTGGTCTCCAAGTAGATGTTTGCTGAGATGGGTTTTTTATATAATAAACAGGAGTCGGAAGTAAGTGAAATCCCTTGTGAATGATATCTACAGGGTTTTGATCATTTCTTGTGATTTATATTCGTTGTTCAAAAAAGGTAAAATGGGCTAACTATTTGCATGACAGAGAATAAGATCAAAGGTTCAAAATATAATATTAGTAATAAATACGTAGATTACATCATTTAGCTTAATTTTGTTGTGTTCTTTTGACAAAATTACTCTATAATTATTAATCTATTTTAAAAGTTAGAATCATATACTTAAAAAATGATTTTATAAATCAGTACCAGAGGTGATTTGCCATTGGATACCTAATTCTCTTTTCAACTGTCCCGTTGTAATTTTAGCGGTAGATTCAATGCTAGTATCTATACCTTTCATTTTCAATACAATTTGGCCTTTCTAAGGTCTTATGATACGTGCACGATTATTTCATTGCTGTGCCACACTTTAGAAATTTTGAATGGGACTATTTTCACTGGAGTTGTATCATGACATAATTTCTAAGTATTGCGTTACCTTGATGCAAGCTTCTCGAGTCATCCGTAACAATTCATTGAATCATATATGTCTCAAAGCGTTGAGTCCAGGGACTTGACTCACAGAGAAATTTTATGTTTTATATTATATTTTTAATGACAATTTAACTGTGAAGCATACGGCTAGTGTATACTTAACCTTTATTCCAGATAAGTCACCATAACATACAATTTCAGGCTCAAAACCAAAGTGCAATCGGCATTTTCCGCAGAAGATTGTCGCATACTCTGACAGTTTGACTTTCGTTCATGAAAAGGAATATATCACGTGACCATATACTAACTCACAGTGTATACAAAAAGTAAAGTACTTGTGTATTTTAAAAAGAATATTTTAAAGTTACTTTGAACTGGTAATACAACACTTCTTAACCAGAGTATATTTTACTGGCCTTTTATTCAGTTTATACATGTTGTGTTTCCTCTCTGAATGTGTTTTGGTCTACATTCGTAAAACTTAATAGCTACATGTTGCCCCCATCCATATAAAATAAACAATAAAATTATTGGTGCTCATGTACTGCAAGAATAGTGTGCATCTTGCCAAAATCATTCCGCTTGATAGTTTCGAATTTTATTTTCTGCTTTGACAGAAAAGACGGAGGTTGACGATGGAAGACTAGCTACCTGTGTTTAAAAAATTTCGAGCAAATTTGTTTTCTTTTTCAACGAGGCAAATTGAAACAAAATCACCACGACTATGGACACAGACATCCAATATATGCTATCTCCATTGAAAATATGTTCTTTTTATTTTCCAACGAGGCAAGTTGAATCAAAATTACCACGACTATGGACACAGACAACCAATATATGCTATCTCCATTGAAAATATATTTTTTTATTTTCCAACGAGGCAAATTGCAACAAAATCACCACAACTATGGACACAGACAACCAATATATGCTATCTCAATAAAAAATAATTTTTTCTCCAAGAAATATGCCAAGCATTATTGGCCACAAAAGAGTTACCATATTCTAGAGAGAAGAGAGTTACCATATTCTAGAGAGAAGAACCAGTTTTTGTTATTACTGACTTATATATGATTTCGAGATCCGGCCAATAATGTCTTGGTATTGCTTGTTTGACTTTTGTTTTCTTTAAGTAAATTGGGTCATAACAATTAGTCATTCAAGCAATTAGTCCAATGTTCTCGCTAGGAATATAAAATTTGCCCCAGCAGGGATTGCATGTAATTCCACAAAACGAAATGACAGTAATTTACCCCTGTATGGAAAGTATCAGTAAAGGTTAAGGCAGACAGCAGCTAATATGTTCATTGGCTGATAGTATCTCTCGTTGCTACGATACAGGATGAAGCAGCCAGGAGCTGATGCATACACTTTCAAAGCAGCTTAACAAGGAAATGAGGATGATAAAATAAATCTTGGGGCATGAGAAGAGATTTGATCCGATATGATAACTAATAGATACAACTCTTCTTCTTCTTCTTCTTCTTCTTCTTCTTCTTCTTCTTCTTCTTCTTCTTCTTCTTCTTCTTCTTCTTCTTCTTCTTCTTATTATTATTATTATTATTATTATTATTAGTAGTAGTAGTAGTAGTAGTAGTAGTAGTAGTAGTAGTAGTTGTAGTAACATTATTATTATTATTATTGTTATTATTATTATTATTATTATTATTATTATTATTATTATTATTATTATTATTATTATTATTATTATTGTTGTTGTTGTTGTTGTTGTTGTTGTTGTTGTTGTTATTGTTGTTGTTGATGTCGGTGGTGGTGGTGTTGTTTTTATTTTGTACTGTCATGAGACTGACACATTATCATACTTTTTCCTGCGGTTGTACGTTTTCACATTTTTTATATTTTTTATATAATCTGACAAAGCATACCTTTTTAAACTTTGAAAGCAGTATTTATGGATAGAGTTGTAGAACCTTTTCTATTTAATAATACATATATTGTTTTCTAATTGGTTATTTTGGGTTACATGATGTACCAGATATAAACTAGTATGCACACTAATAAATCTATAAAAGTGTATGATCAGAAACAATAGGTCGACGTCAACTTCCCGCAATTCTAAAAGTCGATAGAGATTTCAACATTGATGGTGAATCAAATCATTGGATCCGTCAAACTTCGTCCACTCAAAAAATGGCTGTAAAATGAAAACAAATGGAGGCGTAATATGAAGTCAGACGAGTATTAAAGTCAAACAAGAATACAGCTAGAGGAAGTAAACGATGATTGATCTTATTCAATGACTAGGAACTTTATTTACAAGGATCTCTTTATAATTGTTGGTGGATGATTGTGATGATCTGAGATGGTAGAATCAATTAAGAACTTATTTATAGTACAATCAATTAAGATCTGATTTATAGTACAATCAATTAAGATCTGATTTATAGTAAAATCAACTAAGATCTGATTTATAGCACAATCAATTAAGATCTGATTTATAGTACAATAAATTAAAATCTGATTTATAGTACAATCAATTAAAATCTGATTTATAGTACAATCAATTAAGATCTGATTTATAGTACAATCAATTAAAATATGATTTATAGTACAATCAATTAATATATGATTTATAGTACAATCAATTAAGATCTGATTTATAGTACAATCAATTAAGATCTGATTTATAGTACAATCAATTAAGATCTGATTTATAGTACAATCAATTAAGATCTGATTTATAGTGCATATTAAATCATATTCACTATAATTATGCTCATTAACAATGGTCTTATGAAATAAACATTTCGTGTCTGAATAACACGGCTATACAATCTGCTTACGATGTAATGACATCCTATCCTCAGTATAACGAGAAAACTACGTTTATTGTAGATTATGCGTGAAAATAAGGGAGGGGGGAAGAGAATCGATGGGCGGTTGCAATGTACGTTCTGGCGCCATCTTGGTCTCTCTACCTACTTTGACATCTGCATTCCGAATAAATTCTCATAAACAGGTGTATCAATGAAATAAGAAACAGTAATCACTCAAAATCTGGATTAATATAAAAAAGTAGAGTAGAAAGTGCGTCAATAATTATATGAATATGGTCTTCTAGAACAGTGGTCCCCAACCTTTTTATCGCCGTGGACCGGTCAAAGTTTGATAATTTTACCGAGGCCCGCTGAGGGAAGGAAACGTTGATTGTTTATATTTTAGATTTTTTTAAATAATTTTAATTTAATTGTATTAAAACATGCCTTCAAATTAAAATACAGCTAGACCAAATAAATATAAAGTGATTTAACATTTTAGCTCATTAGAACGTTAAATCAATGCGAACCCTGAACTTGTTTCTTTGCAACGAGACAGTTCCATCTGGGGGTAATAGGAGTCAATGTGTGTTACTTATGTCCAGTTTATTCCGTTGTTTTATTTTGGCTGCTTTCACTGCAGTAAACTCGCTTCACACGGATAGGATGTCGGAAATGGCAATAGGGATTTAAGTGCTGTGGTGGCAATCTCAAGATATTCTGCCATGACATTAATCCAGAACATCGGCAGAGTTGTTGTCTCGAACGTAGTTTTAAGGCCGCCGTCATTTGCAATCTCCTGCAGTTAATCTTCTTGCCCAGACATGCTAGATTCGCCTGGTTTGTAGATAAATGGGTCGCGAATCCTTTCCTTACTATTTCGTGGGTCTATTGTGGCTGGGAAGTAGCGCTCGAACTCTTTTAAAAGCAAAGACAGGCGATCGTGCACCAACTGAGAGAATGAATGTTCAGGCTCAGTCTCGCCTAAAATCTCCTGTAATGTCTGAAACATGTCCAAAATGCATCTGTTCACACGCCGTCCCCTCAACTCCAGTTTGGCTTTAAATGCAGCTACTTTGTCTGCCAACTGGAAAAAGGTCATTTTTTCCCTGAAGGGACTGATTGAGTTCATTGAGCAGGCTGAATATGTCACACATGTAAGCTGATTTTGCGACCCATACCTTGTCACTAAAATGTGCTGGCCATCTGCTGGTGAGGGAGACGTTTGTGGAGCAGCGGGTAGACTGTTCATTTCTTTGCTTTTCACCAATTTCTTTTCTTTTTGTAGTCGGTAGAGCTGTCCATCTAATTTTGAAAGGGTTGGGTTTGTGGAACAGCTTCCTATCTGCTTATTGATGTGCTCTTTGAAAACGAAGGCAGAGCTTCCTGGACTGTTCCTCCCTATATATTTTTCTATATCTTTGTTGTTGCCGTCCTCTTCATAATTGATCCTTGGTGTATAGAGTTGTCCTTCTATTTCATTTATCATTTGGTTCGTGATTCCCATAATGATGTCTTGGTTTGATCCAAATTTTGCCTTCTGGTGTCGGTGTGGTTCCCCATTCAGTGTTATTGGCGTTGAAATATCCACATATGATGGTGTTTTTCCTGCTGGTTTTAATTAGTTGTTGGAGGCTATGGGTGGAGTCTCTAGTGTGGGTAGGTGAGTCGCACATGTGATGTTTCTTGTTTCCAGTTTGTATTTATATTCCTTGGTGTTAAAGACCATTTTTTTATACGTTAATTTGGATGTATAGATCTATGGAATTTGGATTGAGTTGTGAATGTATATGCCTGACCTTCTATTTCCTTGTAGCCAGTGTTTAATATAATTAGTGTCGTAGTCTTTGATCATGGCTAAATTTCTGCAGGTTCCTGGAGTTTGGTTTCCTGGATGACAGCTGGTTTGTTTTGAATTTGATTTATTGTTGCAACAAAGTTCTGCATGGTTTGAGTAAATGCTTCTGGAATTCCATTGCAATGTAGTTATTTTGAGGATTTCTTTATTATCAGTCTTGTGTTTGGAAGTGCGCGAGTTTGCTTGATGTTTATTCTGTTATGGTCTTGTTTTTCTCTCACTGTGGGTTTGTTGCGCTTGGGCTTGGTTGTTGGAGTTGGGTATGCTTGTCCTGTGGGGGTTTGATTTGCACGAGTATTCCTGTTATTCTTTTTGTTTTCATGTATGTCCTGGTCTGAAAATGTACTATATGATGATGTATGGGATTCGTGGTCGTATTAACTTAATTTTGTCTTGATGGTATTGTAGTAATGCCTTTGTAATGGTGGTAGACTTCAAGGTTAGTAGTCTAAAATCTGTCCTGCTGATGAAGAGCGTCATGTGGGCTGGATTTGTTGAACCTGATTATTTTATAATTTACCTTACCATTTTTATTTATTTATTTATTTATTTATTTATTTATTTATTTATTTATTTTTATATTTATAGTATACGTGTCTGCTTAAATTGCTGAAAAATCTTATTGGCTATATTTATATATGTAGCATTTCTGCTATACATGTTCGCTGTATTTGCCGAGAAATCTGAATGTTTATAACATTGTGATTGTATCTGAACCTTGTTATTTTGTAACTTACCTTATCTTATTTAATATTTTTTAAAAAATTTTTAAAATGTTTTATATTATACCTTTCTGCTTAAATTACTGAGAATATCATGTTTGTTATATTAATGATTGTGCAATATTTCTACTATTCATGCTTGCTGAAGTTGTTATGGTCAAAATTGCTATTGTTATTGTCATTATTGTTGTTATTATTGTTATTGTTGAAATTGTTAAGAAATTTGTTGTTTTTTGTAGCGTGATTATCTGTGGTGTCGTAGCTGTTTTGGGGTGTTATTAAGGTATGTGCTAAATGTATATCTGTTTCTTGATACCTTTCTTTGCTGATATGCGTTTTACTTAGTTTTTTATGTTGATACTTCATATGTTTGATGAGATTTAATTATTTATACTGTCGAGATTATTTTGGGGTGGTTCCTGCTAATAGAAAATATGGTTATCAAGGAGAGGTAATTTTATAATATGGTTATCCAGGGGAGGTAATTTTATAATTTGTCTGTCAAGGGGTGGTATATTATTTACATTTATTGAGCGGTATATTGTGTTTTTAAGTCTGGTTAGTTTGTGTGTTTATTTTGATGACTCTTATCCTTATAGTATTACTATTTTGGGGTTTTTTGTTGTTGTTTTTTATTTAGGTGGTAGAATGTAGGGGATTATATTAATGTGCTTTTGGAATTAAATTAGTGTGGAATGTATTGTATGTTAGATCTAGATAATTCACAGACTAATTGGATTCTAAAACTGGTCAGATTGGGTGTTTATTTTACTGACTTTTATTGGTTATATTATTAATATATTTTATAGTTGGCAAAGTGTTTGAGATTGTATTAATTTGCTTTATGGGATTAAATTGGGGGAATATATTGTGTTCTAGATCTAGATGATTCTTAGACAAATGTGATTATAAAAATTAATATCCAAAAAATTATATTTTCTGTAGTATGGTCATTTATGTATTTTGTTATAAGTTTATTGTAAAATTATATCCATTTCGCCCTTTTGTTTCTCTTTTTCTTGTCTTTTCTATCCCCTGGATGTTTTGTCTCTTAAGGTTGCTTTCTTTGTATAAACTCGTTACTTTTAGTTATGTTGTTTCGATTAAATTATTTACCATAAAGTAATAAGTGAAAAAAGTGGGAAAGTAATTTTGATTTAAGGGTAGTATGAATGTAATAGGTTAGTCGTTTTGAATTAAATGATTTTCTATGGGGGTGTGTGTTTTTGTTTGGGGGTAGGATGGGATTGTTAAATGTGAAGTGGATGAATTTTAATTTTGGTTTGTGTTTTCTTATGCTTTAAGTATAGAACTTATATATTTTCTAGGGTTGTTACACTTTTGTAGTGTTATGTGAAACTGTGGGAGATTTACAGCTTGGTTTGTGTATTGCTTAAGCGCTTGTAATGTGGCAGTGTTTATAACTTAAGGTTGGCTACTTTAGTGCAAAACTCTCGTTACAATCAGTTATGCTGTTTAGATGTAGTGTATTGTTAAACGAGTGATTTTGATTGGTTCTAAATATCATTGTATTCGAATTGGAGCATATAGTATTACCCCTTTTCCTTTTATCTCCGTTGCTTGGTTGTTACATAGAGGGGATTATCTCCCTTTGAGAAGAGAAAATATATGCCTCTTCCTCGTTTTGTAAACCTTGTATGTTCTCCGTTTATATTCCCCAGGATATTATACACTGCAAGATTTCTGCCGGTCTTGTCCTTTCGGCTTCCGTAAAGTTTATCTGGTCCAGTATTTGACACCATGGTGCCCTGTATACATATAGGACAATTCCTCGCTCCGTTTGTTTTACATGTGTGCTGACATACACTCTTATTTTCCCTCCACCGCTTTTATGGTCCATTGGAACGTTAGAACTGCCCACACTCATGTTTGCAAAACGCAAAGTTAATTTGGAAATTTAAAAAAATCAAAATCAAACAGTATCTACAATATCCTGAGATTATAAATGTGCAGATACAATGTAAAATCCAAAATGAATGAATGCAATCATTGTATGGAAACATTCTCCAGTAAGTGAAATTCTTAACCTTTTGTTAATATGTTGTTTCAATACGATATGTTTTAGTAAGGGTGGTTTTAATTTCCTTTATCAGAACTCAAATTATATATTAAAACATTATTAAAATATATGTTGTGCATATTGCTTATAGTCATAAAAAAGTATTCTATAAATAATTATTCATAATATATTTCATAATATATTCAGAATTAAATTTCATTTCTAAGGAATTATTTAACAAAAGTTATGATATCAGTTTATACTTTAACTAGTTAACCTATTCAGTAAATTAGAATAATATAATAATATCCTTAACTATTTGTAAATTGTAAACAGGAGACATAAACCAAATAACAATAAAAAAATAGAATAACAAATGTCGTTATAACACACTAAATATTTTATCTTTATTCATAAACGTTTTTGTGATAGTGCTCAAAAGAGATAGATTTAAGCTCCAGTTTTATGTATTTTTATGTATTAAATTATCAATACAATATCATTAATCTGTACTGTATTTGCATATGTCCATGTCAGCTATTCCTTAAAGACTAAGACGATTAAGTCAAACATTTAAGTATGACGTCATCTTATATGTCATTGGTTTTTTTTATATGATCATCTTTTTTCTCCGTTGCATTGTCAGAAACGTGCAATATACCCCGATATTGTACACCTTCATACTATACCACGCGCGCAAAGGAACTATTTTCTAACGTAAACAATTTTTTTAATGAATGAACTAAAGCAGATATTTCATGGTCGGCCACATACTAGCAAATATTTCAAAGACAGACACACACAAACTGCTTTGACCCATTCAGCGTTTACTTTTTTGATACAGTGTTTCATATTTAGCCAGATATAGACGTTATACAAGGTCCTCTCAATAAAACGCACGTTTTAGGCATAAACTGTCTTTTTTAGGTGTTAGAGAGAGAGAGATGGGGCACACTGGGCGAGGTAAGGATCCACCGTTCAGACATTTTTATATTTAGTTAATAATAATTGATTTTTAGAACATTATAAAAGGTTAAAAACAACAACAAGAACAACAACAACAAAACATTAAATATAGTACAGTATGTAGGCCTTATAACCGACACACTTAACGTATAGTTTAGACAGGCTATTGCAACCGCAACATGGAACGTATAGTATCGACAGGCTATTGCAGCCGCCACATGGAATTTACAGTTTCGACAGGCTATTTCAGCAGCCACATGGAACGTATAGTTTCGACTGTCATTGATATTACGAACACTGTTGACTAATCCCAATGAGAGTGTAAACATACTGTTTCAATCATATTAATGCAGGTTGTTTGATACAAAAAACAATACAAATTAAAGAAAACTAGTAACGCAAATATCCAGACCTTTGATATGTAACAAATGTCTACAGTGTATAAGTTCAATATATGACCGATTTCTACTTTTGTTTTCTTCGACCATAACCTCAGATTTTTGGATTTAACCAAGTTCTATACTAACAGACAGCATTTCTACACGAGAACGATACTATATGGAAGCTTTGAATGAATTATCTCCACAACACACTTATATTGAAGCCAGATTCTTTTGCATCGGTGGCAAGAATGGGTAAGGCAAATCAACGCATACAACGCTATTCATGCTTATTTAATCAAAGATATGTCTGATCCGCAATGTTATGTACATAATAGCAGCCAGTGATTTTGAATAAAAGATATCAATAGAGAAAGAAGGTTGCTTGACAGGCCGAATTAAATTTGTACGGAACGGTAATCTAGCTTTTGATTATTGCAATGCATCAGAAAGAGCAGTCATTTCTAAGTGATTGGTTTGTAGCAAGGAAAGCGTGCCTAGATATATATTTTGGGGATTATCGATCAATTATAGAGTTTATTAGGGATAGTATAAGCCTCTTACAACAAAGATAAATGTCACCTGCCTTGTTGTTTTTCTAACTTTCTTGACAGGACTGTAGTGCCTTGCATCTTAAATAACAACTAATCCGTGGTCAAGCACTAAATGTATTAAGTAAATAACATTTATCTCTTGAATTTGTTGCAAGCATGTCGTATAAATTTATCTTGAAAGACAAGTCCATAATTGCATTTGGTTTATTTTTTGTTGCCTTTTCAGGCATAGTCTAACAAGAAATCACTTCAATTGGATCAGTATGATTTGCGCTTACAATAACATTGCATGGAATCATTGCACTTATGGAATATATAAAAAAGCGGCTCAAGGTAACAAATTTAAACAATATAACTTATAAAATGAATTAAGATAAAGTTTTGTAAGTATTCGATACGGCTTTCAAGTCGATAATTTCAGCCTCATATCATTGGCATTACCTCAGCTGTTTTCTTCCTTCGTACCTCCTGAAAGCAGATATCTAATTTGCCTCTGTGGTTGGTTATCTTCTCTTGATGCCAGTATATTAATTATTTGTTTATTTTATATGCCTCAAACACTTAAAAAAGCCATAATTCATTGATAAATCATTGAATGAATCGTGTTTAATCGTAAGCATGTTGACTGAAAGTATCATTTGTCTGTGCATTAAAAAAGTGGTTTCCGGAGGAAGTAGATGTCACTTTACCATCAATTAGGTTTCAAAGAGGAACACTTCTTGAAACATTTACAGATTAATGGAAAACGTAATTGGCAAAATGTCGCAATTGTTCAGCAATTAAATGTGAATAAAAGAAAAACGACATAAAATGTGTAACGTATCGGTCCAAATAATGGCAACGTTTTCATAGAAAAGGTTCGACTCAGCCTTGCACTTGACCAAAAGAAAACTAAGATAGGAAAAATAAAATACATATTTTTGGGAGGACTGCTATCCAGAAAGATTGTCAAAGTATGTCTCTATACATGGAGAAATATGGCACATTTGGAACGTATTTCCAAACTGGAAAAAAGGTATAGTTCATCTAATATTGCTATGAATGGTTTTAATCCAACTTTAATGATACCAGAAACATTGTCATGGCCATTGTTTAGGCTTTTATTTCTTATATTACAAGTCAATGTTGACGCCACTTAGGACCATTACAGCATGCGGCTGTTTAAGACTTAGCTGTGAAACCCTTTGTTTTCTGAAAATAAGCTTTATAGTGAACAGTGTTCGACTCACCAACCCTTAGGGTATGTTGTGCGTTGTTTATTATGCAATCTAAAAATTTGGAAAGGGTTGCTCTATTTTATATTCATCGGACCATATAGTTACATTATACCCAATGACCAAGTAAGGGTAATACCCCAATACCCCTTTCCCTTTGTTCGTGCTAGCAATATACCTAGTTTATATCCCTTCTTAACTTGAATTTAAGATCATACTGGCATCCCTTAGAGCTAGTTGCCCAAAAGTTATTATTTTCCCGTGAAGTGGCTCTGCCAGAGTCATGTTGTCCTTTGTTGTCGTAATAATGCATGCAGTAGCAGAGTGGGTAAATAGACCACTTTAATATGGATCTTATTTTTGAAAAAAATAAAAGTTCCTGCGAAGATAAAAAAATACCGCCAATATCGTTTAAGCCAAACAATTTTCTAATTGGTCAAATTATTTTTCGACCATTTTATCTTTTCTTACGCGCTGATCACTCGGCGTCGGTTATTCACCATTTCTGCTGCTATAAATAAAGAAGCTAGTATAAATATTATCAATAATGAGTATTGGAGAACCTCATTCAGGTAGATTAGCTCGAGAGCGACTAGAGTCAATTAAAAGATATTTACCTGTTCGTAATTCTGTCAAACAAAAGCTGCAAGCTGGTAATAATTCATCAGAAATCATTAATCAAGCAGCTGATATTTTCAAACAATTATTTACAGGCGGTATCATGGATATAAATGTATATCATTCCCTTTTAATGCAATCGCCCATGACTACCACAGTGATTATATACAATTAGTGATAAAGTCACTTAATAATAAATTGATCGTGCATGATACTCAACGTGGACCTACCATGATCAGGGTAATAAACTTTCGATTACCAGTATACAAAACAATTCACGGAGATGGACTAGGTGATATTTTTCAGGATATGTTTAGAATAATAGGCCCAAAAGCAATACCGATTGCAAAGCAACTAGGAATGAAAGCCTTGGATGTTGTTCGTTAAAAAGGTATAGGAGTTGTTGGTGATGTTGCTAGTAAATCATTCTCTACAATCAAAGATAGACTATCACGATTAATACGCAGACCGCAATCGGTCCGACATCAGGCAGTGAAATTGCCTAGCACTGAAGTGATGTCCAAAATTGTAAGTAAAATAATTAATCAAGCTGCTAATCAAGCACTTGCGGAGTTGACTGATGTACCAATGTCGGAAAAGGAAAAAAATATAACCCCCTAGTCTGATAGCAGGAGGTGGTCTTGTTAGACGAAGACAATAATAATAAAAATGTTTAAGCGTAAATCTGATCCCGCGTTTGACATAAATGCACTAGTTTTCAAGAATGAAGTCTGTACGCGATTATTACTATTATTCTAATGACGCACGACAGCCAAATCAGCGTGGGAAATTTGAACTACAGGTTCAGGAATCAAGTAGATATTTCTTACCCGCCGTAACATTTATCGAAGTCGAAGGTGAAATTTTAAAAGTAGATAATACCGAATATGCCGCTAATGATAATGTTGGTTGTGTTAATAATTGTATAGTGATGTTTGTTTGATACCGTTATGTACTTGATTGACGGAAAAATAATAAATCAATTCAAAAGGACGTCGACGTCGCTTCTACGATATTTGTCCTTCAAGATACAGCGATGATTATTCAATATCAGCTGATCCATCAACGATGTTTACCAAGAACACTTCTAGTCACCTTGACAGTATAAATCAAATCATTCGACAATCTACAGATCGAACGAGTTCTAATCCTAATTCTGCTGCTATTGAAGATTTACCTTTGCCAAATTCAGAATTCAATTTAGGATTCGCAGCACATCGATCGATGTTGTAGGGTGGAAGTAGACTATCATGCGCCATTCCACTGTCACATATCTTTGGATTCTGTAGAAATGTCAGAAAAGTCATTTTCAGAGCTAATCATACAGTTGTATTAGTAGGAAAAGCAGCTGCCAACGATGCAATATGGCGACTTGGTGTAGTAGTTGGTGCTAGTAAAGTATTACTAACAAAACTTTCATTGTGGATATCAATAATGACTCCATCGATATCTGAAGAACATCTGCTTTCTTTTATGGATCAAGGTGGCAAATCAACGTTATCATGGTTAACAACAACCATAGATAGTGTTCAAAGTACAATTAACGGTTTATTCACATGGCAAATAGCTTCTCAGCAAGGTCTTTCTGCACCAAGACACATATTTATTGTGTTACAAAATGTTGCACGAGTAAATGATCAAACGCATAGTATTATGGTAGTTGATAAACTCGGCGTTTCTGTAGTTTCATTAAGGATAAATGGACATCAAGAACCATCCGATCATATTTTGTTGAATTTTGATCAAAATCATGTAGCACATGCATATCATCGTCTTATATTATTTTTGGAGCGTGATCAAATTATTGATACTCTTTTACAAATATCACTGCTAGGTTTTACAAAGCTGTATCCGATTGATTACTTTCCACTAGAACATTTAGATTGAACCAGGCAATCTGTTGTTGATACACATTTTCGAGTTAGTGTAACTCGAGGAGCTATTGCCAATTACAGAGCAATCTGTTATAATCAGCGATAAATCAATGCTACTTAAAGGTGCATATGGACCAATGAGAATCGTTGTGCCCCAGTAGAGAACATGCAATTAGATCGATCATAACATTATATAATGTCATATCATCATGTTAATGTCAGTCTGACTCCTGATCAGATTAAAAAGTTACAGTCATCATCAAGAAATAGTTGTGCGGTAAAACTATCACTAAAGCGAGAACAAATCGCAGGTTGTCCGAATAAACTATCGTTATCAGAACGTCAGTATAATCACTTCAATGAAACCAAGCAAACAAAGACTAGGGTACGACTTGGTCTTTCTGCGAGCATTATGAAAGACATCGCTAAGACGGGTGGTGTATTTCTTCTTCTCGTAGTTATACCAGCATTAATAGCCGCTGTTGCAAAAGCAGCTGTGCTAGGTGCTTTTGGAACCGCTACGGGAATGGCGTTAACGAAAGCAATGGGTCAAGGAGTAAAAATCTCCAAAAAAATGGAAATGATATAAGACTTTCGGTGTCCCCACATTCGTGGTACGGAAAATGCCTAAGACTAAGGACAGTTCGATGATTATTCCTATGTCTACTTTTGATGTACTTAATGCCTCTAAGCAACTAAATATAAGAAAACTTCAGACGAGATTTCATGCGTAATCAATTACCAAAACAACACAATAATCTTGAAACCGGTATTATTAATATTAATAAAAAAAACTCTGGTCGAGGTACTCATTGGTTGGCATATGCAATTGATCCACATGGAATTGTTTATTTTGATTATTATGGGTTGGCACCACCAAAGAAAATTCTTCATTATGTCAGCAATAAAAATGCTCCAATCTAGTATTCAAAGTTACCAACACAACGCTACGCCACCTCATAAAGTCGTGCATGAATATAACACAATGTCGCATTTAAACAGACATTAGTAAACATAATGGTATATATTTATGGAAGATCTTCACGAGGTAAAACTCATGAAATTCGACTTATCTAAATATGCAACTCTTTATCAGCTCAGAAATATAAATACCAGCTCTTAAATATTACAAGCGTTGTTTTTCGGGATAGATAAGGACGATTAAAAACCAGCAACATACAACTGCCAGATGTACTTGTACGAATTCCCACCGCGGTTACTAATAATATCGTTACTTTTGCTGATGAAGGTAAAATACAATATTCCGGTAAGCCGGTTAACGATTATGTTAAGAAAACCGGCGATGCATTTACTGGTGACATACTACATTCAGGAAAAAATTACACATTTTGGAAAACCAGCCAAAGATAATAAAACAAAATAGGTCGACGATAGCAACATTAAGATCGCTAGCGTTCAGGTGAAATCTATAATGATCAATGATGGAATTAATGCATTAAGAACTGATTATGATAATCACATTGATGACTTTTTGGGAACACCACCAACCGTTGATATAAAACTCGTTGACATTAACACGAAACTAAACAATAACATAGTAGAATTCCCAATATCTTAGTGAAAATGAATTTTATTAAAATTCGTAACAAGCAGATCATCAAAATTGTGTGCATCGTTTCATCAGGACCAGCAGCATGAACACAACGAAATAAAACTATCATACACAATGCGGAAGTCGCTGGTGTGTATAGGTTGTCTGTGTTTAGCGGTGTAGATTATAAAATACTTACCACATCTCCATTAACTAATAATTTTTCTAGACCTTTATCTGCAATGTTAGATAAAGATTCTGTAGAAACATTAAAGCTAAATCATCTGATAGATGCTTGGCACCAGCTACCTTCAAGTGGTGTCTGGAATATGTAACTAAAGCTCCAAAATTAATTACCTAGGTGATAGTATAATGAATTAAATGACTCCATCTTTTAATAACGTTCAACGTCACTGATACAATCAGGTGTATAAGTGTCAGACTGAACTAAAAACTATCTTTGACGATTACATTAAAAGTAAAAAAACTTTCGAAGACGCATTATTGTTATTGATATAGTCGTTTACTCTGTTTCTGCTTTTATTGCTGGAACCGGAGTATTATCAACAATAACAATGACGGTACCTGCAGTTGTAACAATTGTCTTTTCTACGGCAACAATATGGGCAAGTATTTTCAGTATTATCGCTAAGAAAATCTATAATGAAGTACGCGTGTACACGATGAAAATTACACACAGCAACAGTCGCCTACTCTAATTAGCTTCATATATTTCCTTTTATCTTGGTGATGGTAAAATATCTGATGAGAAGTTCGTAACGATAATGAAAACTTACGATGAAGTTTTATAATCGCTGGTGACAATAACCAAAGTTGAAAAATGGAGAATGAAATAATAATGATAATAATAATATCAGAATCGCGCAATCAATTGCAATAGATCGTCAATAATACGATGCAGTAAGTTCCACCAATCATGGATTTAGCGTTATCTTTCAAAAACTCAATTCCAGCAAGTGAAATAGCATTATCACAATTGTGTTTATCATTGCTGGCCATATATCAAGTCAAAACTATTCGGTGGATTACCAGCAAATAACTCATTGGCAGTTGCAAATGAGAATAAACTGGATGGAACTCCTGATTGGCAAGTTGTTGAAATTTCAACGGGTATTTATCTAATGGAACAAATTAATGACGAGTTTCAACGCAGAAATAAATCTATTATAAGAAAAGAATCTAAATAGCGATTACTGTTTATGAACCAATTATCATCAGTGATTTGAAATAAATTCTCTTGATTATGTTGTAGATATTTATCAAAGTTCGATCAGATCCGTGTTAGGATGGCTTGATGTTAAACTTAATTAAAATTAAGTTTTAGAACCAACTAAAAGTGAATTTAAAACAAGTGAAGAAAAATTCATTAAAAATCCAGAATATCGAGGAAAACATCTATGGTATTATATAAGATTTAGATCTGATCCAAACAACAATATAAATTAGTTTACCGCTTTTGACGGTAAAAGGACATCCAAGATAGATCTGCATTCACTGTTATCGTAGACGCAAGGACGCGGAATGGACATAATGTCAATGAAGAATTTTTTAAATACTCTTAATCCTGAATGCGATAAAACGTTTAATGATTAAAGAAATCTACTTATTTCATTACCACAACCTTATGACGAAGTTGTAAAAAAATCAGATAATCGAAACAATAAAACATTTAAATGGGGGTTACAAGGATTGATACATCGCCAATTGAAGTATAATAAACATTGCAACCGATCTTAATAAAAATTAGCACACAACTTCCGAATGGAAGCAGTTATTTCTTAATCATTATTTTAGTGACTAACCATATTCTGTTTTACCACCAGGAGAATTGAAAAATATCAGTAACCAAAACTTCAAAAACTCAGAGGGCTGAAGGTCTGGATAGGTTTACTTTTAGTTTTGTGATTGTATATTTTGGAATGACCCTTGTGTGGGGTACACCTTAAGTGAAGTCACAAGGTTACGATCTCACATCACTCAACCCTATTTACTTTTTGATGACGATGGTGATGATGATATGATGAAATGGTATTTTCCTCGAGTCAGCATACCAACCGCCAATAATCAACCAATGGGGGATTCAAAATTGAATCCTTTGACATAGTGGGTTGGTATGATCACACGAAGACGTATAAACAGCCAAGCCCCCCCCATAAATTATAATCATTGGTATAAGATCTTCCCCGCAGACAACGTCTTTGATGAGTTTAGAACCACGGACCTCGAGCATCTAAGTTTCTTCACGTTAGCAATCGGCTATTGGACACATTGCGTGTTACGATAAAATATTTATTATACTAAAATTAGAACAACTGATTTCCTAATAAAACCACAATTGTAGATTTTCTTAACAGAAACTACAGTTTCTGTGTAAAATCTATTTTTTCCAGTTTCTAAGTATAAATATAGAAATATATAAAACTGTAGTTTGCGAGCAACTTATAAATTAGCCGTTACCAAGGAGGTTGATTTATTCGTAGCGGACTCTTAAAATAATTTCACGCATTAGCAATCGGTCACACGCATTATGTGTATATGATAAAATATTTATTATACAGAATAAAATCACAGTTGTCGAATTCTTAACAGAGACCACAGTTTTTGTGTAAAATGTGATTTTGTCTTCACAGTTTCCTATCACATTAGGGAAATGAATGATTTGAGATTTTTTTGTAATTCTGTATATAAATCAAAACAGATAACATAAATCTGTTTGAACTGGCTTTTAAGATCAGCTGTTGCTAGGATATAATCGATTGATTATTCATGTATGTGTTCAAAAATAACTTAACTGAAGCCAGCAAATCGAGTCAAGGCACACAATAGGAAAACTGTACGTGATGGGATTTTATACAAACATAGAGTATACAGTATCATTATTTATACAATAATAAAATTATTGTCAGTTTTCATTTACTGGAGGGCGAAAACACCAGAGTTTATCTGCATGAATTCCAAGGAAATCGACAGAAATGATATTTTCTTGTGAAAAATTATAATTTCTTGTGAAAAATGATAAATTATCAGCAAAAATTCATCGTCGGTCATTAGAAAATATGAATAATTTGTTCAATTTTCCCTGTTTTTGTTGATTTTCTTGAAAATCATTTCGAAAACTCTGGAGGCTTTGCCCTAATGAAAATAAAAAAAATCAACAAAAGAACATAAAAATGACTAAAATGACTAAGAAGCATACAAAATGGCATAAAAAATGAGAAAATATGATAAAAACAGTTACATTTTCTCAGATTGTTACTATTTTCTGAACACTGTGCCAATTATAAAAAATTTTATTCGCTAAATGAAAAACAATACCATGTAAAAATGCTTAATATTGGCACGTATGTACTATTGATTATGCGAGCTCCTAACGTAAGTGCGACAACTGCAATGCTAAGTTTTATGCTTGCCTCATTTGTCTCGCTTGGTCATCGAATACCAATGGAATACACTTAAAAGTGAAATATATTACAAATTTGAATGAAAAAGCAGATCTGGTAATACAATTTGTAACGCATATCACATAATAGATTTATTTGTTAAAGTATAAACTAGAAGAATAAATTGACTTGAACATAATTTCTTCCCTAGTCTCTGTACTTATAGATTTAAAGCTGTTGCACATCGTATACCGCCCGAGTTACCACATTTACAGTTTTCACGTAGCGTGATGATTCGCAGATTTGTAAGTGAGCTGTAAAGTTTATTGTCAATGATGTGGTCAACCATATATCCATTTTTTTATTAGTCGAAAAAAAACATTTGAACAAAAATCTGTGATAAACAATTTTTATTTCCTTTGGTATTAAACGCAAAATAACCAAATTTATTAGCACTACCTACTGTTTAATTCAGTCTGCAGCTCCTTATGGTGCCATCGCGATACGCTTTATAATTGGTAATGATTGGATGCGACACAAACTTATTTTGCTCCATTTATATACTATTACTATTTGTTTAAATCATTGTTTTGAAAATCTAGCCAAATCAAATGATTAATTACCGGCCTTTACTAGCATTATTTTACCTTTCATGACAGATTTTACTAGAAAACTAGCGAGTTTTTCTCTGAGAGCTTTATTAGGTATAGAATTTAACGCATGAATCAACTTTACATCTGCTAGGTCCCGTTGTTGAAAATGTTTACTTTTATAAACGACATCACGAATGTGACACGCTTGATCAATCTTATTTACTGGAATCTCTTCAGTTTTTGGTTGATCTTGGTTATCGAGTTTGACGAGTTCCAGGACCACAATAATTATATCCCAAAAGGTGTTTCTCGCCAAGATATTTAGCCCATGGAGTTCCTGGCAATTTCCCTAATGGAGCGGATATGTCACCACCACGCGCTATATGCGACGCGGAAATAAATTTGTATTTGCTTGTAATACATTTTACTCACTTGCCTGTATGTGCGCGTCTCTTATTTTTGTTGTTATCGTTGTCAATCCAACGGTGGCTTTTTTTCTACATCGAACACAGTATAAACTCATATCATTACTATATGGATATAATTGACTTTTCTGCGACACGAAAACAAGAACTAGTAAGGCACCATCCTGCGTTACCATATTCTATCAAAATGATTTTAATAGGCCTATCTGGATCTGGTAAGACGCAATTATTGCTTAATCTGATTATGAGATAACTCAGGTGGAATAAATTATATTTAGTAGCGCTATCTAGATGATCAACGATATCACGAAGTACTTAAAAATTTCAATCAAAATGCAATCTTGCTGGATGAAAAAGAAAACGATATCATTGATCTTATTACCGATATTGATGAAGCTCCATCCGTAGTTGACTTAGATGGATTCATCAATAATCTCGTAGTATACGATGATGCAATGCTAGACAAACAATCCAATCCAGCTAGAATATTTTCTTGAGGTAAACATAAAAATACTGACGTGATTTTTGTTACTCAGAGATAAACAGAGATACTCATGGTGATCAGAGACAACTGTAATATTTTAGTTGTGTTTAATGGCGTAGATAATTATACTTTACAAAATATTTATTATACTTGGTGTTGAGTGGACATGGATATGATTACATTTACAAATTTCTTTCAAAAGCACAAGCTGTTCCTTTCGGTTTTATAACGATAAACTTACATGATCCAAGAACAAGGTATCGTGTAGGTTTAGATACAATCTTTTGTCCTTGATTTTTAATTTATAGCAGCAGAGAGGGTGAATAACCAACGTTGAGTGACCAGCACGTAAAAAAAAATAAAAAGGTCGAAAAGTAATCTGACCAAATAGAGAATGTTTTGGATTAAAGTTCATCGACGGTATTTTTTAGCATCGTAGAAACCTTTATGTTTCAAAAATAAGGTCTCTATGAAAGGAGTCTGGTTGCCCTCTCTGCTGCTTATGCATATGGTGTAAGTGTGTGTTCGTTGCTAAGACAGATTCATCTAATCTAAATTAAGTTGTATTGTAGGTTTCCTTATTATCTACGTTCTAATCTAATATTTTGAATAAATATTAATGCCAAAATAAAATTGTTCAAATCTTAGACACTAAGAGTGTATAATTTGTTTAGTGCGTGCATGCTTTGTGTTGTTATATGTGAATAGCTTTCCTGGATGTCACATCATACTTTGTCTTTGTTCTGGTTATGTTACTTTTGTTAGCATCTTGGTGCCTTTCATTTTTAAATGGAATGATTTGTGTTACCATGAAAGTTTGCCTTGGCATATTCCTGTATAATGGTATAAGAAACAAGTCTTAGAGTACGGTATGATTTTACATCAAAAGTAGAAAGAAGGAAGTATATCTGTAAATATACTTATATATATATATACTTATATATATATATATATATATATATATATATATATATATATATATATATATATATATATATATATATAAGAGAGAGAGTTCTTGTTTGTTTGGGTTTTTTTAGTTTTCTATCCTCTCCGTAACAGGAAAGAAAAAAATATTTTCTCGAAAAAATGTTTTTCAGATCTGCGAGATCCTCAGATAGTTTCCCATTACGAGTGTACTGCTTCCGTTTCATTTAATGTTGACAAAAGGGGGAGTTATGACAGGCAGGTTAAAGTATTGTACAGTTGTAGAATCCCAAAGGAGTTCTCGTCTGAGCACCAATTATGGATTTTTTATCACGAGGGGTTATGTCTCTGTTCTATTTAATATGAAATCGGAAGAGTTATAGAACTTTGCTTATGTTTGGGCTGTTTTGTAGTCAATGTGACCTTGAGAGTGTACCTTTCTGGTTATGTTTGGGCTGTTTGTAGTCAGGAATGCGGCTCTTTATGTATCTTTTGGTTTTCGTGTGTATTATAAGTCTACACAATAGTAGAGAGATAGAAGTATACGTACATATGAGGTTGTGGGGTGTTATTTTTTGTTTATGTATCTATCTCTCCATGATTGATAGCAAACAGAATATATTCCAGGTATAAAGTATTATACAGATGCAGGGTCCCCAGATTAATTCTCATTTGTGCACATGTTATGGCTTTCCAATCACCAGGGTTCTGCTTCCGTTTCATTTAATGTTGACAAAAAGGTAGTTATAAAAGGGGATTCAATTTTTATACAGTTATAGTATCCTTAGTTGAGTTATAAAAGGGGATTCAATTTTTATACAGTTATAGTATCCTCAGTTGAGTTATAAAATGGGATTCAATTTTTATACAGTTATAGTATCCTCAGTCGAGTTATAAAAGGGGATTCAATTTTTATACAGTTATAGTATCCTCAGTCGAGTTCTCGTTTGAGCACCAGCTATGACTCTTTTAACATGAGGATTCTGCTTCTGTTTCTTTCAACTGAGGTAAAACACAAACCAGTACAAGTAAATTCCATGCCAGCAATACTCTGGTTCATCTACAAGGTACTTAATTCTATCTATGTAGTTCGTAACTTGTTTTGACCATATATTAGGCAGCCATACTCATCTTTTATTTTTCCCTTTTTTAAGGGAGAATTTGGCTAGTTTTCAAATGTTGCCGTTCCAAAAGAAGTTGTTCATTTTGTTTTCTATTTTGTTCTATTTTATTAAAGTAACTGCGGTCAAAGTCAATTATGTAAAATTTATGCCATAAAGAATTGAATAAATAGGCTTTGGATAAGTGAATTTTTTTCAAGTAGTGACGTGTATCTGTTGCACCAAATGTTTGTGTGCTTGTCTCATCTATCTAAAATTTGTAATTATGTTCTTTGCTATATAATCCCAGCACTTTGACATTATTTTTTATTAGTTCTGGGGGTAGACTGTGATGGTTAGACTTCCAATTCCCTATTAAAAGATGCTCAGTTTTATTTGAATTAATTTTGCCACTGACATTTTTCCTAATGCATTGTATTGTTCGATAAGGTGTTTCTATGATTGCTTGGTAGATATAAAGTGTAAACAATCGTCAACATGTTAACATGTTTTACAAATTTCTTTCATATTCGGTATTCTCACTTCGTTTATTTTGTCATCCATTTTGGATTGCTATTCTAAGTGTATAAATTCCTAAAATGTATAGAATCATGGAGAGAGGGCATTTTTGTTTTACTGATCTCCATTTGGGGAAAGGGTTAGTCTTGCTATAGGGAAACGGTTAGTCTTGATATGGGGAAAAGGTTAGTCTTGATATAAGGAAAAAGTCTAGTCTTGATATGTGGAAAAGGTTAGTCATGATATAGGGAAAAGGTTATTCCTGATATAGGGAAACGGTTAGTCTTGATCTAAGGAAACGGTTAGTTTTGATATGTGGAAAAGGTTAGTCTTGATATGGGTAAAATGTTACTCTTGATATGGGGAAAGGATTAGTCTTGATATAAGGAAACGGTTAGTTTTCATATAGGGAAAAGGTTAGTCTTGATATGGGAAAATGGTTAGTCTTGATATAAGTAAACGGTTAGTCTTGATATGGGGAAAAAGTTAGTCTTGATATAGGGAATGGTTAGTCTTGATATAGGGAATGGTTAGTCTTGATATGGGGCAAAAGTTAGTCTTGATATAGGGAATGGTTAGTCTTGATATGGGGAAAAGGTTAGTCATGATATAAGGAAAAGGTTAGGCTTGATACGGGGAAACAGTTTAGTCTTGATATATGGAAACGGTTAGTCTTGATATTGGGAAAAGGTTAGTCTTGATACGGGGAAACGGTTAGACTTGATATGTGGTAAAGGTTAGTCTTGATACGGGGAAAGGGTTAGTCTTGATATAGGGAAAAGGTTAGTCTTGATATGGGGAAGATGTTAGTGATGTGACGGGGAAAGGTTCGTCTTGATATGGGGAAAGGTTTGTCTTGATGTGTGGAAAAGGTTAGTCTTGATATAAGGAAAATGTTAATCTTGATATAAGGAAACCGTTAGTCTTGATATGGGGAAAGGGTTAGTCTTGATATGTGGAAAAGGTCAGTCTTGATATAGGGAAACGGTTAGTCTTGACATGAGGAAAAGGTTAGTCTTGGTATGGGGAAAAGGTTGGTCTTGATATGGGGAAAAGGTTGGTCTTGATATGGGGAAAATGTTAGTCTTGATACGGGGAAAAGTTAGTCTTGATATGTGGTAAAGGTTAGTCGTGATATAGGGAAACGGTTGGACTTCATTGGGGAAAAGATTAATCTTGATACTGTGAAAAGATTAGTCTTGATATATGGAAAAGGTTAGTCTTGATATAAGGAAACGGTTAGTCTTTATATGAGGAAAAGGTTAATTTTGATATAGGGAAACGGTTTGTCTTGATATGGGGAAAAGGTTAGTCTTGATATGGGGAAATGGTTTGCTTGATACGGGGAAAGGTTAGTCTTGATATGTGGAAAAGGTTAGTCTTGGTATAGGGAAAAGGTTGGTCTTTATTGGGGAAAAGGTTAGTCTAGATATGGGGAAAGGGTTAGACTTGATCTGGGAAAAGAGTTATTCTTTAAAAGGGAAATGGGTTAGTCTTGATATTCTGTACGAAAAATTCCGCCCTGACTTTAACCAGATTCAAGGTGGAATTTTAATGCGGATTTCACCTAAAGCAATATTTTATACTTATTATAAATTTTAGGTGGATTCAAGGCGGATTCAGGGCGTAATATAGCCCGGAATATGCAAATTACTCTGTCTATTATAAAAATGTTTTAAAAATTTCACTTAGCTGGTTTCGCTCGGTAAAGATATCCTTCTGCAATGATAAAAAGCACGTTCTAACCCGCCTTTTATACTGCTACTTGGGAACTCCCTATCTAGAACGTTCTAGAAAATCACACGATTGAGTTATTCTGGAAATTACCCTATCTTCTACCTAATCGTGATTGAGTTATTTGGGGTATAACGTATCTTCTGCCTGTTTGTATTTGGGTTATTCTAGAATTTTCCGTATTTTTATTAGTAGGGGGAAGGATGGTTATGAATCGGAGACTCCTCAAAGCTCCAAAACAAATAGGTCGTCGAATATTCTGGTATAGGCGATTGTCATGAAGAACGATGATGTAGATGATGATCTATCATAGGCTCTAGTCATCCAAGGAAAGGGGTAAGGGGGGGTAACGAGGTGGCCAATCGTACTTGTTTTGGGGCTATGAGGGGTCTCTGAGCCAGAACCCGCTTTTAAACCCTACTACTGACGTTCTTTTGTTTATCTGTTTGTTTTAAAATTTCATTTGAGCCTCAATAAACTCGTCCACATTATTCAATTTATCAGCCTTACTTTACACGAAACAACTGTTTAGTTCATCCACAAACAAGTCTAATAACTAAAACTTACAATATGTTATATGAATGAAAATGGTTTGTTTACAAAGTAGTTCTATTAGGCACACATGGGTGCAATATGTGTTTGGTGTCGTAAAATACTACATGATTTTGACAAAGTTAATTTAACGGAGAAGAGAAAGGAGCATACGACAAAATGGTGGATAATGTTATGATGCACATGTGTGTGTGTGTGTGTGTGTATATATATATATATATATATATATATATATATATATATATATATATATATATATATATATATATATATATATATATATATATAGGGTACTTCTCCATTCAGATGATATTCGCAAGGGCCGCACAACAAGAACCACAGCTACTGATATTAAAAAAGAGCTGTGAAATTTTAATTGAAGAAGAAAACAAATGTTAGTTATTACTTTTACAATAGTAAGCTAACGGTACTTTCATTATTAACAAATATCATTATATGATTCACCTATACCCACGGCAATAAATGATGTGCAATATTATCGGAATACCAATTTATCATTGTGATTTGTTTCATTGCCGTGCGCACTATGTATTTTTTCACTGCACCAGTTTTTCGGTACATTCCTTCAGAAAGGAATGTACGGAAATTCGCGATTAATTTTGCAACGCATTTAATGGTTCTAAAGCATCTTTTCATTCTCCATGACCAAATAGTTGCAGAAATAGTAGATATTGTTTATAAAACAATTATTTTTGGAAGTAATTTTGAATATAACAAGCATAATTATATTTATGAATCTTAAATCACATATTCGACACGTTCGGAACAAATCCAGATTTTGAAAACATTTCGGATTTAAAAGAATCAATTAAAAAGCAAACATTAGCATTTGTTAATACCGATACAGAGAATCACCCTTAGATTTTCACTTGTTTTCTGCTTGAAATTTAAGTAGATTTTGTTCAGTTCAAGAGATTTTTTTGCTGAGTTGGTGAATTTATGTTTACTGGCTCACTCTAATAAATAATGTGCCGGGTGTTGGAATCGAGCTCAAAGTTTCCATGCATACTACATCAATGATATACCTAGCAAATTATAGGCTTCAGTATTTATACGTTACTGCATTTGTATGGACAAATATGAACGAGTTTTTCATATGGCTATACTGCACGACTTTTAGAGTCCAGTATATCCATCCGACAAAACGAGTTCATATTTTCCCTTACCAATGTAAAAACCTTTTTATTATACGTTCATTTTCTTATTCTACCTAAATCATAATTATATAAACAAATATGCATCTCAAGAAACGAAGTAACTGAATTTATGCTGTATTCCATACTAAATACACTAGCGCAGTTCATCGGTGCACAAGAACAGTATTACTATTATACGCGCATAACTCCGCCCAGATAACTTTGAACTCAGTCTCGCGCTTGACAGGACTTTAGAAAGTAGCTGTTAGGTGGCAATCCTAGAAACATCTGCCTTAGTTCATTCAGAAACAAACTTAATCAACCAAAACGTGAAGCATCTGCTCGAGTGTACATGATTTGTTTACAAAGTAGTTCCTAATACACTGTTGGGAAAACTTGTCGTGTACCTGAATTCAATATGAAGTACGCGTGAGTGTAATATTGTAAAATACTGCACTATTCTGATAACGTAAACTTGACGGAGACAAAAATGAGCATATAATGACAAGAGCTACTATTTATATCAACCGGCTTTTCATATTCAGCACAGTGTATTGTACAAGGTGATAACCTTCTTTACTAGCTTATATGACTAGCCCAACTGCAAAGACCCAGATCTGCCGGTGCATTATACTAAGGCAGATCAGGATCTATGTTGTTTGAAGTTAGACTCGACTTACAACCGATTATATATGATACTAACACTAGTACCATAGTTTGCACATTAAAATGTTCCTATATAAATGAATGGAACATGTTTGTCAGCATATTGCTAGAAAATCTGAAGATATTGCATGAATGTACTTAAACAAGTCAAGTAATCTTATTTAATGCCAGTCTTGTTGAATGTGACCGTAGAAACATGAATAAAGTGGCCTTTATATTACTCATAAAAATTGGATCGTCCACCACATTAGTTCACTTAATAACTACTTCTGTTTTCATTTTCAATAAGCCATATGTTATAAGGACAGTAACCTCCATTAGGGAAAAAAAATGATCGTATTAAATAACCTATACATGTAGTAAAATAATAGAATGATGCAGCATAACTTATTTGAAAGCGAATAAAGGCAAGAATCTCGTGACATCTGCTGTAGTGGTCAAAGTACGTTACGTATCAGCACAGCAACAATGTTTACCTTATACAGGCTTAAAAACTTTATAATATTTCAAAACTTCCTGAAAATCGTAACTGCTTAGGTTGCAGAAATTTTCCGTTATAATCTTTTTGTCATCGACAATAGTTTTATTTGTTCCATAACACGGATCACGTCGTAGCCTCTACCATGTAGAAGATACGACATCGTAGCTATTACAGGGTGTCTGTTATAGTGTAAGGTTAATCATCTCCCTTAATAGTGCTTAGGTGACAGCTTTTACACTATTTAACAAGCCTACAGAAATGTCGTGTACTTGACCATTTAAATATTTTTTTTAAAATTGGGGAGGTGGAATCTTTCTAGCCTAGATATTTTTTTCTGTTTTGATTTTTTTTTACCCAAAAATATAATGGAAATAATTGTATATTATTTGTTTATTAATAAAAGCAAGATACCTTTCCACTATATGAGTGCCCTAAATATTTAGAAAATATCCTAGCCTCTGACCCTGAATTGAATATTAAATAATTGGTTTCTAATTGCGGTATACTGCGACTGCGGTATGTTCAGGAAAACTGCAATACAAAATAAATATTGGTACTAAGCAATGTTTAAGTGGTCCGCGAAAAACAAATGGGTTGAAGACCATTGTTCTAGATCTTTCCTCCGTCCGTCTGCAAAATTGTCTATATAAATTACCCAGTTGAATTACACTGTGCAATTGTATTATTTTCTATAGGAATTTAATTTGACCTTCCATTGGTGTCTTCTTCCATTCTTCGTTCTCAACTGCAAATTTCATTTGCTTATGTGACCTACCTGTATATCATGGTTACAGTCTCGGCCCTAGGATGTGTGGAGCCGAAAGCATCAAGCGACCATAACTGGACCCCAAGAAACAAAACTGCATTGCGGAGTTCATTTCCGTCAAGTGCTCGGGGCCCCTGAAAGCGCGGGACCCAAGAGGGTTGCCTCGTTCGCCTTGTCCTAGGGGCGGGTCAAGATGGTTACTTCTCTTTAAAAAGTCGAAAAAGGAAAACTCTACTAGGGCATTGTGATCAAAATTATTAGAGTTACCTCCCATAATCTATTAACGTTTTTGCTTTTGGTTTTTTTTTTTTGTTTTTTTTTTTCTTCCTGTAAGACGATTTTTCTGAACCATAAATGTTACAGTTAATCAAAAGGTCAAGGGCAGTGCATATAAAGTAAATGTGACACACATACACTACTTGCTTAATTAACTTCGAGTTATTGATTCTCCTGGAAGAGTATCGAACCAAAATGATACATATAGCCTAGGTAAATAATATAACCATGAACGTGTAAATTGGTCCTATATCTGCATAAAAGCGTCATAGAAAAAAATTGTTCTACAATACTTTTCCCAATGCACAGTTTCATACTATATTTTCATATTTGTTCAGAGTAATCTATTTTACTGATAACAAACAAAACCAAATAATTGTTAATAATAATGGTGTATACGTGTGTAATTTATTAAAACTAAAATAGAATTACCAAAGATAATATAATAATCAAAATTCTTGTGCTAGAATTCCATGTTTCACGTAAACAAAACTTAAAATTTGAGACATAAACAAAGTAAATTCATGATAATTGTATTATAAATTGAATGTTTACAATGGACATTAACACATACACGTAAAAAAAAACTTAACATTTGAGACGTAAACAAAGTAAATTCATGATAATTGTATTATAAATTGAATGTTTACAATGGACATTAACACATAAATCGCTTATAAAACTAATCGAACCTAATTGCCATTCCATGTTTATGTAAACAGAGTAATTTGGCCATGAAGATCCAGTCACTCCTTACGCAGCCGGTTAATTAGCTATGCCTACAGACAGGATATCAGAAATCCATAGCATTCAGAGTTATAAACATAGTACCATTCACTCCGGTCTGTAATTTTACTTTCTAAAAGGACCCTTTGCAGCGAGAACTGCCGCCCCGTCATAAACCTTGTTCATGACTTGCACTGCTTAACGTAAATTTTTGATGAATAGGGTCGATTATTTCAAACATAAATCTTCATTTATCTTTTGAAGAATATTTATTTGATATCAAGCTGATTTGGTTACATCTGCAACATTTAACAGATTTGCAATTGCGTTTACTTAACAAGTGAAAGGTGTGGCTGCATGCTTAAAATCGGGATGTATTGGGGTGGAGTCAAATTACATGTATATTTAATGTCTGAATTGCATTTCTGATGTCATCTTAACATCTTCCTTTAATCTTAAATTGTGGCCTTTGCATTACAAAATACTTTCCTTTCTTCTTTTTATTTGTAAGCTTCCCTGCGAGCCGAAGCCATTCGCTTTTTCTTTTTCTTTTGAATATCATCAACCGCTCTTACAGCAAAATGTTGTTGTTGTTTCTGTTGTTCATGTTGTTGTTCTTTTTCTTAAGCAATGATTTAAAACAAAACAATTGGATATTGGTCTAATATAAGGTATTGTAAGTTCTGAGAGATATTACGCTGTTTCTTTTAGAACATTCTTAGATTATGTAAACGGTGTCCAGAATATTTAGTGCAGAAAGTTACTGACAAGCTCTCTCTCTCTCTCTCTCTCTCTCTCTCTCTCTCTCTCTCTCTCTCTCTCTCTCTCTCTCTCTCTCTCTCTCTCTCTCTCTCTCTCTCTCTCTCTCTCTCTGTAAATGTGATCGCCTCATATTACTCGGCCCCAACTCCGAGGCCCAATATTATATGGTGCCACCTATCCTTATAGATGTTTCGCTTGTCTTTCTCTCTCTCATGAATCTCATATCCACCACATTTTTGTATTAAGATGCGTCAGTCTAAGATGGAATGTATTTACCTACAGTTTTGTCTATTTATCTGCCTTTCTGTTTTTTTCTATATATCTATATATGTCTAACTATAATTTTATTTATATTTTTATATATCTCTCTTCGTCTCTTTTATGTGTATTTTGGCTTCTGAACTTGCTTCACGTGATATTAATTGATTCAAGTCTGTCATATTGCATAAATTTAAACAAGAATGTATTCGGACTTTATGCAGAACCAAAGCGACACAAAACTAATGTTGTCATATCGTTTATATATATATATATATATATATATATATATATATATATATATATATATATATATATATATATATATATATATATATATATATATATATATATATATATATATATATATATAAACCAATGGAACCAGACTATTATGCTGATCTGATCAATCCTCATTATAGATCAAGAAAAAGTTATTTATAACAATGTAGGCACAGTTGTGACCAGTTGATGTGTCTAAAGGAAATATGGGCTAATTCATAGGCTTTAGACTTGTATAGACACAAAAACGGAAAACAAAATTTAAATTAGTGTAGGGATAGGATAGCACAACATAGGAACTAAACGAAAGGCTGCTAATCGTTGCGGTCTAACTATAGACGGATCAACACTTTTATGTGGTCACGCATCAATGATAAGAATCCGAGTAAAAATGTTTTCTCTTAAAATTAGGAATGTAAGTATTTGAAAGAAAGGTTCCATTCTTGAGTGCACACAAAAACAAATTTATGGTACGTTTCCTTGTACATGGCAAAATCCAGTGTATATATGCAAACTGCAGGTCACATTTATACCAGTTTATCACAGTTAGCTTGGGTTGAATTTGTACGCCGTAGGATCTGCAGTCATCCACCACTTCTTTCCTCTACCCACTATATTAATTACAAATTCTTCTTAAAAAGACCATTCATCCGATCAAGCGTACAAGCTGTAGGGTTAACTACTGACGTAAGCAACAACATTTAATTTTAGGTAGACATTTATAAACAGTTTGAAGGTCACATTACACAATCGTATAACGAAAAAAAAAACAATTCTAGATTTACAGGAGCATAAACGTGTTTTACATTATAAACAAACATGCTAACATACACACATCCATCCATCCATCCATCCATCCATCCATCCATCCATCCATCCATCCATCCATCCATCCATCCATCCCATCCATCCATC